>CAXIVR010000008.1:61656475-62201475 GCA_964035755.1 Teleogryllus oceanicus
TCCACCGAAGGAGTCTGCGTCTTTCTGCACGCGTTTTCGCGCGAGAGCCAAACAGTTCAGGAACTCTAGAGGCGGTAGTTCATTATGCCTCCGCCGTGGCGCTGGGTGTTTCATTCGACGCTGTTCACCTGAGCAGGATGCGTACTTCGCGTTTATTCATGCGCTCCGCTTGTTTATTCAAAGCCGTGGCATTTGCATGCCATCGTCGAATTCGAGTCCTCCATATCGCAGCTCTTTGAATTTAGAGTGGTTCGGGGAATATAAATGTCTTGGGAGGAACAATACTTCTCCAAGGTTGGTAATGAATCTTGTAGAAACAATTTATTCACGGAAGGTCTTAGCGCGAATGTTTGTGCAACGTCTGCGTATTGTTATAAGGCACATTTGCGAAAGCTACGCGTGTCGTTGCAAAATCGCAAGAGAATATTCGAAGACTGACGGTTCTACTTTCGTGACCTACCAAAGACTGAAATTAAATACAAGGTAATTGGCTAGATCGGACAACACCGTTAGTTCGGAAAGTTCTACTACTTTGATCTGTTGCACCGTGGTTTTTCTCCGACCAATTCCAGGCAGACGCTGGAGTACTACCTTACACAACGGGCCACGGATTTCTCCCGACCATTCCCTGTGTCCCCCACGCCATGCTTATAAGGACACTTGTGTTCATACTCCTTCCTCATAGCTCATTTAAAATTATTCCGGCTGCAGTGCGAGCTCGCGAACATCTGGTCAGGACACGGATTTGGCTAAAGAAGCGTACGATGAAGAAACGTACATGCATCGATTGATTCTAATGGTAATAACATATTTTTTCTGTTTTATTAAAAATATTATATTTCTGATTTTACCTTAAATGTTTGTGGTCTCTGATCGAAATAAGGTGTCATTTCAATGTATGTTTTGAGAATTTCACAGAATATTTCTTGTACATTTAAGTGGAGAGTTGTAATTATTATTTTTACTTCATAATATAGCGGTACTTTTCTCATTATAAAATTGGTATTTATAAGAAATATTGAGAGAGCAAAGGATAATTTCCAACAATTTGAAACATTTTGCGTTCTCCTTTTCTCTCCTCGAGGCAACCTCTTTCCCGGTTTCCAACATAGCATGTCAGAATGATCACATTCACTAATGAATGCTATCGAGGACGGAATACGGTATTAATTAGCATCTGCTTCAAAGAGAACGGAAGCGTTTTGCGTCGGCGTGCCGTGTCTCATCGTGCAATGTCTGCGAAACGCTCGTAATTAAATTATTCGTTTTGCATATACCTTCCAAGTGTAAATAGAACAACAGAATATTATGTTCGGAGCAAGGTCAATGGAGTTGCAATTAATGTGGGGAGTTAGCATGTAACCCTCGCAATGACATTATTCGTTTTCTTCCAAGTGTAAAAAAACAACAGAATATGTTAGGAGGCACGTCAATAGAACTGCAATTAATGTGGAGAGAGCAATTACGAAAGGATGAGTGGCAATAATGACGTACAGAACAGTGATAGAAAGGTTAAAGTTACGAGAGAGAAGTGTACTTGCGTAATTACATTGATCTGTGCTACGATAGTTATGAAAATGTATAGTTTATTTATTTATTTATTTATTTATTTTACGTCAAAAACAGTTAAAACTTAAAAAGTTAGTTATGCGGTACGGTGATGTTTTAAAGTTACATATGATGTGTAGTGTATATTTATTTGAAAAATTGGACTTATTTTCAGAGTCTTCTCATAGTTATTTGAGATTTTTGGTGTGCACCCCGAAGCCTGAGTCAGCCACGAGTTGACATTACACAGAGTGGTTACAGTGTTGCTTACTTACAACACACAAGGGGAATTTCAGACAAGATGAAAACACCAGTTTTAAAATTTTAAAAACGTATATACACTACAGAAAAAAAACATCCAATCCACTTTGAATTAAAGTGGTGATCATAATTCATCTAATTATTAATAGATAATTGATAAAGAATGACTTTATGTGAAAGTATTTTCTTTTACAGTGTGACAGTTTCTGCCCTTTATTTTGCATATATATATATATATATATATATATATATATATATATATATATATATATATATATAGCGTTATTGCGTCGGTAGTCCTACCTCGCCGGCCAGCAACCAGGCAGCAGCCCATGCCTGGGCCTAGTTCAATTCCCATGCTTGGGGGGTAAAAGCGACATGAGGCGAACATGACGTATTCTCTTCACCGAAAGATGCAATATCCGCCTGCTTGAGCTTTTCTTCGTCACACAGCTACAGGGACGATTTTAATAAATGTCAAACGTTGACTTTGTAAAAAGCAAATCACGATTCTCTCCCATATATTTATAATGCAGGTAACATCGACATAAGTGACCAATTGCAGTTTATCAAAAGTAATTCGGCCGATTTGCTCCCGTATTATCGCTGTGTGTCCGCGTGCGGCGTCTGCGCGCCGGTTGCGCCGCCCCGAGCGGCTGGTGGCGAGCGGGTTGGGTCCGCTGGGTGGGGAGTGGAGGGGAGCGGGGAAGTGGGGTGGGGGAGACGGACGGCCGGGAGCAGATTACGACCGTAACTCGCGCACGCCGCGGTCGCCAGTCGTCACGAATGGCGGCGGGCGCGTAAATCTGATGCCCCAGCGGTCGCCGCCGCGGATGGCCCACCTCGCCACCCCCGCACCCGCCCCCGGCCTTCCATCATCGCGCCTCACCCCGACTTCTTGCACCCCTCCCCGCCCCTCCTCACCCGAGCTTCCGCAGCACGAGCACACCACTCCGTCTCACCGGGAGCGGTAGCTCAGTGCATCAACTGATGTCACTGCAGCGCCTCTGACCGGGAGGTCCTAGGTTCCAGGATTTTCGACACTAGCTTTTCAGCTAGGTTAAATTCAGTCGCTGTCTGGAGGAGAATTCTAGCGGACCGTTGCTCTGATCGGTAGTTTTCCGTGGTTTCTTCGATCAACACCAGGCGAATGCCGGAGCAGTACCTACTAAACGGGCCACGGGCCGCGGTGATCTGTCCTTCCTCTTCCTTGTCCTAACCTCCCCTTACATACACACTTACACTAACATGCCCTACACTACCACATATTCCGGGAGCCGGTCGGAGCTTAGAGCTTGTCCGGCTGGGGCGGTGCCCCGCTGATGGGAGAGTCCTGGTTAGGGGAAACCCCACTCGCCGACGGTAGGTCGGCGCCGGATCTCACTCATCCAACGGGAAAATCACCTTGCATATCTCGAGAAAAACATGCACTACACTAACGTGACTCATGACTAAAGCAGTTGACGTGCCCGGAAACACGAAAAAATCAAATCAAATCACCACTCCTCTCCCTCCGTGTCTGCTTCTACCCCAAGGCGTCTGCTCATACTCAGAGTCCCTGCACCCCATTCCATCTCTCGTCGCCCCACTCCACCCAGTCGTCTTTTATTCTACCTCGTATCCATGTACCCCGCCCCCCGTCTCTTCATATACCACTCCGTATTCTTTTACCCCGCCCCATCGCAATGAACCTTTCCCTGTCTAGTGTACCCCTCCCCGTCTCCGTGTACCTCTACTTCTTCTCCCTGTACTTCATCGTCTCCTTCTGCCCCACCCCCTGTCCTAGCATCCCACACCGACTCCTCGCTCCGAGAGTTTCCACTTCCCCCGTTACTCACCCCCCTCCCCTACTCCATGTCCCCCTCCCTACGTTCCTGCAACCTACCTCCCACCACCCTGCTCTCTCTCTCTCTCTCTCTCTCTCTCTCTCTCTCTCTCTCTCTAACCGGTTTCCAAAATTTCGTGCCCTCTTCCCACCTCTCCACATTGTCGCTCACGGTCTACTCTAATGCTTCTATCTGCCCACCTGCCTAATCTTTCATTTGTCGGCCTCATCAATCTCATTGTTCAGAGCATCACGTTCAATCTCGCCATCGTGCCTACTTTCCCCACTTCATCTGTTTACCAATCTACCTCGGAAACTACCAGCGCTGCATCGCCTAATGTAACCGTGGTTAGGCAGGGGAAAAGCAGAGGAATTAGCCCGACCCCGACCAATTAATCGTGAGCCTGGACTATCGAACTACTTGATTTTCTTCATCCAAATTCACTGAAAGTAAAAAATAGATACATGAAACGAAAATATTGTACAAATGAGGAAACGATGAGTTAAATAACTAGTTTGCTAGTTTGAAGATTTCAAAAATCTGTTGAATGCTTGAAACCATTGATCTTAAGGTGAAAATTTTACCGTTAGTGGATATTGTTGTCATTGTTATTATTATTACGTTATTTGTGCATAGTATATTTTCTATACAGAGAGTGCAATTCGTTATCATCAAAGTACGTTGATACCATTACATATACATCACAAAATTACAATACAAGACCTATTCAGTTGCAAGTAAGGAACACTTAGTTTACAGAAAAATCACCATTGAAAACCACTCGTCTGTAAACATTGCCTGGAATAATTCGAAATTGGGACGCTAGGGTACAAATTCCGTAACAATAATTTCTCCTGATAGCCACGTGAGCTGGTCGGTGAGCAGAACGCACCCATATGTTGCTGTATCACGGCGCCTGTCCCAGCGACGGATTGACACCGCAAGCGTCACCGCAGGCAGCGCTGGTCACCGCAGCCGCCGCCGCCAACGCTGCGGTAGCGTCGTCGATGTGGAGCACTTAGTACGCGTCGCTGCCGCCAGAGAGAGAGCTCGTAGCGGATTGACATGTGGTCCTTTCCAAGTCCGTAACTGTCCCCTGGTGTGCGTGACATGATATAATCATTACTTCAACATACCACGAGAGCTGGCGTTGTATTATTATGTGCTTATTTGAATTTTAGGTATTAATAGCATAACAACGTATGTACAATGTAACAATGTACAACGTAAAAATACCGGAACTATTACTGATATACCTTCTCTTAAAATTCTGATAAAAATATATTCATTTTCTTATGAATTAATAAGTGATGAGGTAAAAATTTGATTTATCACTCGAAAATGCCAAACTAATATCTCATTCCAAAACATTACTTTTTTTGGAAAACTCTATATCAAATTTGGATTCAAATTATTTGAAAAGCATTTTATTCAGTAAATAATATTATTAGAAAGTTTGTTTACGTGTGTCTAAAGTGAATATCCTTTATAAGAGTTCGGAATATTTCAATTACTGAAATACAAACATAAATTTGAAAAAGTAGCATCTAAGGCATTGCAAAAACACAAAAATATGTATGTATTTTTTACTTATTACTACTGAACAATGGTCTCTCATTATTTGAGGATGCATTCAAATGTTCAGTTCACCGTGTAGTTCTGAAAAAATGTTATCTTTACAAGTGGGTAGTTTTTTCTACAAAAGGACTTATCCAAAAAATTAAAAAAGAAGTCATAAAAAAGTCAATGTTTTGTTAAAGGTTTCAGTAAATACGTCTTGATAGAATGGAGTTTATATACTACGTGAATTTAGGCAAGTATCCAATAGTTGAGTGTAAGCGCTGAAGTAACAAATTGAAACTGAGGATGTAAGAGTAGGAATGAGTACATAATAAACTAACCTACATAACTTAAACCCAAGTAGATTGACTGTCGAAAATACAATAAAAATTTCAAATTCACTCGTATTCTCTCACTGAAAAGAAATATTAATATTTGATAGCATGTGAACTGAGTTTATCTGTAGTATTAGTTTCTGTTTTATATCACCATTACAATAAATAAAACGACAAAAGCATATCCATTTTTAAGCGAAAGAACAGTCGTACATTAATAGCCTGTGAGACAGAAATGCACAAACAACTAGTGAATTTCAGCAGTCTTTGTATCATATTTAGCTCTTGTAAAATCTTGAAAAAACAGATATCATCAAACATAAAATCATCTTTCAGCTATCAGTCACAAGTGTTTGGTGTAAATGTCAAAGAACGATGAATGATTGCAATTTCATGCAAATTTCGAGCAATATGGAAACTAATAATAGCAATGATGATTATAATAATAACAATAATAATAATAACAATAGCGTAAAGAGAGGTTGTGGAGAAGTGCGGGATGATGTTGATGTGGTGATTTTATTAGAAGAGAATAAAAAACATGAAATTATTCGTGAGGTACTGAAAAATATATTGTCACTATATCGTTATCTATGAGTTTTCAAGAAATGTTTTTCAGTGGTGGGAAGGGAAAAAAAGTTAATTAGGTTGTCCTTTATTCTAGGTGACATTATCTGCAAACTTCATGAACCCTTAATATTGAGATAAGCTTGCGTTTCAAGATTCTTCAGTGTATAATATTGTAGCTAGTTTACACAGCTCTTACTCTTCGTTTACTTAATATGCAAAATATTATTCTCCGAATATCCAACAATGATTTATCTCTTGTTTATTTTTCGAGTAAAATTACTTAATAAATATAACATCGTTTGCTCCTAGTTTAAGATCTTGAAATATTCTATAACAAAGGTAACATTTTACAAGAAAGTAAAGAGAACACCCTAGAGAAGTTGTATAAACTCGTAGAGTAGAGTAAATAGTTCAAATGCAAATTTCTAGCAACATTTTCACTAGAGATCTTTAAGTCTATAACGTTGCGAAATGCTACGGATCTGAAGTGTGATCGCGAATGTTAAGTCAAAATTCAGTGACTTCCTTACTGACTTCCCTTCCGCAGTGGAGTGTTATTGTAAGAAGTTTCAATCACGTAGCTTATATTTTTATTTATTTATGAGCTACAATTACAGTTTTCTGTTCAGACATTGTATTAAAATGAGCTTAATAAAATAAACAGGTTTTGGAGTACATGATACTCCATTATCCGGGATTTGATTATTCCAGAATACAAATGTTTGTCTCTTTTTCTTAATAAAAAAGTTTTCACACAAAATTGAGATGTAATAATTTGACGTGACTTACTTAATATGTACTACAATACATATATACAGAGAGAGAGAGAGAGAGAGAGAGAAAGTGCGTATGAAAGAGAGCGAGAAAGAGATTGAGAAAGAGCCAAAGAGAAATAAAGAAAGAAAGAGAGTTCAAGTGAGAGGGAGGGAGAGAGGGATATATATATATATATATATATATATATATATATATATATATATGTAATTATTACATACAAATTAGAAAACTTGATGCTAAGTGGCTAGGCTGAAGGTCTTTAAGCCATTACAATACCTACATTCTACCGCGTTCTAACCTTTCGTATTGTGGTATTCACCCCAAATGGTCTCTCCATCGCATCAATGCCGCGGAAAAGAGACCATAAGGTACGGCTGAGGAAAAAACCCCTGAAGGGGGAAAAACCTGCCGTCAGAAGCCGAGTACATGCTAATCTATCCGAGTTTTGTTTTTAAACTATTTATTTATTTGGCGCGGGCGTGAGGCATTCTCCTTCCAGTGTTTTGTCTTCTCAGCACCTGAAAACAAACAGCACCACAGTTGATCGTCCTCACCAACGCCTCTGCCCTTACATTTCCGATTCCCTCTTTCTTTCGCCTCCTAATCTTATTTTTTAATTATTGTTAGTTTATTGATTTATTTATTTCTCTTCAGTCTAGGCTCCGCTCGTACTAACCAGTATCCTCCATGCGTTCTTTCGAAGTGTGTGTACGTAACGTTTGCAACGGACTCGCGTGAATTTGCGCTACTAGCGAACGTTTTTAGGCCGTTGCTGCCAGGATCTCTTGCCTTTTAATATCCGCAAGTCTTTCGGAAATTAGCCGTTCTATCTCACGTGTTCCATCTCCCGCCATCTCCGGAGAAACGTCTCCCAGACTTGCACGTTCTAGTAGCGGTTCAATTTTTACGACTATATATATATAAAGAGATTTATGTGTAATGAGCCAGAAAACCCTGCGGGTAACAATTTAAACATTAAATATTATTTTAATTATTATATTTTAATTTATGCATACGCAGGGAATGCAGTCAGCCCGGACGGTTGATATGGTAGCGGTCGTAAATAAAGCTGTAGAGAAAAGAACGCCTGCAGACCCTGTCATAATCTGCATTGGGGAGAAGGAAACAAAGCCCCTTGCAGAATAAGCGATGTGCCGAGGAGACGTAGTAGAGCCTGGCCGTGGTAAGGTCGACCTCTTTCTGTCACGAGCAGCCGAGCTTAGCACCTCATGTACGGTTCGCCCCATACTGATATTAGATGGGGTCGCGTCAGAGTAAATTAGCAAGAGCAGGACGTTGAATTTAGGAGTTATTATTATTATTATTATTAATTATTATTATTATTATTATTATTATTATTGTTGTTGTTGTTATTGTGGGAGTAAGTAAAGGGTGACTAAAATGATGTTAGCGTCATGCAGTTGTAGGGATCAAATAGCAAACGGACACGCGTTATACGAAATATGATTTAGATGAGGAACTTGATCGTAGCCAAATCATTCCATGAACGTTTTATTGGTAAAAATTAGGAAGTGACGTGTTAAAAATACGTAAAGATAAATGTTATTAATAAATGTTATAATCATATATTAATAATTTTATATTCGTGTGTATATATATATATATACGAATATAATATATATATATATATATATATTGTGACGTCATGGGATTAGACAACCACATAACGCCACCATCAGCTACGAAAAGAAGCCCACGAACAGAGAGGAGTAGGGTACGCGGCGGAACGATGGCTTGTAAACGCACCATCTACCCACAGTTTTTCGAACCCTGACGCCCGAACTAGCGAATAATGTTTTTCCGAGAGGTCACAAAAAGAGGAGAATATTCACCCCTCCAAAAATTTTACAGGCGCGAGTACCATAAGTATCGCGACACACCTAGGAGGAGCTCTCTATGAGTGCAGCAGCGACGGCGACTAGACTGAGTTCTGAAGGCGATTGTAACGTGATAGCACAGGAGTTTATTTTAACTAGGTAGTTAGAAGTTAGCTTGAGAAGCGTATCCACGAAAGTGATGTAATTGAGAAGTGGAGTGCACGAACATTCTTGCATTAACATTCACAATTTTGAGAGAGCAAGTGAATGATTGTTTGACTTCGAAATAATTTAAATTAAAATTTATTGCACGCTTAGACCACACACACCCAAAATGTGGTAGGTAGACCGAGCATTTAAAGCATAACTTCAGCTACATTAATTATTCGAGGCTGGAAGCGCGAACAAACTTGTACGAGGCGCGGCAGAAGAAGAAGGACGACCCCAGGAAGAGAGAATCGTAGGCGAGGAAGATTTGGACTGGAAAGAGAATCGTACGAGTCCGGAGAACGAGAGAAGGGTGGGGAAATTGGAGGCTTGGCGGAGTCTAGAGCTCGAGAGAAAGAAACTGGTAACATCGTGAGACCGCGAGCGAAGGCGGGTGGCGACGCGAGGCTGCGAGCGGCAGAAAATCCCCAAGGTTACCAACAGGCGAGCGATGCGGAGCTGTTGAGGTAAAAGAATTGGCAACCTTTATGCGGCGATCAGTTGGGGAAAGAGAATAGCTGTAAATACACGACAATTCGTGTTAAAATGTGGGTGAAAAGTCCATAATAGGTGGGAGAAGTATTCCGAACGATGTAAGTGGCAGTTTCAAGTTCATTTTACTCCGCGTGTTATTGAATTCAAAGAGACCATACCTTGTACAATTTTACTTAAATAATACATGATTTTCACATGATGTACAGTTGATGTTATCTGGAAAAGTTATAGTTTGTTTTAAAAGTAATTGCTATCTGTGATATGTAAAGGGGTCAGATTGAAGTAACGTGTATGTTACGTTTTATTGTTTTTTCTCTTTAAAGTTCACAGTGTTATAGTGATTGCGAAGCCCAAGGCTAGCACCTGTGAACGGGATACCATAGAACAAGTGTAAAACTAATTTCAAAAGCCGTCCACGGACAAACTAGAGAGTAGAAAGAGTAAAATAATGTGGTAGGCAAAAATTCAGAAAGAGGAATGAACAAATTGTGAATTGTAATTGGTGAAAGTGTGTTCAGGCAGTCGAGGTGACGCCAATGGTTTTTTTTTGCCTTGTTATCTGTTTTTTTCAGTGACCAACTACTTAAAGTGCATAATCCTGTTATATAATTGTGCCACTGCAATTTTTATTGAATATATGCTCATCTTATTCGTATTTTATCTGATTCATTGTGTCAGTGGTTCAGACCTTTCTCATACCCAAAAGATCCTGCTTCCTGAGAATTTTAAGCTCGCTTCTCGAGCATTCATACTATCACGCTCTCCCCACGTGTGGAAGGTAGTAGGTGGGTGTGTTAGAATATATATTAATAATAAGTGGAAAAAGTTTGAAAGAAGAGCAATCAAAACTATTGGTAGAAGTCAAGTCCAAGATTATTACAAATGGCATGCAAAAGGTGGGGTAGATTAAATTAAATATGTGAGAGAAATTAAGATTATTTCGTATCTTTAATTTAACCTTTTTAATTAACGCCTGAAAAATATTTTGGTTACCCGCAGTTTTGACTATCTACGGACCCTCTTCCCCTTTATTACTTACATAATGGAATTTCTTTTGTGGGTGATACAGTTAAAAGTTTACTTGTGTTATCTTCTTTAACAAGAGTTTTATATTCTCACTTACAGAGTAGTCTGATAGCAGGGTACAAAAGGTATGCGTATTTAACTTTTAACCCTTTTTTACTATCGTAGTCCGAAAGCATTTAGATCTCTATTATTTTTCTACTTTCCTCTAAACTCCACGACCATTCTTCACATACAGATTTGAGTGTTTTTGACGATCAGATCAATTGAATCCAATATCTCTGTCTCTCTATTGCCTCTGAATTTTTTCTCACCGTTTCACTCAAGGGCCGCAGCTCCTGGTCGGGCGATGGGGATTCTTGGCTAGCTTTATTCTCGAGATCCCTCTGGGTTAGATATTGGTACAGGTTGGCAAAGGAGAACCGCAAACCGCCGAAGGCCTGTTGCATAAGACACTGTTCCTATATCAGCCTGAAATTGAGACAAAACCACGGAAATCGTAACGATAGGTGGGCTTTACCAAGACATTTTATCTGCTATCAAAATTCCACCAAAAATTCTATGTAGATTTAGATTTACCTACAATAATTCTCAAAACGACGGCAATTACAAAATATCCATTAGAAATTATGTAAAGTGAGAATGATCATTCAAGTGTTTCGTAAACATTTACCACTTTTAAATATAAAAAAGTACTTCAAAAGATAAAGAAATGTCAACGAAATACTGTTTCTATTAACTGGAAAACTATAATACTTACGAATTGAGACGAATCAAATCGAGTTTATAGGAAAAAAGTGAAAATATATTTTATTTAAATAAGGGTTTGAGTAATCAAATGGCTTAATTGCAGATAATTATATATTAATTTTTACAATGCATTCTCTTCGTTGTATCCTCACTTCATTTGTATATGTTTCTCTTTCTGTACTTTTCACTATCTCCCTCTCCCATTTCTCGTACTACAGGTTAGTAAAAGTAATATTTAATCGAGTTTGTTGTCCGAGCGTAGGAGGCAAGGACGGCAAAGAGACGAGTGCGGGAATCAACTCGCGCCCGAGTTCCGTATACTATTTTAACCGTGAGCGAAACGCAATGGGTGCAGTAAAGGAATACAAATTAAATATAAAAAACTAGTAATACCTTATTGTACAAAAGTAAATGGATTCCAGTCAATGTCGTATTATATTGTTTGTAAATAATAAATAAAGGCGTAATCGAGACGAAAGACAATTGCCAATCGATACTGATGTTTCACACACGCTACGCGTGATTTCGCACACGATTGGAAATGTTTCGCCGACAGTGAAAAAAATGAGTTGTTTCGCACACGGTAAACAAGCACGAGAAACCACGTTTCGCGCATATTATATTAAAAAATGTTATTTCAAATGAAACCCCATTCTAACCTCTCATTTGTCAGAATTGTACAGCGAAGCTTTTCAAGTCACCCGTCCCGCTTTCGCCAAGAAGAGAGCGCAAATTTTCGTCTGCCCCTAGCCCCGCCCCATACGCGTGCGTGCCTTTGGAGAGGCCTTGAGCACGGGCGGTGCGTGGATTTTCCGCCCACGTGCGCCCACGTAACAAGCACGTAGCTCTTTCCGGGCGTGCACCGGCTCCACGCCACCAATCAGCCGGCGAAGCGCGCGCGCGCGCGGGGCCCATGGTTCAGCACGCAGCTTTTTTTACTCGGCTTCCAGAAATAACCACTTACAAAAGGCAGGTCGCCCCGGCGCGCCGGGGCTATGATGTATAGCGAGAGCCACGTTCAGTCGGAAGGACTCCGTAAAAACCAAACGGTGCCAAAGCCCCCCCCCCGCCCCGCCCCGCCCCCCCGCCCCTTTTTTTTTTTTGGCCCCCCTCTCACGTCTTCCCACTCTTCAGTCTTCTTCTTTCACGTCTTCCCTTTCACGTCTTCCCTCTTTCACGTCTTCCGTCTCTTTCACGTCTTCCGCCCCTTTCACGTCTTCCGCCTCTTTCACGTCTTCCGTCTTTTCACGTGTTCCTCTCGTTTTATTTTTCCCTCTTACTTTTCTCTTGTCTACATTCCCTCTCTTCTCTCCTTTTCTTCAGTTCTTTCCGTCCCCCTACTTATTCCTCCCTTCTATTTCCCATCTCGTTTCTCACTCTTTTCTCGCTCCTTTCAATGTTTCTCTTTTCTTTCAATCCCTTTCTAATTTCTCCTCCTCTTCGATCATTTCGCTTTCATTCTGTTGTTTCCTCTCATCTGCGTCGTCAGCCCTGAGCGACCTCCGTGGAGGGGTCGCCCCTACGCGACGGAGGGCGTCGCGTCGCGTTGGGCGGGCGGAAATGGCCGGTGCGTGAGCGGGGAGGGGCCCTTGAATCAATACTTCCCGCGAGGTGAAAACGCGGAAGAACCGAGGGCCGGCAGCCGTGGGCCGCGCGCCGACGGGTGTTGAAAGAGGAGAACGGGCGCAGTCTCAAATCTCTTACCGTTGCTCGACGCCGATAACGCCGCCGCCGCCGATGCCGACGTGGACACCGACGCCGAGCGACGCCGACACCCACGTCTACGCCTACACCTACGCCTACCCTACGCCTACACCTACGCCTACACCTACGCCTACACCTACGCCTACACCTACGCCTACACCTACGCCTAGACCTACGCCTACACCTACGCCTATACCTACGCCTACACCTACGCCTACACCTACGCCTACGCCTACGCCTCACCTACGCCTCACCTACGCCTACACCTACGCAGACGCCGACGCTGATGCTGACGCCGACACCACCCACGCCGACGCCGTCGCGTGCGCGGAAGGAGGCGCCGGCGGCGGATCCAGGAGCGGTGGCTGCTGTCAGAGTACGGTGGTCGGCTGGCAGTGGGAAAGGATGAAGTTTGGTATGGATAGTTGGGTGCGGTTGTTTTGGTAAAGTTAAAATATTTTGATCACTCACTCGCATTTTATTTGTAAATATGAAAAAATTGGATAGGTATTTTTAGAGCGATAAATATAATATTAACACTTACCACAGAACATTTGAAGGTTTTGGAAATGCTAACCCATCGAAAGCTGTTCATTATTCATATAAAAGAAGAGATGTATGAGGAAAGCTGTGTTTAACTTGCGTTACTGTATTAAGTAAGTCTCCATTTAAAATTCTGTACATGCGAAATAGGACATTATAAAATTGTATATCATTGAACGAGTAAACATTTTTGGTGATATAATATTCTGATTGGTCAACAATATTTAGTATCTAAGATATGAACTTTTTTGCTATCCTGTTCTTCTTCCTGGATCATGTAATTTTTTGAAAGCAGAAATACGAAGTAAAATATTTTTTAGCTAATAGGTATTATTTTTTTAGATAATATTTACTTAATTGTTTTGAATTACACTTAAAAGTTATTCCATTAGTGCAGGTAAAGCGTAGTAGTTGTGGCGGACTCGTACACATGGAAATTACAAAAATGCCATTGTATTTATACCTCTGGAAATTAATGAATCCCGTCATCATTTTACATTTATATATTTTAAAATGCATATTTAATTTCTTAGTCGTGTCTGAAATTACGTCAGATAAATAATACACAAGTGAAGAGCGAACGAAAAGCTGATCAAGGGTTTGGTAAATAGAAATGAAATCGGGAATAAAAGAGTAATTCGTGGGCAATAATGTTGGTAATTGAAAGAACACAGGCCCAGTTGAATGATGCTCAAGGTGAGAGGGCTATTGTTAGACAAGACGACGGGCGAATGGACGGGAAAGCAAACAGGGAAGAGAATACGATAATAAACGGGCAAGTGATGGGCAGTGAAAGTGGCAAATGATCAGGACAGTGAACGGATAAACAGCAGGCCACAGACCGGGCAAGATGTCGGAAAAGTGGACGAATAATGAACGTCCAACTGACCGTGGAAATGTACACGTGGATAAAGGAGGGATAGACTTGTGAATATTTAAGAAGCAAATGAGTGAGAAGACTTCTGTTATTATCTTTGAAATGTTTGTCGAGAAGATCATTCACTATCTTTCGAGAGGACAGAATACTATTTTTACCAATTAATATAGTTTTCTCTGGCTTACTTCAGACACATGATAGCATAAAGAAATTACTTAGTTCAACTCTCTTTTCTCAAATGTAAAGAACAATTTAAATTTATTCGTATATAGGTTCAGGTGTTCAGCATCCAACGCTTAGCACGTTCCAGTCCCTTGACACATTCAGTTATTGTTCCCTCCAGCAACCACAATTTTTTTTCTAAAAGTACATTATACTTCCAAATACGAGTAATATACAAATCAGAATAATGTATGACTATAAGTCGTAATAAAAACATACTTCTCGTATATTATGATGTACGTAGTATGTTATACGGCATTGTTACTCAATTTCTAAACATACTTACAATTCTTGCACATTCGTTTCTCGTTCTCTTTACGGAAGATCATGCTTATTGTCTACATTTTATTATAATCCGCTATTTGTTCCCCTTCACTTTATCTTAGTTACTTCTATGTAATGGTCTTAGGAAGACGCTTCATATAAATTGAACAATAGCACGATTTACTTATGTTACGTATCAAGGAGATATAAGTGTTTATCGTGACTATTCTATTCGTGAATATAAAACAAATAGTGTTTAAATATGCATACAAAATACCCCAATCAGGGCGGTGTATATCAAAAAAGTAATCTTTTTTGTCGATTTTTCTTACCGCTTCCTCCTACTGGCCAAACATAAACTGACTCATCTACCTTAGAAGGTGGTGTACATTGATCGCTATGTGGATATCCAATAAACCGTCCTATAAATGTACTATAACATAACCTCTTTGATTTTAACATAACTTTCAGTTATTTTTAATATTTGGCGCATTTTGGAACTCTGTTGGACATGATTTTATTCCTGGAATAGTCCTATTAAAAATACCACTCGTGCTTTGAGAATTCTCAGATAAATCCCCTCCTCGCTTCGCGAGTCGGGGATTTATCGACAATTTCCAAAGCACTCGTGGTATTACCTATGATAATTACAAATCCAGCTGACGGAATTCCCCATAAACGATTGAAAGTATTGACGTGGCAAATCAAAGTCCATTAGCCTGTTGCGTTTGGTCAATGGTTAACGTTTTAAAGCCTTACTTTGGCGCGAGAAGAACGTTGAGGCAGAGTCTGCCTGAGACGGCGGCAGAGGCGGCGTCTCGCCCGCGGCGGCGTGGGAGAGGGCGCAGCTGCGGGCGAATCATCTCCGCGCCTCCGCCTCCGCGCTCTTCATTTTCTCCGGCGGCCGCTCCAGCGCCAGCGTCAGCGCCTTCTGTTCCCATGCAGAAGAGGCCTGACCTGCGTTTTTGAAAGGCCACGGGCCTCGCCTGCCCTTGTGCTGAAGGCTTTCAAAGAAACATGGCATTGGCTTTGAAGCTAATTGCGAAAACGACGGAGGAATAGAGCGGACCAGAAAAAAATAAAGTGATTCAAAAATCCGAGTTAATGTTAAAAAAATGTAGTGTATGACGTCGAAAATTAAAGAAAGGGCATACATATTTGCGTAGTATATTTACATTTTTATTATTAAATAACTTCGTCTCTACAGGATGAATGCTTATACATTTGTTCTTTAGCTGAAAGAAGATGAAAATGCTATGTCATAACCAAATTTGAAATAATGTATCTTCACTGTTACATCGTAAAATTAAAACGCATGTGTTTAACTATTAACCCAACATAAATTTCTTTATTGATCGGTATGTCGACGTCCAATTAATTTTTTGTGCTATAACATAACCTCTTGATTTTAACACAGCATTCAGTTTTTTAATATTTGGTGTATTATGGAACTCTCCTAAAATGTAATTTCATTCGTGGAATAGTCCTATTAAAGACCACTCGTGCTTTGGAAATTCTAGATAAATCCCCTCCTCGCTTCGCGAGTCGGGGATTTTATCGACAATTCCAAAAAATCGTGATAAATACTAAAAACTTTCATTTAGTTCACACCATTTTAAATGTTAGTATAAATTTTTATCTACGTATTATTAGATAAATTCAATCTTCTCAGTTGTGACATTCCGAAGCGCTTCGCGACTGGTTCCAACGCCTTGACGATGTAAAATTATCGCGCCGGTCCGATGACTCTGCATTGGAAGTCGGCGAAAAAAATATGCGAGAGATTCTAAAACCACACAATAATATCGCCATAAATGGTATTCATACCCTCCCAAGAAATAAATAATAAAAATATTGAATACTGTGATCTCATCGCATCTTCAAGCAAACCATTGTAGTTCCCTGACAGTATTCACCTGGAATGTGTGGCGTATAGTAATATAAAATAGTATGTAGTATTGAGTTGGAAAGCATTATTGCCCTCTTTGACCAACGTATATCAAATCATTTCTGTTGATTCTTATTTACAAAATTCCACTTTTTACATGGTTTATACCTACCACACCTTTACGCACCCACCAAGTAATTCAACAGAATGTAATGTTTTATTGTAATTATAATATCCGTTCCCACTACAGCAAAAGGGGTTCGTCAAACAATAATAATGACAACAATAATGACATTAACTATGAACCTTTTATTTCCGAGTGATCCAAGCTCTGCGCAGCCTTTTGTAAACAGCGGTGTCCAAGAATACAATTTCTAGAGATCTCTGTAATTCATCGCCAGGGTGTCGTAGGCCGTTTGATTTAGCTGTCATCACAACTACTTGCGGGTGGGGTGGGGGGAAGCAATGGCTCCACGAGCAGTGATTCGCGAGGTCACCGTTAGATCGTAGCGCTAAAAACGCAAAAACACAAGTTTTTGTGAAAATATTTAGAACCCTCTGGATGTATTCAAAAACAGATCACCGTATCCTGAGGAGACCGGGACGAATCGAATAACATCTCATTTTTCTCGATTGGTGGAGGGGAAGTGGTTCGAAACGTGAGAGACGGACGGACGGATGTACAGACACACAGGCGCTGTTTACTCGATTACGGAATCAGGCGATTACGAATAGCTTTGTGAACTTCCAAAGCCCCATGCCCTCATTCTATTAAAATTAAATATTGGAGCAGCACTGAAGTAAACTGTGATGTGACTTCCGGGTGCTGGGCGTAGAGGGCGCCAGCGGAGCGTGAAGGGCAGGGCACGTGTCGCCTGAGAGAGGCGTTGCGGCGCGCTGGCGGCTGGGGCGGGGGGGCGGGGCGGCGGGGCGGGGTGGGTGAGGCGGGGCTGGCGAGAAGGAGGGGCGGGGTGGACGGGGCCGCGTCCACACCTCGCAACGCGACGCCGCGCCTGCGGTACAGCCGGCGGTCACGCTCGCCAGGCAACGTCCGCTCCAGAGTCACTCCCCCCCCCAGACTCGCCCCAGACCCACTCCAGATCCGCATTTGAAGGTCAGGACCTGTTCCCGATTCACTCCTGAACTGTCCCCGCCCGACTGCTGACCTGCTCCCGAACCTCTCTTGTCCCGCTTCAGACCCGACCCTCTCAATGCGCTCTCGACCCGCTTTGAACCAACTCCTCATCCGTTCTCAACACGCTCCCGAACCGTTCTGGTCAACTCCCGATTTTGTCAACGAGCTCTCGGTTTCCTCACGTTCAGTTCCGATCCACTTCCGACCTGCTTCTTATATGCTTCCGACGCGCCCCCGAACCGCTCCTTTTTGGCGCTCCCCACTCGAATGCGGTCCGCCCGCTTCACGATACCGACCTCATCACTGGCGGTCTTTCACTCACTCTCGAACTAATTGAAATTCTATTTTCATACTCCGAACCGATTCTTATTTGATCGCGCCCTGTCATTTCTGCATATCCGGAGTCCTCTTTAGTCTCGTATTTACTTACACTGAGGCCACTTATGGCCACTTCATGCTAATTCTACTTCCAGTGTTGCACCTATACTATTGTTTCATCATCACTTACAAAACTCTGCCTTACCTGTCGCCTTGCCATTTATTAGCTCCCTTTCATCAGCATCCGCATAATTTCTCCATACCAGTAAATTTGCTGCTCCAACTGCAAAGTCGCTGCATTGTGACAATGCTAACAGCCATCCCTCCACCCTCCTTGTTTCGCATGTGTGTCATGTGTCCTAGTCGTCGACTCTCTGAACGTGGGAGGTCTCGGTCGCCGCCACCTCTAGCTCCACCGCAGTGGCGACCGCGTCCCCCTCAGCCTCGCTCTCTGGGCTCCGCGACGCCCCGTGCCCTTGACGCCCTTGCCCTGCCGCCAACCCGCCTCCAGCGACCGCCTCGCCGCGCCGCGCCGCTGCGGTGGCGTTGTCCGAGGCGCGCGTTCTCTTCACGCCTGTGTAATTAGTGATGGCAAATTTTGCCAAAACATCGATACATTGATGTTTCGATACATCAATGTTTTGATACATCAATGTTTCGTAATTGATTTTCGTACATCATGTTTGATACATTGATATTTCGATACATCGATATTTCGATACATCGATATTTCGATACATCGATATTTCGATACATCGATATTTCGATACAACGATATTTCGATACATCAATATTTCGGTACATCGATATTTCGATACATAGATATTTCGATACATCGATATTTATATCTTGATATCTCGATATTTCGATACATCGATATTTCGATACATCGATATTTTGATACATCGATATTTCGATACATCGATATTTCGATACATCGATATTTCGATACATCGATATTTCGATACATCGATATTTCGATACATCGATATTTCGATACATCGATATTTCGATACATCGATATTTCGATACATCGATATTTCGATACATCGATATTTCGATACATCGATATTTCGATACATCGATATTTCGATACATCGATATTTCGATACATCGATATTTCGATACATCGATATTTCGATACATCGATATTTGATACATCGATATTTCGATACATCGATATTTCGATACTCATATTTCGATACATTGATGTTTCGATACATCGCTAAAAAGGTTTTCGATGTCGATGAAAACATCTACGAAAAATCATCAATGTTTGAAACATAGATGTTTTAATTAGAAACTAATAGACAGCTGTTTCTATCCATTTTAATTGCAGTACGAAAAGGAATATATTTTATTGTTTGGTTACCAGCATGTTAGTAGTATATTAATAAAAATCATTATCGAATGTAAAGAATAAAATTAGTAATAAATAACATCGTGTTTCGCTACTTTACCCTTTAGTCACTACCATTCATACACCATGGAAGTAAAAATATCTAAAATTCTCTCAGATTCCACAGGCGAAATGTGCACGGTGATAAAGAGTATGACGCAAAACAACGATATTGCTGTGGATTGCTGCTACTCTACAATGCCTAAACCCCTTCATTTAAAACAAAATAAAAGAGAAAAAATCGATGCTTTTGAAACAAAATATCCATGTGAAGAAAAGATCGAAAGCAAACAATGTTAATATGTCGATGTTTCTGGTGGAAAACTTGGATTTTTTTGTCATCCGTATGTGTAATACGTCTGATCGGGTGACATTCAGGGTTGAGTGGCGCCCATGAGTTAAGTAGGTCATAGGTCTAGTACACTGAACCATGTACATATCATGAAAAGGGAAACAACTAAAAAAGGGCCATGGGTGTTTGCGGATAGATGCTCAACGTGTGAAGCACATTTATTATTAAAAATGAAAGAGTACGTATATGTGCTTTAATGGTTTAAGGTTATTAATTAAAAAAAATAGGCTATGATTAAGGCGCGATTAGACATTAAAATAAAATAACAGAGGATTCTCACCATTGAAATTAATTACTTGAGTTGCATTAAATATTTATTAGATGAAGGAAATTAACTTTTTTTCTCGTACGTATTCTCGATGGCAAACTGTGTTTGGGATACGTCTGGATAAGTGTACATGAGAGGCAGTTGACAAAGCACTCTCCGGGGGTAGAAGCTAAGACAAGTGAAAGCCATTTATTGGGCATGGCGAGGGAATTAATTACAATTCGATAATTCAGAGCCAGGAGTTTTACAAGACACATGAGGTAATATTAAGGTTATAAAAGCAAAAGGTAACATTTTACATTTATTTTTTTACAGAAATTGTGCCGAAATGAAATTATTTTATTATATGCGATTTCGTAATTATTTACTCTATACGTATGACAAGTTAAAATTGTATTGCGGATTGTATCGCGCTTTTATAAAAAGTATCTGCTTGAAAACTAGTATGTTCGAATGTATAATGAGTATACATTGTGGCGTATGTGCATTTGTAATTAATATAACTATAAATATGCATGTCCATTGTGATCATTGTTGCAACCGTATGTCAAGATCTTTAGCAGCAATTATTTTGAAAATAAAATTAAGTAAATGTAATTGATCTTAACTTTAATGTCAGTACTTGCTATGCCACTGAGACGTAAGAGATAGGCTCCAGTAATCTCCCTCTTACGTACCCGGACGTGAAAGCCCCTTACACGACCTTAACAAACACAGAGAATGAACATTGCCTTGGGTCATCGCTCCGCCAAGCACCAGGCGACCGAGCAGGCGCTCCCAGACGCCTTCCATTAGGGCGACGTTCATTGACTTGGCGCAAACCGCTCGCAGCGCAGCTCAGCAACTAACGAGAAGCGACGAGCCTAAGCGCGCGCGGCGGTCACCTCCCGGCGACTCGAAAGGCTCATCTGCACACCTCTAATCCCGCGCCCCGCCCCGTCCCGCCCCGTGCCTCGCCGCCCCGCTTTACTCCACCTCGCCTCGCTCCACCCCGCCCCACACAGCCCCTCCCCGCCCGGCCCCGTGCCTACCCTCGCCGCCCCGCACCGCCCGGCTTCACTCCACCTCGCCTCGTTCCACCCCGCCCCGTCCAGCCCGCCCCGCCCATTCCCGCCCCGCCCCCACCGCCCCGCCCCGCCCCGCCCCGTCCCGCCTCGTAACTACCCTCGCCGCCCCGCTTTACTCCACCTCGCCTCGCTCCACCCCGCCCCTCCCCGCTCAGCACCGTCCCGCCCCGCCCCGCCCCGTGCCTACCCTCGCCGCCCCACCCGCCCCGCCCCGCCCCGCCCCGTGCCTACCTCGCCGCCCCACCCCGCCCCGCCCCGACCTAACCCCGTCCATCTCCGATTCGCTCCCCCCCCCCCCCGTCCCGCGCCCCCCGCTTCGCTCGCCCCCGCCCCCCCGCCCCGCCTCGCCCCACCTCGCGCTGCCTCGTCCCACCTCGTCCCACCCCGCCCTATCTTTTCTCGCCTTGCTCCTCCTCGCCCCGCCTCGTGCCTCCCCGCACCGCTCTACCCCTCCCCCCTGCACCTCGCTTCGTCCTCTGCGCCCGCCCCTGGCGGGTGTCCCTAGTTCCACTGGTCGGCCCGCGCCACCACACTCTCTTGTCCTTGACCCCGTCATACATGCAGTTTTCCCAACACCGTATTGCAACACATCTTGTTCCCTCTGCCACGCCACCGCCACTTCCCTGCTGAAACCACCTGCTCGCTAACACCTCTCCGCTTATCAAGTCCCGTCCTCTTCACCCAGTCACTTTAAAATCGTCACTTCTCCAAATCCCCGTTGTCCATATCGCTTCTCTCCATCACCTCACCGCTACCATACCACATTGTCGGTATCTGCTCGCTTCTCCTCTCTACCGCCTCCTGACTAATATTTCCCCATTACTACATCCACGCCACAGCCTCCCCACGACAACACCACCACAACCTTCCCACCTCAATCTCCCCTCCACATCACCTCCATCACGATTTCTTCACTACAACCTCCCCACCACAATTTCTTCGCCACAAGCTCCCGCCACAACCTCCCCGTCACAACCTCCCCGCCACAACCTCCCGCCACAACCTCCTGCCACAACCTCCCGCCACAACCTCCCGCCACAACCTCCCGCCACAACCTCCTGCCACAACCTCCCGCCACAACCTCCCGCAACAACCTCCCGCCACAACCTCCCTGCCACAACCTCCCTGCCACAACCTCCCGCTACAACCTCCCGCCACAACCTCCCTGCCACAACCTCCCGCCACAACCTCCCGCCACAACCTCCCGCCACAACCTCCCGCCACAACCTCCCGCCACAACCTCCCGCCACAACCTCCCGCCACCTACCTATTACCGTCTCGCTGCTACCATCTGCCCTCTGTCGTCTTTCCTCCGCCTCATTTCCATCTCCACGTGTTATTCTCTCCGACGTCTCCTGCTGAACCCCTAGTCATCCACACACAACCATCCTCTCCCCTCCCACTTCAGTGACGCCACATCATAGACCCTCATCCTCCATTAACATTTCCCTCACGTTCGCCTGTTAGGATGTTCTCACAGTTTCACCGGCCGGTTATTACGATGCTGCCCGGTATCATCGTCAACCTACTATGCAATTACTCTGCCGCCATCCATTTCTAAAGTCCTGCTTCACCGTTCCATCACAAAACAATCAATCTCCTCTGCTTTACCGTTATTCTCCTGCCATACCCGCTCATCCCTTAGCGGATTATGCGGACTTCTCCCCATATTCTGAGCGATTTTCTTCTCCTCTCAATTCGTCCATCACAATGATATCCGCTACCAATCTACTCAACTCACCGTCACCACCTTGCCCTGTCAACGTCTTGTCCCAAGATCTGCGCATTCGACTATCCCTCACGGCCTGGCCAGTCCCGGCCTCCTTTGAAATCCACTCTCTGCCACAATCGCCGTCATCTCTCTGGCATCTTCACTTTCCGACACCACCTCGGCGTCAGAAGCCACCCTCTTCCCTCGATTCTGTGTGCTGTGACCGCAGATCCTCACTCCGTCCTCGTCTCTCCTCAGCGGCCCTCCTCTCCGTGGCCTGTCCGCTCTTGTCACCCTCCTCCGCTGTTCTGTCCTTGCCCAAGGCCCCCGGCTCGCCCTCCACCCTACGACCCCCCTTCTCGCTCAGCCCCGCCTCGTTTCATTGCTTGGCTGCGTCTGGCCCCGCTCTGCTTCTCCCAGCTTCGCCTCGCCCCGCTCTGGCTCCCACTTCTTCCTCTCTCCGCTCTATCATTCCGATCTACGTCTCCCCGCTCTACCTCCCCCGCTCTACCTCCCCGCTCTACCTCCCCCGCTCTACCTCCCCCGCTCTACCTCCCCCCCGCTCTACCTGTCCCCACTCTACCTATCCCCGCTCTACCTATCCCCGCTCTACATATCCCCACTCTACCTATCCCGCTATCTACATATGCCCGCTCTACTTCTCCCCGCTCTACCTCTCCCCGCTCTACCTCTCCCCGCCCTTCCCCCCCCCCCGCCGCCCCGCACCGCCCTGTGTCCCTTTCCGCGGCGGTCCTTCCTCGCCCGCCCCAGTGACCTCCCCCGCGGCCCGCCCCCCGGAACCCCGCCCTCTCGTTCCGCCCGACCCGTCAGCGCCTGCCACGACACCCGCCAGCCCACGAGGCCGCTTCTTGTTAACACTGCCCATCTACGCAACTGTTCATGGAAAGTAGTACACGGAGGTCACAGATACCTCGCTGCACGTGGTTATGTTTCAGATGGCCGGATTTGTTTAGATACGAAGGGGAAGAAGACACTGTGCGTCATGTGTGGTCATGTAAATTTCATTAGCTGATACTACATAGACTGGATCCTTTTGATGTACACTCTCTGAATACGAAACACTAAATTCGTTCTTTGACTCTTTGTCACTACATGCAATTAACGCACTTCGATAGTGGTGACTTAATTATATTTATAGTTGAGATTATTGAAATCGTATGATTGAAATCACCGATTTAAATAGAATGTTTTAAAAAATTATGAGATTTAAAATGAAAGAATGGTCTTCGATTTAAATCTAATAATCATTTACTTGTATCATTTTCCATGTAGTTAAAATAAATATTTTTAATGTTCTGTTTTGTTCAGAGAACTAAGACTTATGTAACCTATTCAGAAACGCAGGTATAAATAATACAGACGTGTAACTAAAAATTGTATTCAGAATGATTAAGGGATTTTTAAAGGAGACTAACATTTCGGCATGGGTTGCTCTTTTTCGTCAACATCCGTTACTTACTTGATCTCTGAGTGATTTAATCCTTCAAAAAATTAAAATAATGGGAATGGATGAAGTATTGGGTTTTAATTTCTTCCGTCAGGATATATTTTGAAATTAAAAGCAATTGAGTATTGAACCGCTTCAAGTGAAAGAATGAAATGATTTTCATTATATTTCATGTTTTCAAAAGAAACGTCATTCCTATTTTGAATGAAAGAAAAAGCTGACATTTTCCCTTCCGATTACATTCCATTATACTTGCATTATATTATTTAAAAATTAATTTGTTACATTTATTTCAATGAACCCAACCAATCCAGCGAGTCGACTTTTAAACGAGTACACGTTCAAAGAGGTAGCGCATTTATTTAGGACATCTCATTATGAAGTAAATCCTTGTATCTCGCCCTACCTCACCGCATTCAGTGTCTCCGCTGCGTCCGTGCTTCAGCGCTGTCACCTCCCGACTTTTTCGTCTTTCATTGTCCGCCCCCCCCCTTCCAACGCCGCCACCCTTCACCCATCCCCTGACTCTCCGTTCCGCTAGCTGCCTCCGCCGCCCGCCAGCGCTCCATCAGCGCGAGCGAGTCGCAGGCGGCGGCGAAGGAAGAGAGAGAGAGAGAGAGCGAGAGAGAACACGAGAGGAGAGCGAGAGAGCGAGAGAGAGGAGAAGAGAGCGAAGAGCGAGAGAGCAGAGAGGAGAGAGCGAGAGAGCGAGAGGGAGCGAGAAGCGAGGAGAGCGAGAGAGAGAGAGAGAGGAGGAGAGAGGGAGAGAGAGGAGAGAGAGCGAGCGAGAGAGAGAGCGAGAGCGAGCGCTGGGCGAGGATCGGGGCTGCTGAGACGGGCGGTGGAAATGGCGGGGTGGAGAAGCCAGGGGCATAATTTGGTTTTTTATTTTATTATTTCATTCCTTTATTTCTATTTGTTTAATTTCATTAATATTGTATTTTGAATTGATCCATTAAGTGGGTTGTGATAAATAAAGTTTAAAGTTTGCTTTCAGAAATGTTGAATGGTTGGCTGGCTGTTTATATTTCTGAGATGTTTGGGGGGCACGCCCCCCAAGATCTTTTGAACGCAAAAAAAATTTTGGGTTTTTTTATTTTATTATTTTATTTCTTTATTTCTATTTGTTTAATTTCATTAATATTGTATTTTGAATTGATCCATTAAGTGGGTTGTGATAAATAAAGTTTAAAGTTTGCTTTCAGAAATGTTGAATGGTTGGCTGGCTGTTTATATTTCTGAGATGTTCATGCGGGGTGGAGAAGGCGGAGGATGAGACGGGGTGGAGAATGAGGCGGAAGATGAAGCGGAGGATGAGGTGGAGAATCACACGGAGGGGAAGGATTTCACGGAGGCAGAGCATGAGTTGGAGAATGAGATGGAGCCAAGGGATAACCTGGAATATGGCGCAGAGGGGAGGGGATGTGGGGCGAAAGGGGGATATGGGGGGATGGGGGGGGAGTGGTAGAGACCGAGCGAAGGTGGAGTTACGTAGGGCTTGAGGCAAGGGACGTGACGGACGTGAAGGCTATTGATTGTGGTAATGCGGAAGTGGGGGGGGAAGAGGAGGGATGGATGAAGGGACATGAAGGCGGTTCAGTGTGCTACAGCAAGAGACGTACATGGGTGAGGGACCACCCGCGACGGTGGCAGTGGCTGTGGCGGAGGCGCGATAGGGACTGCATCAGTGGGGGGGTCAGCAGCCAAGGTGGGGGCGGGGTCGAGGGCGCGTGGACGAGTGCACCCGCAGGCGCAATCGTCGCCGTCGCCGACGCCGACGACGCCGCGTCCCTGGGGGCTCCTTGGCTGATCCATCAGCGTAATTGCGACGCGCCGCCGCCCCGCCCACCGCCCACCGCCCTGCCCATGCGAGGCGCCGCGCCGGATTGTTTCGCCCCGCTGACAAGCCTCGACTTAAGGCGTCGCTGACCGAATCTCTTAGTCGCCCGTCTAACCCTTTCCATTTACCCTCCACGCTTGCTCTCCTCGCTCACTCTCCACACTTATCCTACGCGCTTGTTCTTTTCACTTACCTTTACCTTCCTTCCTACTTACCTTTATCGTTTACATTACCTACTTACTTACCCAATCTTACCGTCCACCCTTGCTCTCCTCACTTACCCTCTCCCCCCCCCAATCCATCCGCAAACACTCCTCGTTTACCTTACCCGCTTACCATTCCCGCTTACCTTTTCTTCCCCGCTAGCTCTCCTCGCTTACCCTCCCTGTTTATCTTCTCCAGCTAATCTTTCCAGTTAATTCCTTCTCCTCTCTCCGCTCCGGAGAAACCATTTGGCAGCATGCTGGAGACGAGTCTTAAGAATATATTAATACCTAAAACTAGGATGCCGATTGAAATTGAGATGCATCACATTGGAAAGAAGCTCTTCAAATCGATGATGGCCCGGGTAATGTCTCGCGCATCCCATCTGTCAAGTTTTCTCGATGCCTCTTCCTGCATTGTTCGTCCAATTAATTCTCATTTCCCCTTGCCATTCGTCGTCTATTTTTTTCGATTTTACGCAGCTAAAGCCGCTCCGCAGTTTATCTGCGCGTTGCCCAGTCAGCTTGCCTATCGCTGCCTTTCGTGCCTCCGTTTCGCCTTAATATGATGCATCTCTACTTATTGCGCTGTCCACCACTCCCCGTCTGTCTGCCATCGCTGTTTGTCCAGCAACCTTGCTCTCTCACAAGTTGCTTGCCTCGATTAATTTCTTACTTTACTATTCGCCCTGTTTTAGCTGTCCAAATTCTCACTCTCACACCGGGAGAGGTGGCTCAGGGCATCAACTGATGTCATCGGGAGGTTTTAGGTACGGGTCCCGACTCTGGCAGCATTTTCGACACTAGCTTATCAGCTAGGTCGAATTCAGTCGCTGTCTGGAGGAGAATTCTAGCGGCTAGCTGCTCTGATTAATAATTTTCCGTGGTTTCTCCGATCAACATCAGGTGAATGCCAGAGCAGTACCCTAACAAACGGACCACGAACCGCGCGTGATATTTCCTTCCTCTTCCGTATCCTATCCTCTTACCCACACACTTCCTATTCCTTTCCCCTTACGCACACACTTACACTAACATGCACTACACTACCACACATGCGGGGAGACCGGTCGGGAGTGTAGAGCTTGTCCCGGCTGGGGCGCTACCGCCCTGGTAGGAGATACCTGGTTGGGGAAAACCCCGCTCACCGCCGATAGTTCGGCACCGGATTTCATCGTCCAGCGGGGTAAGAACACTGCTATATCCCTCGAAAAAGCATGCACTACACTCACGGGACTAATATCCCTAGTAGCTGACGTGCCCAGAATCACTACAACCAATCAATACCCACTCTGATCATGGTGCCTACCGTCCGCCTCCCATGCCCTCCGCGGCCCTTGCGCCGCCCGCATCGCCCGCCGCCTCGCCCGGCGCCTTCGCCCGCGACGGAGTGCGCCCCCGCCAACGGGCGCCCCGGGCGCCGTCCATTCGCCCGCTACGATCCTCCGAACCTCGCCGCCCGGCCTCGCGGACGGCCCCCAAGGCGGCAGTAGTCGTACTCGATCTATTGGCGATAGAAAGTCGTGATTTGTTCGCACTAGGAGGCTCTTTGTTGATTACTAGATTATCGTTCGTTTTAGAAACAAAAAAGCTTTAAAAGATGTGTAGAAGTTTGGTAATACACATTCATAGAAAACAAGTGTTGTAGTAATATAAGGATTTCTCTTAACTTCTA
Organism: Teleogryllus oceanicus; assembly: GCA_964035755.1. Classification (NCBI taxonomy): domain Eukaryota; kingdom Metazoa; phylum Arthropoda; class Insecta; order Orthoptera; family Gryllidae; genus Teleogryllus; species Teleogryllus oceanicus. The sequence goes on from CAXIVR010000008.1 coordinate 61,684,600, forward strand.
CGATCAACATCTATCTGTCCCTTTTCCCCGGATGAATAGTCAAATCTAATACATTTAAATAAAATCTATTATTTTCTTAATAATAGTTCCAATAATTACTTTTTCTAGACAGTCACAAATCCATTTATTAAAACAAAATTATTTTTACATTATAATGATATCTTGAAACAAGAAACAGCGTGGCAACGTTTCAGATTTTGTTTCAAGATATCACTGTAATGTAAAAATCATTTTGTTTTAATAAATGGATTTGTGGCTGACAATAAAAAGTAATTATTGGAACTTTTATTAAGAAAAGACCTTAAAAAACAGCCTATGTTCCATCTTTATAAAATCTATAGTACTTGAGAAACTACTACAAAAAGGGGATTGACGCTTGATGCGATACGATTTTCGAATTACTTGTTGCAATACTTGATTGATTATCAATGAAGTGTGTAGTTGGGTTTTCCTTCACTTTCTTTCTCACCAAGTGATCCTAATTGCTATTTGTTAATTTCAGCATCTACGAGCTTCAACATAATATCAATTGCTAGATTTTTTTCTTCGGCTTATGAATTATTGTCAGTAAGTTTGCTGCATACTAATCCCTCACACAGAACTTGTCCGTTTACGCGTTACATGATTATTTATGTTTTTTAATTTATTTTCAATTTTTAATGCTTTATTGAGTATATATGTTTTAGTTTCAAGACTTCTTATATGCGAGATTAAGCATAATTACTGAATTTTACTGAGAAGGGCTTGCTTATTAGTACTTTCCCATTGAATTAAGTTATTACAAACACAAACACAAAACCAAAGGCAAAAATTTCGAGCAATATCTTAACAAACAAACTGACGACCGGCAGCGAAGATTCCTTTTTCGTTGTCCCTCATCTTCCCTTACACTTACATTCACGACACTACGTCTCTTGTCAGGGGCTTACTGCTTAACCCGGCTGGGGCAGCCCCGGGTACATCTGGCGGAGGAATACTCCGCAAGCCGACGTGGAGATCAGTGCCGGGCTGGTTGCCACGTTTCAGTGTGGGACGTTCCCGACTAACTCACAAGATGTATTATGCACTACACTTATGGGACTAATGATCGTACTAGATTGATTGATTGATTCATGTTTCCGGGCGCGTCAACTGCTCTGGTCATTAGTCCCGTTAGTGTAGTACATGTTTTTCTCAGGAGATGGCGGTGATTTTCCCCCGCTGGATGGCGAGATCTGGCGCCGACCTACCGTCGGCTAGTGAGGTTTCCCCCTAACCAGGACTCTCCCACCAGCGGGCCACCGCCCCAGCCGAGAAAAGATCTAAGCTCCCGACCGGTCTCTCGGGATATGCGGTAGTGTAGTGCATGTTAGTGTAAGGGGGAGAGGACAGGACAAGGAAGAGGAAGGACAGATCGCGCGCGGTCCGTGGCCCGTTTAGTAGGGTACTGCTCCGGCATTCGCCTGGAGTTGATCGGAGGAACCACGGGAAAACTACCGATCAGAGCAACGGGCCGCTAGAATTCTTCTCCAGACAGCGACTGAATTCGACCTAGCTGAAAACTATGTCGAAAAAAAAGAACCTAGAATCTCCCGGCCAGATGCGCTGTAGTGACATCATTTGATGCACTGAGCCACCGCTCCCGGTGCTAGTTGGCTAGAAATAATAAATAATCAATCAACGTATCCACGAGGCATGACGCGAGCTGGTGGCGCCACCACCTCCTCGCTGCCCGCAGCGCCGCCTGGTGGTGCCTGCTCCTGAGGTGTGAATTGAAGCCAGCTAGCCGTGTGTTGCTCCTTGCTTCGCGAGTGGGCGTGGCGGTGAGCCGGGGACGGGGGAGGTGCGGGTGGCGGGTTCACCGCGAGCCGAAGCGAGGTGAGGCGAGGAGACGTCGCATGGTGTGGTAGCCCGCCCCTCCCGGACCACTCGCATCCGACCCTCTCCAGTGGATGAGCTGACTGTGGTGGGGATGCCCCCCCCACCCGCCCCACGGGGTCGGCTTTGTGTTCAAGAGCGATGCGCTCTGACGCGGTGGTAGTCACGGCGTGGCGCAGATTTAGTCTTGTCACTCGACTGTTGAAGGCTTCTCTTCAAGGCGTTTTATAAAACGACGACTTAGGATTTGAGATACTAGTTAACATGCTTGATTTTGTGTTTACCACTAGATAGGTGTCTAAATACTATTTTTAACACTGTTACAATCCCCTTATATAAATTTAAATCCCATTATATTACATGTTGGTCGTGAAACAGTTTTGAATGAGAAATGGAGTGCCTCTCTGGTTTATTTTAGCTTATGTAACGAATTGTAATGAATCAAAAGAAGTCGCAATTCCCAGGTTATGATTTGCGCAAAAAATTCTTTGGCAGAGCCGTAGTTTATAAAAACCATGGATTGCCATCCTTACATTTTGAAAAGAGGATCGTTGATAAGCCAAAAATTTTAGGCAATACGTAAGATTTAGACTGGTATATTCAGAGCAAAAAACAAAATACCACAACCGAATCACCTGAACTTGTTTTTGTCTCTAAAACAGTATATGATTTTTTAAGGTTTCTTTTTTTTAACAACTTGGTCATATAGCGACAACTGTGATTGTTTTAACTGTAGGGGGAACTGTAAGAAGAACGTGTAAGGACACGAACACACACACATCCAAGGCGGAATTCTAACCCGCGACCTCGGCTATCCATGGCCGGCAGTCTGCGATTTATGACTAGAAGCAGATTTCATTTACCATTACACCTATATAAGGCTTTTCAAAGAATTATGAATCGTAAGATAGAATAGGTCCCATTTTCACTGTTATCAATGAGTTTGGCAAATGTTGCAAATTTTGTTCTCGTCTTTCTACAACTATAATATTGAAAATGGAGAGTTTTCTTCAAATTAAATTTGTACTTCACAATCAGTTCTTTAATAAATTTTATGAACATTTCTTTTAAAACAGTAGTCTCTCGCAATTTTCAATGAAATATAACAATAATACAAAAAAAGATTACAAACGTTTTCTCAAAAACGGCTGCAGTTTTTTCTTTGAACATTTTGTTGTGATAGTGCTAAGTGATCTGAATGACATAAATTACATTTATATGTATTCTTTTGTTGTTGTTGTTTTAAAAAATAAATAAATATATTTTTGTATTCTCCTACAACGTTAATATTTACATTGGGGACGATTTTATTTTTTATGTCATTTGTTCTTATAAGCTCTTCAAATGATTTGTCATGAAATTCTGGATAACTCAAAACTTTTCTGTGGAAATGAACTCAAAATTGAGAATTTTCAGAAACTCTGAAACGATTTTTTTTACAATATCTCCTCTTAGGTTTTCAATGAAAATTAGCCTTTACACACTCATTTTACTATAATCGATATTCTACGATTTTCTTACAGTCGTATTTCAAATCAAGTATTAGGGAAGTGATAAATCGAGAAAATGGGGAGAAAAAAGTATTTGAGGTGTCCCTAGGAAGCAGCTGAGAAAGGGTGAGGAAAAACCGAAACGCTATCCCCTTTTTAAAAGGATTAGCAAACTAGCTAGTACGAAAAGTCCGTGGCATTCTGTAGCACAACTAGTTTAAATTCAACTCTCTTTGAGATCACGGTTTATCTCGCAATATAAACTATGTATGTAACGATAATAGCAACATGATGTAAAGTGGCGAAATTGATGAGAGCATTCTCTTCATAGTAGAATAATAACTCTTCTGCTTTAAAGATAAGTTCGAAGTTTTAAGTGCACTATTACCTTTACAGTTTCTTGCAATTATTTCTGAATACTGTAAAACGATATCTTAAAACATGATGAGGTTCGCTTTAAAAAAAGGAAACTCAATATTTTTTGTTTAATTTTTGAATAGTGTAAAAGTTTTCAAATATTTTCTGTGATTGTCGTTCTACTCGTATTATGAGCGTGTAACAAAATGTCAATTATCGAACCCATCCATTTTGGAAATTTCTATGTAATCTCAGTAACAACAATTAATGGTTAATTTTGAATGAATTTACTGCATTCTTATAGACCCAACTCGGTTCTTCCATTCAATTGCACTTTACACCTGTATTCTGCGATAAATTAAATTTCCCTCAGGAGATCTCCTCGAGGTTGTTAAACGTCAAGTTATCCTCTCCCTCCGCTCTCCAGCTCACAAGAATATTGGAGAATAAATGTCAGAAGCACTTGACGATCGTTGTAGAAAGTTACTTCTGTAGGACGGAGTGTTAAATTGAGACCTGGGGGAAACCAGGACATGTAGCGAAGTGTTCGTAATATCGTTTCACAAATCCGATTTTAGGAAGTTAAGTAGATTTTCCTTTCACTTTCCAATTCAACCTAATCGTTATTATGAAGGAGGAAGACACAAATATATCGTATAATCTCTTTTCAGATAAACGAATATAAGAATTATTGGTCTGTGAAATTATTCTGTGAATTGAATTTCATTTTGAATGAAGAACTATTTTATCGAGCCAAAATAACTTTCTCAAATACTACTTAACCAAGGATAAGTAATTCTGAATATATATAAATTATGAATCTAGTCAAGAAATTAGAATATAAGAAATAAAACATGCCTGAACTATTAAATCATCACGATCCAATTATAATCAAACTGTATCTTCGTTTTCAGATTTAACACTATTTTACTGTTTCGTAGGATTCTACACTATTGAGCAATATTTCCTAAATACTTATAAGCATATTTGATTTATTTTCAATACATATTTAGTATATTTTTTATAAGATAGCTTTCATGAAACAACGTTACAGCAATCTGTAACAGATCAATGCTTTGCTAATTTGCTGCCAATGAGAATAATATTGTCGCTTTGATTATTACATTGAAGTCCTCGTTTTTGTAGTTTACAATAATCACTTTAAAACTAATCGAAAACTGATGTTATTTTGGTTTTATATCAAAATAAATTATTAAGAATTTATAAATCTTGTTCCAATTTGAATGCAGAATTGAGAGATGGATGTTAGTGGTATACATTTTTTAGCACCTGACTGACTTAACGAAGCATTTCTTATAGACTATCATACAGCAGAAACGAGAAGCTAACTATATAGTGAATACATAGCATATTTCCTTTTCGGTGAAAGTTCAGACGTTTCGACAGCGTCCTTTCGCATCGTTGCCTCACGGTGTTAAACTCTATCTGACTTTAAGGGAATGTACGGGGTAGTATTTTGAAATTTTTCGGGTGTCTTCTGAAGGAATGTTAAAATCCAAATGGAGTTACGTCATTTCGTTTACAGTTAGTAATCTGAAATATGATTTAAAAACTGTGTAAATATCTATATCAGACAATAAAGTTGAAACCTGTCAAAATATAATTATCACTAAAGTTATCAAATAAATTCGTCTCATTCTGAGTTCACGATATCACTGACGAAAATTAACAACTTTTTTAAAAAAATGACAGGTCGTATAATATATTCATGCCTTACCAATTAACATTTCAACCTTTTTAAATACCTACTGTCAGTTTCACTTAATATTCCCAAAACATTTTTTTTCGATATAACCAGCTTCTTAAAGTATATTCGAATTTGGTATTCTTAATGAGGGTTTTTCTGTCATCACAATTATGCACTTAAAACTTCTTTAACTGCTACCTTCGAAATCAGGAAAACATTTTCATACAATAGAATTGCCGCGATGCTTGATGCAGAATTTTCCGCGGCGACATTGCGTAAGCCGCTTAGCATAATTCCCGGAAGCACGGCTCTCTTTGTCGACAGAGGGCGCTGGCACCGTCTCTCCCTCAGAATGCGTCTGGCGGGGAACGCTTCCACCGCCCGCGATGAACAGAGGGCCGAAACCGAGATATAGAGAGTGTAAACGTGGAAATGAAACGTGATCTTTCATTAATTTTGCCACATCACCATCTGGATTTTTAACCATCATTGGGAATGTTAACCACTACCACTACCATCGTATTTCAGTTGCAAATATCCTCAAATATTAATGGCTACTTTATTACATGGCAAGCTAAAATACATGTTTCGGCATAAGTAAGATACAATAAGGAAGATAACAGTAATAGACGTTATCTATTGTAGAGAAATGAAATCGTTTACAATGGAATGTGTTACAAAACAATTAGTGCTACTAAATTTATTGCTTTGAAATTTACACGATTTTTTTATCGTCAAGGATCCAAAAATAGCAATGTTAAAATACTAAATGTTATCCCAAAATGTGTTCTTTAAATAGTAGATTACAAAAATATTGAGATACGAAATATGGATTTTTATATAGAGACTAAATTAATAGAAAAAAGACATAATTGTTCATTTCTAACGAAAAGAAAATAAGCACAGGGGAGAAAGGAAAAGAAATAGAAGGAAGTGAATAAAAAGAGAAGGTGAGAACGAATGAGAAGAAAATACTAATCACAGAAAAAAGAGGATCAAGGCTGTACAGAGAATCAGAATAACAAGAAGGCCAAGAAGATGAATCAAAATAACATGAAGATCAAGAAGGTGAATCAGAATAACATGAAAATCAAGAAGGTGAATCAGAATAACACGAAAATCGATAAGGTGAAGCAGAATAAACATGAAGATCAAAGAAGGTGAATCACAATAACACGAAAATCAAGAAGGTGAATCAGAATAAATGATCAAAAGGTGAAGTAGAATAACATGAAGATCAAGAAGCCGAAGCAGAAGAAAGTGAACAATGAAAAGCCAGAAAAGTAACTAATAAAATGCATCAAATAAAGCAGGAGAAAGGGGTGAAGAACAGTTCACAACAGTCTTAAAGCAAGAAATCCCCAGCCTCGGGGATTGTGGCCCGCCCGTTCCCCGCGCTCCGGTAGGCCCACAGCGCGGCCTCCACGAGGCGGCCGGTGTCTTTCATCACCGGAATTGACGGCCTCTCCAGCGCCGTCGCGCGGCCGAATACTTCTGCGGGCGCCTCTCCAGGCGTCCTCCACGGGGGCGGCAGACGTCCCCATGGCAACGGCGCGGGGGCGGGGCACTCGGCGGGAAGTGGCGGCGCGCAGTGCGCGAAAGCGGCAAGCGACAGGCGAAGGGGCATTGTCAAAAATGCCTGTTCTTTGGGTAGGCAAAACGAAATGAAGGCCTCCTTGCTGCGGACGAGGAAGGTGGAGTTGTTCAAACAGTTAAGCTTCTAAGAAATGAATACAAAGCTATCTGCAATGTTTTCGTGTTCATCGTTTCAAAGTGAAAGGGTAGTAAAGTAAAGAGAGAAGGAGGAAAAGGAGGAGCTGTAATAAGGACCGTTTTGTTTAGTTTTAATATAATTCTCTGACAATCTTTGATTGTTGGAATATCTTCTTGTGAAAATTCAATGTACAGAGGGAATCCTAAAACGCCTTGTTGGGTCCGTTACGCTGCGAAATTATGAAAACAAGTTTCCGGCGGTGATCGCTGCATGCACCCGGTATAACATACGTAAACGGAAAGTATGAACTTCTCGGTATGGAAACGAACACTATTCTCTCATTTTAGTTTTGAGTATGACATAAATTTGAATAGGAATAGTCCGTGTTCTTTGTATTCATGATCCTGCATCGATATATACCTGGCTTTCATCGAAAGGAAACATAATCAAGTCTCCTCAGTAAGAACATTTTAGCGGAGCATTTATTTACGTACCTCTCTCAGAATTTCAATCAAAGAACTTGAAGTTTGCAGCATCTGGCGTTCATTGCTTCTTTGTTGCAGGGAGTGTCATGTTCTCAACAACATTGCTGGTGTGTTTGACATCATCTTAGGAACTCAAAAAGCCGCAGCATTGTAGCCAAGCTACCTGTAACATTTTTCAGGATGCGATATCTCCTAGGCATGTTCTCGTTTTAGAACTCTTCAATTGCTTTAGTTCTAAGTTAAATAAAACTTGAGTTGGTATCACACGCGTTTCAAGCTATTCAGATGGATTTCATAAACCTTCGGTGTACGTGCCCGTTTCACTCTTCCGACTTGGCGCGTCGTATGTTTAACCAGATCCGTAGTCGTTCACCGACGCTCGAGTTTATTTACTCTGGTGTGACGCGTCTCGTAATTGACCAAAACTTTTACCTTCACAGGTTTAATAAAACCTATCCCGGTTAAGCTTTACTCTCACATATATTCATGGTGTTGTCCATATTCAACTAATATCATGAAGTAATTCAGGAACAAATGAATTTGATTCGGAACAATTTAACACCTGGAGTTGTGACAGCAGACAACCTTATTTACTTCTACAGGTAAAACGGTACGAGTTTATCCATCACCTATCCCTAATGTTCATAGGACCTTTTATATACACTTCGACACAGCACTGCGCCTATTCTCGAAGACATTGTGATTCCGACCACTGTGCGCTCCGATCGCGGCGAAGACGTCGTCCGGCGGGGGTGACGAACGCAGGTACTCCCAGCGGGCCACCAAGGCGTCGCTTCAGCTGCCCCGCTGGTCCCGTCCCGTCGCGTCGCCCAGTGTCCATTTGTTGACTGTCAAAAGGCGGGATTACGGCGTTCACTCCCGCCCTTTCCACTGGAACGCTGCTGTAGCCTCGCGGGAGGACCTCGCCCTCGCCCTCGCCCTCGCCCTCGCCCTCGCCCTCGCCCTCGCCCTCGCCCTCGCCCTCGCCCTGAATGGAGGATTTCCTGCCAGAGGCGCTCCAGGACAGGTGCTCCGGATGATGGAAAATGGGAAGCAAGTGGCCAGGCCCGACCTGTTTCGAATAGCGAATGATACGACTTGTGGACGATAATGTGGACTTGTAATACGATGCAGCCGTCGACCTTGAGCGAAAGGTTTTCGCTAGTGAGGTTGTCGAGCAGTTGCTTTTTACGTTTCGAATTGGTACAAATATCTTTATCATATTATCGTTTACCGATTATTGGTTTAGAATATAGGAAATGTATTGGACTCTCGGCCAGAAGGGTAAGTGGCGATTCACGTTAGGTGCTACCGATCATGTAAAGTAGGAATGAAACGTCCAATCTGGACCTGTGTTCATGGTATAATTTATGAACATAATACTTGAATGATGAGGATAAAAGTCAATTTTCAACCGATTACTTCTAGTGGCGAGATTAAGAAGTGTTAAAATTCCCCGTAAGCATATCAGAACAGAAAGAAATACTTTTACATTTATATTTAAGTTCATTATTTATGGCAGAGTACGGGCTTAGGTGATTCTCTCACGCACACTATATTACGCCTCTTTCTGCCTCTCTTCCTCTCTCTGAATCTCTCTCTCTCTCTCTCTCTCGTACACACCCCACATATAGTGGATTTCTTGCCAAAGATTCTCTGTATCAGGCGCACCGGACGAAGTGGGAAACATATGTCCGAACGGGAGTGTGGGTCAAATACAAAAGTATTAATTTATTTGCATAATCGTCAGCAATAAGGATAATTTTCTCATAGATATGGAAATTGAATATTCTGAATTGTAGGATTAAAAAGAAATAGAATTAACAGGGGCATTACCACCAATATTCTTAACGTTTCTTCGACAATCAGACCTCTTTTCGTGTTAGGTAGGTACATTTATTTATTTTAAATTATAAAATTCAATTTTCAAATTTGCAAACTATAAAATATTGAATATTCAAATTGACTTACTAGTGTTTAAAAATTGTGTGGTAATAACTGCTTTTTCGATTTATCCAATAATTCAGGTAGTACAATCATTTGGATTACTAATGTAGTAAATTAGACTAAACAATATAAGCCATTTCCCCAAATGGCAAAATGTCTGAAAAATAACGTCGGTACTGCGATTATCCCAAACCTTCAATCATTGGCCCTGGAGGTTCGAGCGTTCGCAGCCGACTGCTGTCATCTGTAGCCTCTGAGGCGGCCTCTTCTTGCCTCGCAGCCAATCCCCCGACATGAAAGCGATGAACTTCCATTCTCCATCATAGAAAGCGACTTCGTGTTCTGTAATTTGTCTGGCGGATCGTCCGCCTTCCCTCCATCTGTATCCGCCCCCATCACCCACCAAACTCCACCCTTTCGCTCGCACAAATGAACCCACCCGCCCAGTACATAAACAAACAAGCTACACCCCCACCTGCCGTCCGTCCGCAAACCACCCACCCAAAGCCCAGCCACCCACCAAAGTCACCCAAAAGCCCAACCACTCACCCACCCGTCAAACCACACATCCGCAAGGCCTACCCAAACCAACCACACACTCATTCACCCATCTGTCTTTACGCCCGCCCGCCCCCCACCCACTCACCCACCCACCCGTCCGTCCGTCCAAACATCATCCATCCGCTCACTCACTTGTTCATCCACCCACCCATCCACCCATTCCCCCATTCATCTACCCACCACCCTCCCGTTCATTCATTCACTCACCGTCCCGTACATCCATACACCCACATACTCAAACTCCCGTCCACCCACCCACCTTCCCGTCCATCACCCACCCACCCTTTGGGTCCCTCCCCCTACCCCCTCCTCGTTCGGCCCCCCAAATTCCGCCTTCTACGGCCCACAATTCATTGTGCGGTCCACTCAAACCCATCTGCCCATCCTCCCACACGCCCGCCCAAACCCACCCAACCGCAAGCAACCCCGCCTCATCCCTGCCCGTCTCGCCCCACAGATACTTCTGGAATTCACTTGACGGCTCCGCTCTGCGATTGGGTGGAAGATGGATGACGCTGCGAGGAGTCGGGCCGGCAATACCTCGCCCGCACTAAAAACTCGAGGCGTGTCGCTGGGCGGGGCGGAGCAGCCGGGCGCAGGGGCGGGCCCACCGTGGAAGGGCGATTGAACTGAAGTGGAGTGGAGGGTGGGGGAAGAGGAGAAGTCACAAAGTCGGGAGAGGAGTTCTAACTTCGAAAATGACTAAATGGTATCAAAAACGCGGCTGGGTTAGGTTGTGGCTTTCAGCTGATAGACAAACCAGATAACGACGCAGAACGTTCTTGATGAGAATTGGCGAATATGGAGAATGGAATGGTGACCCAATTACAAGCAGGACATGCTACAGAAAAGAGAAGGGGTGACGACTAATTGAAAAAAATCACGTTAGGGGACTCAGGTATAGTTCGGGAAGGAAATAACGAGAAGTGCTGTATAACAGTTGACAAATAACAGAGGGTATTGTATTTGAATGTTTATGACGGAGCCAAGTGCAACAAAAGAAAATTGGTGGTAAAGGTGGGGCACAGAAGTGAGCCGAACAGATAGAAAAGTAGAACAAGCAAACGGATTGTTTGATTTTTTATATGTTTCGTGTCGATGATACTTCTTTAATGTATTTTATGAGTTTTAGGACCCTTAAATATCTATGATCATTGATACCTATGGTTAAATCTAAGACTACCTGACATGATAGTGACATACGATTATTTAAATGATCGATTATTTCGTGCTTCCCGGTGCGTCAACTGCTTTGTTCATTAGTCGTGTAAGTGTAGCTCATGTTTTATGGGGAGGTGACATTTATCTTTCCCCACTGGATTGCGAGATCGGTGCCAACATTCACGTGGGCTTGCGGAGTTTCTTCATTCAGGAATTTCCCGCCAGAGGGGCACCGCCCCAGCCAGGAGAGTTCTAAGCTCCCGCCTGGTCTCCCGATATGTGTGAACATGTAGTGCCTATAAGTATGTGTAGGTAAGGGATGAGGATAGGGCAAAGAACAGGAAGGAAAGATCGCGCGTGCTCTTTGATCCGTTTCTTAGGGTACTGCTCCGGCAGTAATGACCGGCGGTGTTGACCTACGGTGCGGTCAGAGGAAACAACGGATCAGAGCAGCCGACCGGTAGAATTCTCCGTACAGCGGTTGAATTTGACCTAGATAGTAGCTAGTGTCGAAAACCATGCAACCATCTGAATTGGGACCCCTATGACCTCTCGCTCAGAGGTAATGCAGTGAATTCAGAAGATGCCCTAAGCCACCTCAGCCTCCGGTACAAGCAAACGGATATTGGAAAAAGCAGGTATTGTTGGGGCAGGCCAGGGTCTGGGCGATTTGCATATGGAGAGAGTGGCCAGGGCAATACGGCCGAGGGCCCCGGAGCGAGCGCCGCCGGCCGAAACTGCTATCGATTCCAACTCTCCTGACCCGCCGGCCGAGGCGGGTCAGGGCTGCGAGGCGCGTGGGCGAGGCGCCGTGGGGGCGGACCGGGTCCAGCGGCAATGAATGGGCCCGGGCCCGACTCAACTGCTATCGATTCCAACTCTCCTGACAAACTTTGTTTGGGCGCAAAAACAAACGGAGACGGGAGTGGCGCGGGGCCAGTGCCGAGCCGGGCCGGGCCGGAGCGGGGCGGGGCGGAGGGGCGGGGGCGGGGGCGGAGGCGGCGGCCAGAAGACGGCGGAAGGGCGTAGCAAGAAACAGACCAGCCACTGGGGGAAACGGCGATGGGGATGGTGTGTTGGCTGCGGCAAAGATGGCAACGTGAGGTTGAGTCAGCCACTAAGGGAGAGCTGTGGAACTTTACGAGGCATATGGAAACCGTAAGCAGCGGTAAATGTTGCTAAGACAGCATAATTACGAGAATGAAACAAGAAAAAAGAGAGCAGATAGTATGTTAAGAAGAATGAATAAAAACATTTAAAAGAAAATAAACAACAAAGTACAAAGGATGAAGCAAAGAGAATTGCAAGAATATGAAGTACCCTAAAGAAAAAAACCCCAAAAGGACACTATACCCAGGAAGGATAAATGTGGATTTAGAATTGAGAAACATATAAAACAGTATTTGCAACATTTACTTCGGTGTAGCAAAAATTTAAAAAAACTGAGATGTGTGGTTCGGATTGACCAACAATTAAACACGAGCACACAACAACGTATGTTACTTATTGGAACCTGATAATGTTAGCTCTCGCAAAAAGAGGTATGTTGAAATGTCAAAGGAGATTTGCAAATGGGTTTACAGAGTGTCCTAACAGATAAACACTCTCAAGACGATGTAGCCTTCAAGGAGCTGCTCCTTGTGATACCGCTGGGAGTTCGCAATGTGAAGTCGCTGGTCGTGCGTCTCGACGACCGCCAACGATGGTAGCCTGTCTCAGTCCTTCAGAAGATCGTAGGATGAGGTTTAGTATTTCGAGGTAGCGGAGAGGTAAAAAAACTTGCTATATTTATTAAATATTTGAGAATAAGTAATACGGCGGTTAATTGGGTACTATGGAGTGATTTTTTTTTATTGACAAGGTAGTTGAAAATTAGGTGAAACTTTTGTGGTTAAATTTTTTGTGATCTACAATCACTAAAAGTAAACTCAAGAACCGTTATTCTTTGAAGATTTTGCAAGATGCGTTTAACGTGTGATTGAAATAAATACAGTCCACAATAATCCAAACAGCTTAAGTGTCTCAAAGAAGAATAATCAATATTTTCTTACGCAGGTAAGAAAGGAAGACAATCGAAAATATGTATAAATGAAGGTTGATGAAGGGAAAAGTAATAGAAACATGAGGTACTATATCTTATGATAAAAGTCGGGGTAATGAGTAAATTTCGTGCGCCGCGTCTATGCTGATTGTTGTGTGTGTGTGAATTACCTATCACGTGGAATGCAAGGTGTAGAAAATGCTGAATCGAAGAAGCTGCAACAAGTTTACCTTCTAAACCGGAAATAAAGGAGGAGGAAAAGATTTGTCAACTGGTAACCCAACGCGACGAGAGCAGAATAGTAGATCTTGTTAGAAAATTGCATTTTGTAATCTTCACGGGCATTAAAAGTAATAAAATTCTACACTTGATGACATGTTATATTTAAAAAGTAATGCGGTCGATTTCTTCTTGAGTTTATGGAATGAGTAGAAGTAAAATTATAGTGTAGAAGTAAAATTATGAGTAGCAGTAAACTTTTCTATCCTCATCTACCACAAGATAGGCGGTTTTCACAGCCAACAATCCTGTGTCCACGTAACCAGATGTAGGATCGTGAGTTTGAAAATAACACTTTCCGGTTGTCATCCTCTGCTCCCTCTCCTCAAGTATTTCTTCGTTGTGTTGTTGAGGTTGTAACTAATATAGCCATTATCTGTAAGTTTAAATAGTATCTGAAGAAAAGTGTCGCATTTGGCATCACTGTCGCTAAAAGAGACCATTCAACTACTACTACTACGCTAACTGACACCTTTATTTGACCGTAGATAACTTATAGGACCTCTCACCTTCCACCTCTAATTTGAAATCCACTGGAATTGATGGATAAAGTTCATTATTTGCAAGTTTTATTCGCGTACTAACGTTTTCCTAAGGCTTTTTCCACCATTCCTTTCATCAACACACACCCATCAATTAATGCCATCTTTCGTACTGTGGACCAAACGCATTGTTATTGGAATCAGGTTAAAGAAGTTACACTTGATGTAGACGCTTCCTTCAAACGTAAGATTCGGGAGTTTTATAGTTTGCGTGCAAGAGCAGTGTGGCGTGTGAGGTTTCAGAATTATCACTCTTCATTCGTGCGTTTGCTAAATACCCGAGATTGTTCGTCCATCGGATCTTGGTCAATCGGATGTTAAAGTGACTCTGTAGATATAATTCATTGAGATTATAATATTCGGTTTTACCCATAAATAAATACCAAGGATATCAAGAGAACTTCAAACGCGCCATAGCAGCAACAGTGTCTGTTCGTCGAAGGTTTCCGGCATCTTTCTTGCGAGGTTTCAGCAAGGGTGGGGAGAGTAAGGAAGCGGTCGGATGCATAAATGGATGGATGCTTAGATGGTTGGATGGATGGATGGGTAGTTGGATATTTGGGTGGAGATGGATAGTTGGATTTATGGATGAATATTTGGATGGATGGATAGATGGACGGATAGATGGATAGTTGGGTGGATGGGTAGTTGGATATTTGGGGTGTTGGGTGGATGGGTAGTTGGATATTTGGGTAAGATGGATTGTTGGATGGATGGATGAATGAGTGGAGGTTGGGGGGGTGGAGTTGGTGGAAAGCGGGGTACATGAAAGGGTGGGTGTAAGAATGGATGTTTAGATGCGCGAGCGTTTGGGGGGATGGGTGGACGGGCGAGTAGGAGGGGCGAGCGGGCGGGCGCACGGGTGAATGGGCAGCCGGGCGCGTGGGCTAGTGGGCGGGCGGGCAGGCGCCGGGCCAGCTGCCAAACCCTACGTCGCGACGGCGTGTGGGTGTTCTCCGCCGCCGAGTTTCTTTCGCAGACTCCGGCGAACGGAGCTTTCATTTCAGGCGGCCTCGAGTGGCGGCATTTGGGTATCGTCCTTTCTGCCCTCGCGCAGAGTTCCCGAATGTCCCTCAATAGATTGAAGTTAGATGGCGTGTACATGTTAAATTACAGTACTTAAAAATAATAAATTCGATTTATATTGTACCTATTCATTGAATTAAATTACAATCGTACCAAACATTTGTTTTATTAGTGATGTTTTGCTTTCCAATATACTATTTGTTGTTTCATGGGCGTGTTTTAGCTTATCTTGAATAAATTTAGACTTGTCTTTAGTAGTTAGAATGTTGTCTATAAAATTTATAAAATGAGAAGTTGTTTCTTAACAACGACTGTTAGTTCTCCTTTGACAAAAATGGGAATTGTAATATTTTATTATAATGTATATTTTTCTATTGTTTTTAGAATGTGAAAGTATTATATCGCTCAGTACTTATACATGTTTCTACACGACAAAATAGAACCATCCACTATTTTTATTTGCCTTAAACTTGCAATAATAATGGGAATGGTGCAATGAATTATAGTGTTTGAGTAGTTGAATGGAATATTAGAGAATAAGCGTGTATAAGCAGTAATACACACAAATCATGAGACTGTTATCCAGCAGCACTTCTATTTGAATTCATGGCTTCGGTACAATATTGCTGATTTTCTCAAGTAGCTCAGAGGTTCCCACTATAAAAGCATTTGAAAGAAACTAAAATATTGAGCTCTTTGTGTTAAACAAAAATCCAATGGAGTATATTTCATCCCACATTATAACAATCATCGAGTGCACAGGTCCATCATGCGAACTTTGCTGAGAGCTCAGCAAGCGTTTATGATTCAGAAGCACAGCCGGTGCCGGTAGTGTATTGGAGTTAGAGGACAGTACGAATACAGCTGGCTGCTGTGAAGACGTTCTTGACACATTGATGGTATTAAATAGTCCTTTCTCTTAGCTCATTCATTTGGTACCTTTTTATGTTGGCATATTAAAAAAAATAATATTGCAATTATTCTAAAACAATTTATTTTAATTAACCAAAATATTTGGTGAATATATTTCTGATAATTTAGGAGCCTGATAATTTGATGATAATGGTAGCATTTCTAGAAGTGTGTGAATTTAAAAAATGTATTTTTTCCGTTTAAACGGGTTAACCATTCAATTTAAAATTAATTATTGAGAATTTACAGTCATTTTCACTCAGTTCAAGCGTCGAAACTATTTAGAAACGCGGGTAAAAAGTTATATTGAACTATATCTTATTAATTATACTAATACTTTTAATTTTTATTATATTTTTTTTAATAAAATGGAAAAGGGAGGGGTTGGGCATTTTAATTGGTGAACCTAAGTCTTTCTTGGTTCGCATTATCTACCATACAGAATTATTTCAAAATGTTTGTGGGCTTTTTTATCTCCTTAATCCGCTATAGCTTTTGTCGGAACGTGGTGTGTAGGAAACGGAGGGAATACCGGGCAAGCGGAAACGTGGGCGAGTGACCGGGTGAGTGGGCGAGTGAGCGGATACGCGGAGGAGCAGCCAAGCGGGCAGGTGGGTTGCCGGGTGAATGGGCGGGTGAGCGGATTGTCGGGTGGGCGGGTGGGGGGGGGGGGGGTGGGGGGGGCTGTAGGTAGGCAGGCAGGCAGGCGGGCGGGCGGTAGGTAGGTTGGGTAGGTGGTAGGCAGGGCGGGCGGAAGGTAGGTAGGTGGTAGGTGGTAGGTGGTCGGTGGTAGGTAGGTAGTGGACGGGCGTTAGGTCGGGTGGGCGGATGGTGGGTAGGTAGGCCGGTCGGTCGGTAGGTAGGTAGATCGGACGGGTGTTAGGTCGGGTGGGCGGATGGTGGGTAGGTAAGTATGTCGAGCGGGTGGGCGGATGGTGGGTAGGTAGGTCGGACGGGCGTTAGGTCGGGTGGGCGGATGGTGCGTAGGCAGGTAGGTCGAGCGGGTGGGCGGGCGGGCGGGGCGCTGCGGGCAGGTGCGGCCGGCGCCGGGGGCGGTCAGCGCAACGCGCGGCGCTGCTGACTCGTCGTGACGTCATCAGGCCGTTAACGAGCGCGCTAACGACCTCAGGCGGCACTTGGGGAGAGAAGCAGCCCCAGGAAGAGGTGTCGATGAGAGGGCGCTGGCGGCGGGTGAGGCTGGGGTGGGGACGCGGGCTGGGGACGACTGTTCGAACAGCCGACGGTACAGGGATGAGAAAGGAAGACCAGGAATATGAGTGAAAAAGAAGGAAAAGAAAGCGAATAATGTTATAAATATGTGCGACAATTATAGTGTATGTGATAATAGTTTAATCGAGTTTGGGGCTACAAAATACTGAATGGTAGAGATATTCCTGAATGGCAGCGAAATGAAATTAACCCTCGTACCGAATCTGCTATTTACAATCAAGTACTATACCTGGGTCTTTTTAACCTCAAGCTTTACTGACAATTAGAAGTGGTAAACGCAAATGTATACAGCAATATGCCGCGTGTAAATAATTGTTTGTATATAAGTACTCATTTTCTAAGTGATTTGCAATAACATAATAAATATAATTTATTCATAATAAATATGTTCTATAAAGAATAACCTCCATTGTTGGTACATAATGCTTCAGAAATGTTTATAATAATTTGAGAAAGTTATTTCGAGATAAATCAGTTATTGGCGGGATCAGAGACGTTTTTTTGAAGTTTATAACAAGATATTTTAAATCAGAATGGGAAAATAACTGACTGTACCGTACGTCAAACAAGTCTCATGAAACAAAAAAAATATAATTAATGAAATTGGGAAAATAAGTGAAAATGGTTTGGTACTGCGTAATGAGCGCACGAAGGAGTATCAAGAAGACTGAAATTATCCTGCAAATAGTTAGGAAAATATTAACAAATGAATGATGGTGGGGTCCGGAAAGACCCCAGATATGGTACGAGGGTTAAAAACGTTGAATAAGGAGGTTCATCTTAGGGACGTAAAATACAAGGTGGACGGCGATACAGTGGCCAAAAGGACGAGAATGTTTTTGCCCAGGAAAATAATCTCGCAGAGAAATTTAAGAAAAATGTTTCAGTCCTCTTAATGTCGGTGGCTGGCATAATTCGGTTCAGTAGACATGATTCATACGGAAACGGTTGGGGCGGTGCCGGAGGTGGTTGAGATGCAATGCGTTTGTGAGGATCAGCCGGGTTCAAGTCTAGGGGATTGGCGATTAGGAACAACATTGTTTTCAACAGCATTGATGAAGATATGAAATCTAAATCGAGTGTCTGATTGAGAGAAAGAAGGGTACAGTGAAAATTAAATATGTAAAAACAATGTGACGACAATGAATGGAGTAGAGAAACCGTTTACTACAGAAGACGATGGCAGAGAAAAGGATGGTGACGGTAATGTGATGGTAAAGATGATGGTGATGATGATGAAATTAGTTAAATGTTTTCAATTTGCCGCTAACATATAAGTGGTAACACAGTTTGGACAGTGGTGAAAATCTAGCGCGCAATATCTCAAGCCACAGATCATCTCTTTTTTTAATACGTAACACTCACAGGAAATAAAAGTGGGAGACAACACAGAAGATGTGATGGATCATAAACGAATTTAAACCCGAGGTTGACATGTAGGATGAGAGAAATGTCGCATTTTTTGTGTCCTGTCGTATATTTATCATATTACAGTTTCTACAGTTTGTGAGCGAGAGAATTTACATTCCATGTACCATTTTTCACGTTTCTTATCTTTTGTCTGAAAGCAATAAGCACTTCGCAGAAACGACGAGTTCCCAGAAAAGAGCTATTACCTCACTGCGTTGTAGAAATGTTCCATTTGGAACGGCCACACCAGTTTTGACGACAATGTGGCGCGATGGAAGGAACTGTGTCAATTTTACCAGGAATATGATTGCAAGTACTCCTGTAACGTGTGATGTTTGGAATAACTTTCCTTTTTAATCCACTTTTCCACTTAAGGTGTCATAGGTTATTGGTAAATGTTCTGATGAAAATACGAAAATTATTATCAACGCTGTTACATTGAATTAAACTTTATTGTGTTAATTGTCATTTTATTGTGTGCGTCATTGGTGAAAGATAATATTCTGAAATCTCTGATACATATTATGTAGTAAAATTTTACATATTAAATTTTGTAAAATTATATATAAACACTACTTTATAAAATACAAAGTTTTCGTTTCATGTTATTTTTATTCTTTTCAGATTTCTTCTCTGTCTCTAATTTAATTAAATATGCATTTAAAACGTGCGTGATACTTTCATAATATGATCCGTTATAATTTAAAATAATGATATTATACTCAATTTGTGACTAAAATGAAAGAATAAAGAAATAACTCATAGGCGTCAGAAAATATCCGGCATCACCTCTAACGTTCAGAAGAGGAGCGCAAACTCTTCAAGGGGAGACGGTTACTTCTCAAACAACTCTTACGTTAGCGGTGTGTAGTGTGATTGTGGTGACTCCATCACTTGGAGCAAGTAATATTTGAGGAACATTCATTCACAACACAGTCATTCAGATGATGATCGCTGACCAATAATTAAACCTTCATGAACAAAATCCAAAATGCTAACTTTCATTCTACATACCTTTCGTGATCAAAGCCGTTTAATTGTGATGTTTGTGGCAGTAGCAACATTTGTAAGAAATTGGCAAGAGTTGTAGCTTCTGAAGGCAGGAAGTGAACGCGAAATAATATTGTTTTTATGTATATTCTCAATTATGATCCTCTTTTTTAAAAAAGTATTTTTGAACACACCTGAAGTCACTTTAAATGAATGAGTAATGATGATAATGTTTTTTTATTATGGAGCCTTGATGGAATGAGAGGTAGATGAAACGGAATCCTCAGAAACCCTGCTGAAACCCGGTTTGGTCCACCAGAAAACCATCACGGATTGGCCGGGATTCAAACCTCGCCACCAGAAGTAAAAAGTGAGCGGTGTGTCTACTCCTTGACCGACATGGATCTCCCGGTAGTGAGGGCGGAAGAAGCGGGTGCGAATTTGAACCTCGCTACCAGAAGTAAAAATGGGAGGATGTCTACTCCTCGACGGACTTGGATCTCCCGGTAGTGACAGCGGAAGAAGTGACGTGGCGAATTTAATCCTCGCTACTAGAAGTTAAAATTTAGCGGTATGTCTACTCCATGATGAACACGGTTCTGGTAATAGTGAGGGTGGAAGAAGTGCCATAGCGATTGATTGATTTTTTCGTGTTTCCGGCCGCGTCAACTCCTTCGGTCATTAGTCCAGTTAGTGTAGTGCATGTTTTTTTCTCGGGAGATGGCGGTGATCTTCCCCCGCCGGATGGCGAGATCCGGCGCCGACCTACCGTCGGCTAGTAGGTTTTCCCCTAACCAGGGCTCTCCCACCAGCGGGGCATCGCCCCAGTCGGGACAAGCTCTAAGCTCCCAACCGGTCTCCCGGAATATGTGGTAGTGTAGTGCATGTTAGTGTTAGTGTGTGTGTCTAAGGGGAGATGATAGGACATGCAAGAGGAAGGACAGATCGCGCGCGGTCCGTGGCCTGTGATCCTGCTCCGGCATTCGCCTGGTGTTGATCGGAGAAACCACGGAAAACTACCGATCAGAGCAGCCGGCCGCTAGAATTCTCCTCCAGACAGCGACTGAATTCGACCTAGCTGAAAAGCTAGTGTCGAAAATCCTGCCGCCGTCGCCGCTACCGCTACCGGTTGCCGTGGCGAATTTGAACCTCGCTACCAGAAGTAAAAAGTTATCAATATGTCTACTACTTGACGGACATAGATCTGCCGGTAGTGACAGCGGAAGAAGCGACATGGCGAATTTGAATCTTGCTTTCAGAAGTAAAAAGTGAGTGGTATCCACGTGACTAAGAAGTAAAAAGTGAGTGACTCCACGACGAACCGTTTCTGTCGGTAGGGAGAGCGGAAGAAGCTGCGTGGCGTTCGTAATGAGACAATGCCGCTGCTCATCTTCTCGCCAGCCCCCTGCGAAGGAAGGGAAATGATGCCCTGGTGATAGCCACAAAGGGGGGGATCGATACGCCCTGAAGGTTTTATTGCTCTTCACTTAGTCCACAGCTGTCGCCAGGAGGAATGCGGAATATTCTTATGTTGGAGATTGACGAACGTGTTTCTGTTTTTTAAAAGCAGGTTTGGGAAAAACAATGTTAATTCTTGATGAAAAAGTAGTTTTTTTCTTGCTCCTTGTACTATGTTTCATTTGTAAGAAAGTATATGCAAATAAATGTGAAAAGAAACAGAAATGGAAAATATATTTTGAAATTATTTACTGAAAAAATTGATGAATGATTATATTGAACACTTCTACAAATTATGAAGCATTATTATTTCTTTTATGTTTTGTTATTAAATAATCTTTTCAATTTTTATAAAAAAATTGACCGATTTTAGTAATTGAGAGAGAATTTAAATATTCGCTTTATGTATGGGTTTGCGTGTTTAAGCTTTGAATATAAAAGGGGTTGTTTAGGAAAAGTTAAAATTGTTTCACCATCAATATTCCAACGCCAATTTTAGTTCGATTTCTTTCATAAATGACCCGCTTTACAAATGTACTCCAATTGGAACTAAAGGTCTGCAAAAGTAAATACTAGGTTCACATAGAACTGTACATACTGATGTTTCGTAAGCCAGAATATAACGTTGCTTATTTTTAAAATCATTTCATGTATTAATTTGATTTAATTATTGAAGTTTCAAATCAACTAAAATTCCCATTTTGCGTTCTAATAATTGACATTGTATAATGCTATTTACACTGTGGCTCTGTTATCTTCTTTGACATTTATTATTTTGAGAAGAACGCTTCAAGTGATATTGTTTGTATATCAGAAAACTTACTTGTATGTACTACGTACTCTAGGTTCTTCACTTTCAAAGCAGTAAAAGCTTGTGCGGAAACCACAGATACCAATGTTTTATGCAGGTGATAACAAAACAAATTTAGGAACGACCAAAGTTTTAGGCAGGTGCAGTTTTATAGCAACTGTTACAATTTATGATCCGTAGCGTTGCAATAAAGAAGAGAAATGAAACTGAAACGGAGCTGTGCTCCCGGAGCTGCTTTTCTCCGCTTTTTCCTTATTCCCGCTTCCCCTGCCCCTGTTGGCTCCAGCAATAGTGTCCAGCCTGTAGCTCTCGGGCCACAAGTGGCCTGTGGATCTAGCTACCCTGGAGCGAACATGCAAAACGTGACATGACCACTTCACACTCTTCCAAGCAAAATACAAAAATGTTGTTCAAATTTCAAATTGTCTTCGTGGCATCACCTTGCTAGCTCCCTAGCGGAGATTCTTAGAAGCGACGAATCTTCTCTCCGCAAGCTTTTTAACTTTTTACGAGAGACAAACGTCTACAGCCTTATCTGAGAGAAGATGATAATGCCAACTATTGGCTTTTACCCCGAGGTTTTAAAGAAAATCTCTGTGTTTTTTTTTCTGCCAAACCATTTTATTAGTATACGTTTCTTTTCACTTTTACTTTGCTTTCCATTTAAAAAAAATTAATTTTCCTTTGTTAGCTTGGTACTGCAATATTGTGTACTGGTCTTAAAATAATTTGACACGGGCGCTAATGACCTTAGCTGTTGAAGCGCCCTTAAACGTAATAAATCAATTAATCAAATTGTCTTCGGGGGAATTAAAATGGTCCTTGACTCACTTTATCTGGAGATATTTTCAGCTATTTGTAGACCATCTTACGGTGATCCTGTGGTTCTAACAATCAAAATGTCGCAAGAGATTCTAATTGAAATGCTCGCCACGAATGTCCCCTGACATATGAAATTTTTACTTACGCTAACATCTGTGAGCAAGAAAACCAAGCATTTACAAAGATTTTTCTTGAAATAACAATAGAAAGCTTATTGAATAAATAATGATTACAATTACAATTCACTATTAATATTGAAACACCTGAATTTATCCAAATTGGCTTTGGGAAACAGAAGTTGTAGCTTCAAATTATTGTTACAAATGATTCAATTTACATTAGGCAACATATTCGTTCATACATTTCTATCATCTTTTCATAAATAGTTGAATATTTAAAAGAAATTTATTATTATTATTATTATTATTATATTATTATTAAAAAGAATATTTGTTTGAAGAATTGTCTGCCCCGACCGAGAAATAAACCTGGGTACCCAGTTGCTCTGAACACTTACATTTTACATTTCACAGTCAAGCATTATTTATAACAATTACTTCTGCTAAGGAGCTATGGGATTGCAGAGGTAGTTAGCAGTAGCGAAACGGGAAACATATTTCGACGAAACTGAAAAAACTTACAACTGATGGTGAATTGTAACAGTCATTTGATAACTATTTTAAGTGCTTTACATTCTTTAGTCAAATTTTTCTCTATTTCATAGGAATAAGTGACGATCAATTTATTTGTTTCCTTCATTCATCAGAATATTGTGAACCAAAACGTTGTGTACAACAAATTTCTCAATTTTTCTCTGTATTACATCTATTGAGAGATTGAGAGATTACATCTATTGAGAGATTGTACGTTTCAGTATAAAAGGAAGCATTAAAATTATTTTTTTTTTACTCTATGCCATCTGTACGGCAATAGACGTATTTTATACATGATAAAAGTGTCCTTCGTAGTACGTGAGTTTGGACGCCCCTGCCATGCGGCCCTTCCTCCGAGAGAGCAGATCTACTACGCGAAGCTGTGCGCGTTAATTCGGAGCAAATTATTTATGACCGCCCACTTCCCCGGATGACTAGAGCTTAATTTTCATCAACAACTAAAAGAAATTAGTTTCTCGCTCCCCCTCCGTCTTCTTATTTTTCGTCTGTGTCCTTCCCCGGTTGGCACGTGCCTGCAAGGAAGCGCCGATGAGAGGAACTGGCCTGAGGAGAAGAAAGAAGGAAAATAAATTATTGAACTGGATTGCACGAGTAACATATATCAAGAGGAGAATGTTATGAGAATAGAATGCCACTTTTCCATCACCTGGAATTAAGTGCGGCACGCCGTGTATGACGCTACAATGAATGCTTATGTATGTATGTTATTTTCAACTGAAAGGTTTCGCTCCAATATTTCTTGGAAATATTCATTAGTGTAGTAAATTTTTTATTCACATTTTTATAGTATGTAAAATAAATTGTTATCTTCCAAGATGAATTGGGAAAATTTTTTAATTTAAATTTTAAAATTATAGATTTCGATTTGTTTTCTTGATTTATCCTAAATTTATTCTTCAAAAGTTCTAATTATCTATTTCAATATCTGTAGCATATCTAAATAATTTCAAGTATTAAAGCAAATGGTCTTGTTCCATTTCAAAAACATTAAGCTGTGCAATTAATGTTTATTTATATTATTTTCAAATAAATTGACAACTTTTCTTCCATTTTATTCATTATTGCTATATTTTGAATGGTTCTGTGTAGCACGAACACGTTATTTCTCATTTTTCACAAACAAATTATTTTTTCCCGACATGATATAATTTTGAGATGAAATAAAGCGCGTTTAACCGTAACAGTTTCCACTTTGTATATGAAATTTAGCAGTACAACATCGAGACTGTTCCTCGCAATGATTGTTGCAAGCATAGTTGTTATATACCACAAGTACACCAATCACAGTTGTGCAACGAGCTTTGAAAATACAATATATTCTGAATAAAAATATATACAGCCAAATTTTGTTCTGGCAAATGTTCCCTCATGTGCACATCTAACACACAAGTTTCCTAGATATCAATGAAACCCCAATAACACGAAGACGAATATGTCCTATATCCGATAGCTTCGTACCGCGGTCATTCAGCAAGGTCGAATTTTGAAACTAAATAGCGCGACTTGGTCCGCGTGGGCGTCGGCCGCGGCGGAGGCAGAAAGGGGCTTGAGGGGGCTGCTGGGAAGGCGGAATCCCATCGTTTATCCGGAAGTGGCTCGAAATAAATCTTTATTCCGCCGCCCGAAAGGGGTTGGTGAGCGCAGATTAAAGAGGGATAAAGCCGTAAGTTGGTCGCGCCCCGCCCGCCCGCCCGCCCGCCCGCCCGCCCGCCCGCCCGCCCGCCCGCCCGCCCGCCCGCCCGCCGCCCGCCCGCCCGCCGCCCGCCCCCGCCCGCCCGCCCGCCGCCGCCCGCCGCCCGCCCGCCCGCCCGCCCGCCCGCCCGCCCGCCCGCCGCCGCCCGCCCGCCCGCCCGCCCGCCCGCCCGCCGCCGCCCGCCCCGCCCGCCCGCCCGCCCGCCCGCCCGCCGCCCGCCCGCCCGCCCGCCCGCCCGCCGCCGCCCCGCCCGCCCGCCGCCCGCCCGCCCGCCGCCGCCGCCCGCCCGCCGCCGCCCGCCCGCCCGCCCGCCCGCCGCCGCCCGCCCGCCCGCCCGCCCGCCCGCCCGCCCGCCCGCCCGCCCGCCCGCCCG
The DNA here is from genome assembly GCA_964035755.1 of Teleogryllus oceanicus. Classification (NCBI taxonomy): domain Eukaryota; kingdom Metazoa; phylum Arthropoda; class Insecta; order Orthoptera; family Gryllidae; genus Teleogryllus; species Teleogryllus oceanicus. The sequence goes on from CAXIVR010000008.1 coordinate 61,710,141, forward strand.
CCCGTCTCCCCGCCCGCCCGCCTAGCCGCCCGCCCGCCCGCCCGCGCCCGCCGCCGCCCGCCCGCCCGCCCGCCGCCCGCCCGCCCGCCCGCCCGCCCGCCCGCCCGCCCGCCCGCCCGCCCGCCGCCCCGCCCGCCCGCCCGCCCGCCCGCCGCCCGCCCGCCCGCCCGCCCGCCCGCCCGCCGCCCGCCCGCCCGCCCGCCCGCCCGCCCCGCCCGCCCGCCCGCCCGCCCGCCGCCGCCCGCCCGCCCGCCCGCCCGCCCGCCCGCCCGCCCGCCCGCCCGCCCGCCCGCCCGCCCGCCCGCCGCCGCCCGCCCGCCCGCCCGCCCGCCCGCCCGCCCGCCCGCCGCCCGCCGCCCGCCCGCCCGCCCCGCCCGCCCGCCGCCCGCCCGCCCGCCGCCGCCCGCCCGCCGCCGCCCGCCCGCCCGCCCGCGCCCGCCCGCCGCCCGCCCGCCCGCCGCCCGCCGCCCGCCCGCCCGCCCGCCGCCCGCCCGCCCGCCCGCCCGCCCGCCCGCCCCCGCCCGCCCGCCCGCCCGCCGCCCGCCCGCCCGCCGAGGAAATCTGAAAGAGCTGAGAAAGCACCGGACGCACCCTTTGAATTGCAACGTAGTAGTTCGCTTCGTGGCCGGGAGAGGAGCGCGAAGGGGTTTCTGAGCACTAATTCTTCCTCCTTCGTGCTCGGCGGAGTATGACTTCTTAAACTTTGCTCATTTTTCTCCCTGGCAGGAAATTCGGCGAAATCTGTTTTAAACATATGTACAGATCTGCTTTACTGCCTCTGTGGGGAGAAAAAATCCTTCATTTCTATCAGATATTCAATTTCTTTGGTCACAGTGTATAAGATGAATAGTCCAATTTTTGCTGATGATAGGAAAATTATATTAGTAAAATTTTTGTCAGCATACTTTAGACATGTTAATAGTGAAATGAGTTAAATTCTTTTTGTTGCTAAAGAAAGGGTGCATTTATGAACGTAATTTAAATTGGATAAAATCATTTATCCTAATAAGGAGTAAGTCAACTTTTCTTATGTTTCTCGATGTAACAGGTGACATGCGATCAACATCAAGTAGATTGAGTTGTGCCTTTACGTCCACTTGATGATTAGTTCAAATAATTACTGCATGGCACGATCTACTGCTCTCCTGTAAAATTTAATTTCCCCGATTTTCTAGCTTATCCACTGGAGTATACAATTTAGTGCATTAAACATTATCAGATTTGCTGTTTGTTTAATTTTTTTTTTCTATCTTATTTTATATTAATTTTTAGCATTTTTGGCATAATGTGAAAGAAATGGTACATATATTATCCTGTTGTCACTAGAACGTTCGATGAAAAGGTTTCACGGCTATAATATAATTAGAAAAACTTATGAACTTATTTCATTTTAATTTTTTGAAAGAAACGTTTCGCCGTCGTGTCTGCTTGAAATTTCTGTGTACTTTAATGCTACTTACTTGTTTTTCAACAATGAATCATTGCAATTTCTTTCGATTAGATTCATTATGATTCCAAATAAAACTTTTTTTAAATCTTCACACGAACTTAAAATTGCTTCCCAGGATTGCATTTGCCATTTTGTTTTATTTGATGAAAAAATATTAATATTTATTCATTTGAAAACATGTCGGTTCGAATGTTTAAATTATTGATTGTGTAATTGGTCGTATAAAAGTTTATTATTTGAATTCGTTACCTACGTCTCTTTTGAGTTCAGAAAGTTGTAGAAACTCATACATTTTAATGAGACATTAAGTAATAGTAGTTAATTAATTTAACACTTTGGTGTGTGTGATGTAGAAGTGACAATATTAATTCCTCTGTCACTACCAAAGACATGCTTTATAGTTTCTGTTTAGTGAATTTGTGTGACTTCATAGTGAATTTAAAGTGACGATTGCATAATAAAACAATCAAAGCCTCCGAGTTCATATAGGATGCCTGAATATGTTTTGCTAGGGCAGCCGTCCCAGCACGATACCTCGGCCAAGCATTATTGCAAAGGTCATTGCATAGTCGAGTACAAAAGTCACTTTGCATGGCGCTGGTCTCAGCCTAGCGAGGGTGATTCAGAACGGAAGTAACGCCGCCGGGAGAACTTCCGGCTGTCCAAGCAACCGATCCACTTTGAGTCGCTTTGGAACTGTTTGTCGGTTGGATGGGAACGCAAAACGAACGACCATTGCGAGTGTGCATAGCCTGATTAGTGAAGGATGCAGAATTGGAAAGTGAACATTGGTGCCATGTAATCAAGCAATCGTATACGTCACATAACCTTTACGAAATCCTTTCCAAAAACCTATATTTTCACTTTCAGATATCCTCTAGAGATGGTAGTTTAATAAGAATATCTATTCTACGCGTTTACAAAGAAATGAGGAAATAAAACTTCTTCAGTTTAAGATAGATTGATCTCGGATTATGAGAGGATATAATCTACATATTGTCTGTCTGTCTTTCGGCGCAACAACCTCTGACGAAATCTGGACCTATGCGCGGCGTCCCAGGCCTTCCGGCCATGGGTTGCAGGGTACGTGTGGTTAGCACGGAGACATCTCTACACCGTATTCTGGTCGTCCCAACCTGAGAAGTGAGTTTTCTCATCGTCACACAGCAACATATACTGGGGCATTGCAAGGAAAACCTTCACTAAAATGTTGCCCGACCAGGAAGCGAATCCTGCGTCGCTTCAGGGGCAGCAAGCACGCTGACCATGAGCCATCGGCAAGGGATTAATTAATATGCATACTATTGAACTATAATGTTGTGTCTGATTACAATACCCGGGAACTTGGAAATTGATTTATGGATCTCATGTTATGTACCATATTTATTTCAAACATTTTATGTGCATCTTAGGTGACAGATTGGATTTCAGCGATTCCCGTTTCTTTTTGTGTTTCATATTAGCAATTAGCGATAAGGCCCAAAACAGAATATATTACATTTATTTCGTCTTATTACTGTGGAACACATGGCTGAGATAATATAAGATCCAATGAAACAGAATTGGACAACTTGGAGAAACGTAATAGTAAGCGACAGAAAGGATATATTGAGATACAAGTAAACAAACATGCAAAATGTTTTTCAGACCCGAAAAAATCTCTACAATATATAAGAGATTGTGGCGAGGCAAAAAGGAGCAACACTAATTTTACTTAGACGCTGCCATCCACAATCCGAACCGTTCAATTGTTGAAAGATTTTAATTTTTCTGATGCTGATTCAGGGTTATTCTACGAAACGAAAGTAATATGATCACAACGGATTTGTCGCCCTTCAAATATTCATGAATTTGTATGAGATAAAGTGGAGTAAACTGAACAGAACGAGTAGGAATATATTCGTGTCGAGAGTGTGTAGGAAATTCTATGATAACGTACACTTTAGAGGTTATGCTACAAGTATCAGCTGTGAGGTTTCTCAGCTGTGCACTGTGTACACCTCAGTACCACGTGTCAGTTAGGTCTACGATCCAGAATGGCGAGTAGTTGCAAAATACACCGGTAAGCGCTTCGTTTGATGTAGCCAGAACAACAAAAGTCGAAAACTAAATGGGACGTGAAGGAAGTTGGAAGTTGGTAGCAACAGCAAAGGGAGCTACGGAGCGGGACTGCGAGAGTATAAACCGGAAGCAGTGCCGCAGAAAGCGGCAAAGCAAGGTCCACTCACTTTTTCCAACTTCCCTAACGTGCGTTTCCATGGCCAAACAGAGCAAGGGACAGACAAAGGGCATGGTGGGAAACGGTCACGGCGAAGGGTGGTAGGAGTGGGGCGAGTAAGGGGGGGGCGGAGTGAGTCAATGGGAGCGAGAAGCCAGCAACTTCGGGCAACTTCCCAGTTGGGAGTCAAAAGACAATACGCGAGGTTCCTACCCAGAGATTAATGGCGTTCTGGCCACTTCAATAGCCGAGCCCCGGGTGACCCTGCACGGCTGCAAGCGGTCGGCTGTAGGCCTGTACACCAGCCGTCTCTGTCTCTGCACCACCCGTTCTCCTAATACTACTCTCTTCTCCTCTCTCTCTCTCTCTCTCTTCTCTTCTCTCCTTCTCTCTACTTTCCATTCTTCCCTCCTTTCTTCTTTCTCTCTTCTCTCTCATCTCTCTCCTCACACACACACACAGTTTCCTAGTATACACACTGCAATAAAAGAACTATCGAAGAATATCACTTCCGTATTCGATTCTTATCTCATAACTGCTGTTGTTGTGAACAAAGTAAATAACAAGAACCTTGAACCTGGAGACTGAAAGAGAGCATTTTTCTCGTTGCTAAACGAGTTGAATAATTGTACATCAGACGTTAAGTTAATGAAAAGGTTGTTGGCGAAATGGTTCGATTGACACGAGGAATAGAAGGTTTCTGAGAATTAATTTTCTAAATGAGAATGCCTATACTCACGAAACGAATGGCCTCAAAGAGTTCAAAGAATTCATTTTAAATTATTGTTCTTATAAAAAATCATGTAATCTGTAATTTGTCCGCTACGTCCCCAGAAGGAGAGACAAAATATAAATGTAGTATTCGAAATTGTATTTTTTAATTATTTGTGTAACAAACGAATTAATTTAAATATATTTCTGTATTTGTTTCTTCACACGAACTTATTAATGCCAGAAAGTTTTTCTGACTCAAAAAAGTTAACAAACATTAAATCTATTTTCCCACCAATTTTCGGTGTGATAGGTTTCCTTTGTCGACACTGAATAGAAAGGCTTTCTAGAAGAATCTTGACAAAAAGTTATAGGTGTGTCATATTTTAGCTTTGTGTGCTGATTAATTAATGTTTTTTATTCTGACCTTGCTTCGGTGTTATTTTAGTCTTTTATGACGTGTTTCTTCTTCCTTCCCCCCCTCTTGTCCTTCGTCATTCTTTTTCCCTTTTCCCTTTCATCTTTCTGATCCCCTCCCGTCATCTATTCCATTCCTCCTCTCCCTCTCCTCCTCCCTTTTTTCCCCTCCTCCTCTCCATACCTTATTTGTCTCTCACTCCCACTCCTTTTCTTTCGCACCTACCTACTCTCTCATTCTTCTGATCATTTTTGAAAGTAAACTATAAAACCAAAAATAATTCGATAATCACCAACATATTAATTTTGAAAGGTAATAGGTTACGTAGAAAATATTCATATTTTCATTGCATCTATCCACGATAGTATTAAGTAAGCAAGTATTAATTATAAACCATGATCCCCGTGACAGTGAAGATGTTTCTCAGAGAAAAATATTTTAAATAATGATCATCAGTGACATGCAGCAAGGCAGCAGAAGTGCCGATTCCACTTGGTATCGTAAAGAAAATGTTCTTTTCAACATTCTTGCCAACTATTCTGAAACATTCTCGTGTAGCGGGAGTTATTTTTAACCTTTATATTTGCGTTTCAGACTATTGTTTACCATTAAAGTCGCATTGTAAATTATTTTGTTTTTTATGTTAATAAGAAAACTCTTTAGTTTTAAATAGCTTATTTACAATTTGACGCATCGTAATTAGTTGAACTGAAATATTTTGGTTCATAACTTACTTTTAAAAAGTTTCAATGTAATGTAAATCAGGAAAGAAGGAGTAAATAATATAACTAATTATGGACGGAAATAATGAAAAATGGAGGAATTCTAATCTCTATCTGGCCTTAGGAGATATATCGGGAGTAAGAAGTATAAAAGGAAAGCAGAGAGATTACTGTTAAAAATTTCTCTCGAGCAGAAGAATGTAAGTAAGTGTTTAAGTAAGTAAGTATACGTTAAGTGCTTAAATATACGTTAAAGTAATGTAGTTGTCTATGGGTTTTGTTACAAAAGGAAGAGCTCTACAAATGCAGAGAATACAAACACACACTGAAGACCAAAAACTGAAAATGAACACCGTCGTGTAATGCACTTCATATCACAAAACATGTCTCGGATTCAGACTTAAAAGCCTACATGTTCTGCATATTTACATGCGTTTCACCACCTTGCCGTTTGGACAGATACTTAGGAATATCTTTCCTACATAGAAATTTCCATCCGCTGTTACATTACATTATAGCTAATTAGCTAATAATAAAGGTAAATTATGTGGTAACCGCTCCATGAATACGCTGCCCCTGCCGGGAAACGGACCCGGAACTCTCGGTTTACGTCCAATTGTCCAAACGCTCTACATGGTTTTTGAACAGCTAAAACATTTAACCCCACCCACCCACCGCCATCTATCCATCCCTGCCTCTCTTCTCTTCCGCACACGCACCACTCCGTCGTACCCAGACACTTGGGCAGGATCTACTTGAACGCGATAACGACTATACCTCTGAAACTTGAGAGAGGAGAGGGGGGAGCATCTCCTGAGGTCGCGTATACGAGCCCGCAAAGCGCGCGCGTCTCGCGGGATGCCTACCTGACAGGCGCGCCCGGCGTTATCTCGACACGGGTGGCTGACGCGGGGCGTGAGTGGGCGTGGGAGGAGGCGCAGACAAAGACGAGGGATGCGGAGCGGGAGCGAATCCTCCGCTCCCTCCTTCCCTCTCCCCCCTCCCATCCCCGCCTCGCGCTTCCATCCGCGGTGCGCGTGTCGTTCTCCCATCGCGCGACATGCATCACGCGATGTGTCTCGCTTTCAAATGAATACTTCCCGCTTCGGGGTTTGTGACAATTTCATTATGCTGTAAATTCGTTTCCCACGGCGTTCTGGTGGAAGATCGAGATATTTACTGGGATATGAAGTTTCTTGCCAGACGTTTAGTATGACGTTCCCATGCATGAAACGTGAGACCTATGAACTTCAAATATGAATCTGGCTAGTAAAGTGCCGTGCTATTCGTGTCTTTTTTATGTTTTCTTTCTATCTAGAACGTTGAAAATGCTGAAGTTTTTCTAGGCAAATAATGTAATTTTCAGAATTTGCTGTATAAAATTGCAAAGCATTTTCTGTTGCGGCAGGTACATTAACTAGTAATTAGTAATTACTAAAACTCCACTTACGTGAATGATTTAGTTTATTAAACTGGTACAGGCACGTTAAATACAAAGTTGAAGTAACAGATTCAAATACTTACCGGACTGAAAATTCTATTTCAGCACTCACGTATGGAAACTACTAGTACTGCTCATTGAACTTCGCTGTTTATAGATTGAAAAGTACTTCTCTACGATACGCGTACGTCAAAGGAGTTATGCCCATATAAAACATGGGGTGACCTATATTAGACATGGTTGCCTGCACGCATATTGAGAATGATCTCAAGAGTATATGCTTGTAAGTATTTACGAATTTGTACTAAATATTCGTACGCAAATAACTTTGTTGAACTCGTTTTAAAATGCAGTCAACATTACTTTCATATCCAAAGCATCGCCTCGTTAATGATTTTACAAATCATCATTGACAATTGTCCGTTAATATTTCCAATCGAGATATGACCAGCTTCACAGAATACAGATATTTAAAAATTGGGTTATCATAAAAAGTATATGATTTTTATCTTTATTTTTTCATAATAAAAAGATAGTTTCGTGCCTTTAGTAAAAAAAGACTCGACATTGTTTCATTATCTACAATGTCGTTTGTGGCGATAGAAAAAATAATCATGTACTTTTGTGAGCATAGAATACATATTTGCGTGTTTTTGAATAAGTTTAAGAAAATTAAAAAGACTGGTATTACGTAAATGGAAGTATAAAACGAATTTAAGATGATAATACGAGAACAATTTAAAAGTTAATGGCTTCAGATGGAAGATTATTTGTGTTATAATATTTTGAGTGTAATATGATTATTCATATTGAAGTATTTTTCATATTTTACTTGTTAATTTGAAATCAATTGATACCTTTGAATTGACAACAAGAACCAATACAAGTAAATAATATTTCCAACCCCTTCTGTTGACTATGTAAAGAAGAAGAGAAATAAAATGTAAATATTTATACATCTCAAGATTAATAGTGCAGTTTATCTTTTTATCTTTGTGGTATCCCCCCAATCAGAGAACGAGACGGAGTTACGCTCCGCCGCACCGCTAGTGGAGGGGCGCAGCCCCTCCCCTCTCCCTTCACCAGGCGGGGAGGTATAAAGGCTTGGCCGGGAGCAGGGCGCTCCCGTTCAGTTACCGCTTAGCATAAGCTACCACCGCCGCACTTGCTACACGCCCTATGGAGGCGAACCTGCGGCGCACTCAAGGAGACTCAGGCTGCCCCGGCGCTTGCTATAGTCACAGGCCGTGACGTATCCGCCGGGCGACCTGCACCGACCTCGGGGGCTACTGCCGCCCTCGCTATACGCCCTATGAGGCGTACTCTGCAGCGCGCTACACGAGGACTGCAGGCTGCCCTGGCGCTTGCTACCGTCACCTGCCGTGACGTATCCGCCGGGCGACCTGCACCGACCTCGGGGGCTACTGCCGCCCCTCGCTATACGCCCTATGGAGGCGTAACCGGTTGCGCGCTACGTGACTCACGGCTGCCGCCGACGCTCGCTAGCGTCACAAGTCGTGGCGTATCAGCCAGGCGATCAACGCCGACCTCGGTGGCCCTGCCGCCTCTCGCTACACTTCTAACCGCGGCGTCACCGCCGCGCGGTACTTCGGAGACTAGAGGCTACTGCGGCCACTATCACCTAAACCTTATCGCCCTGCAGGCGATAAGGCTCGGCAAGGCAAGAAGGCCGTTAAGAAGCATTGTACATATTTGTGATGTTGTTCTGTGTATTTATTATTTGGTGAAAGTAAATGGTTATAAAACATTGACTGTTTATATTACCTTGCAATCCTGCAAATAATCTTCTTCCCCATTTAAATGATGTCACTACTACTTCATTTCTATATCTGGATTTCTGGAATGTTTCCTTACAACTATCTAGTGACAATTACATCTACGGCGCCAACGAAGCAAGAAGGCAAGTTTCATCATTATAACAACCTTTTCGTTCTAGTGCTCTTGCAATTACTTTCACTCCTATTTATTAACTCGTTTATTCTTGTTTTTTAACAAATATCAACGTAACATTATTGAAAGGAATAGTAGTGTTCTTGAAATCATCTTATTAAAATACAATAGCAATCCTGGGCAATTGATTGATTAATTTATTTTATGAGTTTCCGGGCGCGTCAACTGCTTCGGTCATTAGTCCCGTTAGTGTAAGGCATGTTTCTCTCGGAAGATGGCGTGATCTTTCCCGCTGGATGGCGAGATCTGGCGCCGACCTTCCGTCGGCTAGTGGGGTTACCCCCTAACCAGGACTCTCCCACCAGCGGGGCACCCTCCAGCCGGGAATTCCGAAAGGAAAGGAAGAGAAGGAAGATCGCGCGCGTCCGTGGCCCGTTTGTAGGGACTGCCCGGCATTCGCCGGGTTGATCGGAGAAACCACGGAAAACTACCGATCAGAGCAGTCGGCCGCTAGAATTCTCCTCCAGACAGCGACTGAATTCGACCTAGCTGACAAACTAGTGTCGAAAATCCTGCTGTCGTCAGGACTCGAACCTAAGACCTGAGGCGTTGCAATGACATCAGTTGATGCATGAGCTACCGCTACCGGTAATCGTGGGCAACCTGCTCGTCACCCTGTACCTATCGCCTCTGCACATTGGTATTACAGGTCGAGATCTGCTTCTGGCTAGATACTTGAGACGTCCGCAAACTACATGAACACGAGATTGCAAACTACGAATACACGAACGCAAATAATAGATAACTGAGAGTACTATGCGAATATTAATAATTGTTTATTTCACATTGTTATCAACAATGACATTATTACTCACACTTATGTATTTGCATTTACATTATAAAATATTTCACGCCTATGAAACCAAATGGTGATTTACGTCTATTTGACTCTTCGTGTAAATCAGTCTTGATATTCTAGGGTCACTTCACCCGCACTAGTATTACACGAGGTCATTTTGACAGAGCAAATCACTGGTGACGTGTGCGAAGTCCACAAACACGTGAGTGCACCTGGCGGTTGGCGCAAATTCCTGACCAAACACGAGTCAACGGATGATAAGCATTGGAGCTAGCGGCGACTAGCCCTCAGAGCAACAGAGGGTGCGTACGGCGGCCGAGGATGCTGCGAGGAAGCACGTTTAGGTCAAGCGAGGATATGAGGAGCCGAGGGCCAGGGGTCGGAAAGCACCGTGTACCCTTCGTCTGGGAATTGCAAATACCATGATGTGACATCCGGCCGTTTCCGGGACTTCGCGTCGTCAAATAGCGCATCGCTCGGAAAGTCCAAGGGTGCTGTGTTGGCTTTGAAAACTGATAGGCGAGGCAGATGGATTGCTGTAAATAACCCACGATGATCTAAGCTTTATTACTTCTCGGGCGTTTGAGGCAAAATCAAAATAACGGATTCTGGCAAACCAAAATTTTTACGCTTCTTTTACATTGAGAAATGCAAAAATATCTCTGATATAAACGTTTACAAAAGAAATGTAAGAATTTACAATATGAGAGTATTGGAAATCGTCCTCAGGATCACTCGGTCTAGCCGTGTATTTGGCAAACTTAATATTTTTGGAGATTTGGCATTTTCCTATAAAAATTAACGTATATTTCTCCTTCTATTGAATCAAAGTAAACCAAATGGTTTGGTGTTTGATAGAGAAGAATATGAGAACAGTGTGAGTGAACCAGAAGGTGTGTACATGATGGACGAAGAGATGTGTATTTAGCACTCAGGGAAGGGAGACAAGCATTACGTCATATCTCGTTGTTCGAACTCCCGTTGTTTAGGGCAAAGTGACAATATGTACAATATTTCTACACTTTTGGCACAAAACGGCGGGTATATGGTTGTAACAGCCATAATTGTGTTTTAAAAGACTCCAAGAGGTCTTACATTCGATGTGTGTATTAAAATGGAGTTGAAGTTGTGAGTATTGGATTTATGTACGATACATACACCTCCGCATCCTCTAAAACTTTCGTACGTGAAGATATCCATACACATTAAAGAGTCTATAAAGCTTGTTAATTCGTCGTAAGAACTCTCAAAAGGTATTTTCTCAGAATGACAACAAAACAGAAATGTCGACTTCTAATTATTTAATTAATTTCAATAATTGTGCTCGATATTACGTAGAGTCGAGGAAATATAAAAATAAGGTAGGTAAAGAAAGCTTCATGGACACCGTTCATTTCACGCCATCATACTTTGACGCGTATTAGCAAGACACTAGTACTTATTTCTTTTCAATATAATTTCCTCATTTCAATATTTGGTCCAGTGATAGACTACGGACGTCCCGCCGAAAAAATCAGGGTCAAGGGCATGGAATTGCATCCGGACGACATGCCGAATTTTCACATTGATCCTGAATCTCCTAGTGGCTATAATTTCTAATGAGTTTTAGATATCTCTCTCTAATGAGTTTTTGAGATGAAAATCACTACCTGTGATTGGCTTGTTAATTTATGTTTTTGTTAGCTTTGCTAGTCAGGTTTCTTGCTTCCAGTGCAAACGCGAAATGCACTGTATAAAGTTTGTGTAAACGGACGCGACACGTTAAAATAATATTAAAACTCTATTTTAAAAGCCAATTTAAAATCTACTACAGTAAAAAAATGTATCGGTCACTTGCTTTGCCTGTAACCTCATTTGAATCTATTTCTAGCAGATCTCCCATTGTGTGTAGCTTGAGCTTGAGTTTACATCTAATAAATCATGTAATTTGACAGTTATTCTATCAACACTGTTTATAATAACTTAAATGTACATTTGATGCAATTGATGAAGATTCATCGTAGTTATTTCCAATACATAATATAAATATACTTTTATCTGGCACTCAATGTCTAAAGGAATGTTATGTGCTTCAATATAATACTATTATATTTTAAAGACCATTAAACCAAATCAACTATCTGTCTCTTTACCTCTTTAATAGTCTGTTAATTAAAAATAAGTTTCTCTTTTTTAAATTCTGATTTTCCTCTTTCAGATTTGTGTTCAGACTTCGCGCTGAATCGTGAGACATCGCGAGTGCAGCGACGTAAGTTAATTTATGAAAAATTCTATCACTTCTACAAGTATATCTATGTCTCTCATTTCTCTATTCAATTTTTTAGTTTGGTCATACTTCATGAATTTAACATAGGAAATTTTCGAGGTTGATGGATGATGAACAGTTTTCATGACAAAAGTAAAGTTGAAAGTCATGTTCGTGCATGATGAACAATGCAGATGCATTGTTTTCCACGTTTTCAGATTCAATATGTTTATGTGAGAACGTTTCAGTTGTTTTTGTTTTCCATCCACCGGCTTACAATAAAAAAAATTAAAATTCTGTAATAACACTTCATGTATGTTTGAAGGGTGTCTATCTTTCCATTAAAAATCCATTATACTCATTAAAACAGTGATCAACTCTTGAACTATAATAACTTTCACATTATTCAGTTACGTAACCTATGGAATTGGTGTTGTAATATAGTACAATCTAAGATATCACGATATCAAACAACGAACAAACAAGTGGGCGTATTCTCACCCGAAACAAGAGGGCACCGCCTAGAAACTCTCGCCCTGCGGTACTCCGCCTCCGCTTGTTGGCCCGAGCACCTTCGTATTTATCTTGTGCCGCCGCCTTTCGCGGCGGGGTCGGGGTATTGAGCACGAGCATCCGGTGCCCCGACGCGTCTTCTCGCCTCCAGTCGCCTTAACAGTTAATCAAACCGCCAGTAGCCTCCGAGTTGAGCCAAGTCCGGCGGGCGCGGCGGCTGGGGTAGCGGGACGCCGACTGCAGGACCCGGGACGGCGCGACCGGCGGGGTCCAGTTTGCAAACTGGACATCCCGTAATTGAGTTGGAAACGGACGTCCGTAAATATGCGGGGTCAATTAGTTAGCCCTAATTAGGGCCCTATTAAATTAGGATAAGGCCGGCGGCGCCTGCAGCGATGGGCGGGCGCCGTGGACGGCTCTGCGGGCACGTCCGCCGCGCGGTTACGCCGCATCACGAGCGCGCGGCCGCAGACGCGGGCCAGTGCGCGGGCGGGGACGGGGCGATGGCGAGGCGTTGGCGGGGGCGGGGCGGGGGCGAGGCGTTGGCGAGGAAGGGCGGTGGCGAAGCGTTGGCGGGGGCGGGGCGAGGCGTTTGCGGGGCGGGGCGGTGGCGAGGCGGGGGCGGGAGCGAGGCGCTCGCGGGGCGGGCGAGACGTTGGTGGGGTGGGGCGGGACGGGCGGGGAGGGCGGGAGTGGGCGGGGCGAGGATGGGAGGGTGGGGCAGGGCGAGGCTGGAACGAGGTGGAAGCGGGGCGGGCTAGGACGGGGAGGGCCGGGTGGTGTTGAAGGGTGCGGCGGCAGTGATTCCGATGGTGACGATGGTGTTAGTGTTGGAGTTTGTGATGGTTGTGTGAAGAGGAATTGGCGGGGACGAGGGGTGAGTAGTGCGTTGGAAGGGAAGTGAAGGGAAAAGGTAACAGAAGTGGTGCAGTGTGAAGCGAAAATTGTTGATGTACTGAAAGCATCTATTATCCATAGAAAGGCGGGGAAGGCAATGAGAGGTCTTCAGTGGCAGAAATAGAGTGTGGAGTGACGAACGTAGAAGAAGCGGTGTTGAAGATGCGATTACATGTTGGAGTGCGCAAGATGTGGGCCAGGGGCAAAGCGCCCCTTGGGAATGCCATCGTAAGAGTCCCGTATACTTACATATTTTTTTAAAATATGTTCAATAACTCATTTCCCCTTTTTCTTCTGAGAATTTGAGAAATTGTTATGCATTTGGAGACAAGTCTTTTCACAAAATCCATCGCGGAAAGGTGTCTCTAGTACAATAATGATAAGAAAAATAAAATGACCGGAAGGGTCGCGGTTTTGAGTTCCGCTGTGCGCATCGTTGTTTGTCCCTTGTCTTTCGGGTGTGTATGTTGTCGCAGAAGGCCTTGTGAGTGTGCTGACAACAGTCCAATGATCCCGCAAATTTGTGTAGCATAGAGGTTATTATGTGTGCTCATGAGGGATATAGTGAAAATCGCTGAGCGGAGAGCCGAAATCGGCATCCCTTGAAAGCTGGGAAAAGCCTCCGGAATAAATTATTTATTATATACACCATTAAAGTTCCTAATTTTATTATCCTTGAATAATATTTTATTCATTTACAAGTAAATATGTTATACTACATAAAAATGTTAAATGGAAATGAGTGCTAAAAATAGTTGTCCTCCCCTCTTGTTTTAGACTGCGCGTTTGCCTGTGAGTGAGGCGGCGGGGGTGTGAATAACGATGGGTTTGGAATCCCCTGTCTGCAACAACCAAAACCTAGGTGTTGGGCAGAGATCCGGGGGGGGGTGAGAAATGTCGTTGGGTGTGGCGATGTCAGTGGGGAGGGTGAGAAATGTTGGGTGTGGCGATGACAGTGGGGAGGGGTGAGAAATGTCGTTGGATGTGGCGAAGGCAGTGGGGAGGGGTGAGAAATGTCGTTGGGTGTGGCGATGACAGTGGAGAGGGGTGAGAAATGTGTTGAGTGTGGCGATGACAGTGGAGAGTGAGAAATGTCGTTGAGTGTGGCGATGTCAGTGGGAGGGTGAGAAATGTCGTTGGTGTTGGATGGCAGTGCAGAGGGTGAGAAATATCGTTGGAGTGGCGATGACAGTGGGGAGGGGTGAGAAATGTCGTTGGGTGTGGCGATGACAGTGGAGAGTGTGAGAAATGTCGTTGGTGTGGCGATGGCAATGGTAACGACAGTATGAATGCGAGCGACGGCGGCGACATTGCTGGTAGCGGGGGCAGGTTGTGTCGTTGCATTGGGGAAAGTGGGTAACGGCTGTGGCGGCAGGGAAGGCGGCTCCGGTGGCGAATCAGGTTTTGGTTGCGGCCGCGCATTCATTGCGAGTGAGAGCCCCGCGTACGGTTTTAGTGTAGGTGGCAGTTACGACTGCGCAACTCGGATTATAATTAGAGTGTCCACTATAGCATTCATAATGAGCACGCTGTGGGGTGCACTTGTAACCAATGAATAAACGAAGAAATGGAGTTGGCACGGTGAACTAACAACTAATTGACTAATTCAACTTATTGAACTAACAGTGGAGGCAATTAATAGGTAATAATTAGAAATACGTTACTTACCAGGCAGAGATAATGGTTGAGGAAGGGAATAAGATTCAAATATTGAAGGCAAATTGACGATGCGATAATTTGCTAGTTAATTGCTACGTATTGAGAACACCTAGTGATTTCATATACCTTTAATATATATAAAAAATGGCATGAAAAGAAAATGAGAGTGGTCCGGTTCGCCTGGGTCATGTGACGAACGGTTGGGCAAACGTGCCGCAGGTAAGGAAAAGTGATGAGGCAAAGAGAAGTAAACTCAAAAAGTACAAAAAGTTCTAACTTTTCGTGGACGTGGACGTGGACGTGTTTACAAGACTGCGAAAGGATTGCCCTGTCAAGTCGATTAAGAATAGTTTTGTGGCGCAGATGTAAAAGTCGTATTTGTATACGTGTGGTCGTCGGACGTTTTTATTACGAGGGGTTTTTATATGTCGTGTAGAGCTATCTTGGAATGAATAAAATGGGTGAAGGGAAGTTGTATGATGAGAGTGAAAAGAGGCAGAAGGGAGTATTATGTGCACAATCTGTTATGCACCGTTTATGTGTGAGGTGGTGCGGCGAGATGAGCGTATGAAAATTGTACGGGAGATGGCAGACATTTTGGGAGATAAAAGACAGCAGGCTAGATTCGAGTGAGATGAAAAATAGTGAGGAATGATGATAAGAAGAGGGTTAGGTGAGGAGTGGAGAAGCGGGGGGGGGGGGGCGAAGATAGTTGAGGTTGAAAGGGGCGAAGCACGGTTAAGTGTGGTAGTGCAGAAGGGGTGAGAGATGCAGGGTAGGAGTGGGAGGACCATGGAGATACGAGGAGAAAAGACAGACGAATCTGGGTTAGAGACAAAACGGCGAGAGGAGGGCTGGGGCGGGCAGAGGAGTGAGGCGGCCAGAGGATCCAGGCAAGACGAGACGGGGCTGAGGCGAGGATATTGGTTGGTTGGTTGTTAGTGATGCTGGGCACGTCAGCTACTGAGGTAATTAGTCCATTAAGTTTAGTGCATGTTTTTCATCGTGGGATGGCGATGATCTTCCTCCGCTGAATATCCAGCGCCGACCTACCGTCTGCTAGCGGTGTTTCCCTCACCCAGGTATCTCCCGCCGTCCTGGGCACCGTCCAAGCCAGAACAAGCACTCAGCTCCCGACCGGTCTCCCGGTATGTGAGGTAGTGTAATTCATGTTAGCGTGTGTGTGTAATGGGTGAGGATAGGACAAAGAAGAGGAAGAAATGATCGCGCGCGGGCCGTGACCCGTTTGGTAGGGTACTGCTCCGCCATTCACTGAGGCGGCGAGAAGAGTGAGGCATCGAGAGGAGCTAGGCGGAGAGATGGACGAGGCGGGGAGAGGGACGTGGCGGGGAGAAAATCCGGCGTAGGTTGAGCAAGGCTGGAAAGAGTCCGCGCGGTGTCTGAAATTGTTTATGTTGCTGGGCTGCCGAGTGCAACAGACTGAAGAGGGAGACCCCGCCCCGCGGTCGGGTTAGCGAAGAGACATGGCAGCTGCACTCGCGCCGGCTGACGAGTTTCTAATTTGACTAACGCCCCGCGCTTCACGTGAGCCGAATCACGGGAGTATCCATTTGCTGGAACACTTTGTGAGAGACGACCGTGCGAACCGAAATTAAATAAATTATGAAAATGAAAGAATACATATTAACAGCTATGCAAGAAGGGGAAGGCGAATGAAATGATTTTTTACACCATTTCAATTTACACAGGATCAGCTCCTTGCAAGTGAGTTAAAATATAAACACTCGCTTAATTTATATTAGCTCTACTGTGAGAATGAGGCAGATCGCTTTGTATTTCACGTAATATTTACCTTATAAAGGAAAGGGTGAAGAACAAACATCATAGACACATACTACTACTGTTTCACAAAGTAAATTGGTTTAGAGGGTTTTACTTTATTCTTGCGAAACCTAGAATAATATTTTTCTTCGTTGTTGGGGTTGTGACAGGAGATAATATTGGTAATGTTCTATGAAAATAATTTAAATATAGGAACAAATTGCATTATTAAAAACAAATAGAATTTACTGTGAAAGAGATAATTAGTAACCAAGGTGACTTAGTTAAACTTGGGAATATTTGACAACTATGAATGATCTAGCACATAACGGAGCATGCGTAGCACTATAAGGGGAATGCGAGGTTAAATATAGGTGAATATGCGACTTATATAAAAGAAGCGCATAATCAGGTTATTGTGCGTATTTTCTTGTTATTATGGTTATTTATTTTTGAAAAGCGCGACCTGTGCTTTGTTGGTTTTATGTAGACGGATGTAGTAGGGTTGTTTTCATAAAAAATAATAAGGCCTTGTAGGTATTTGTCAGGTTTATTTGAGTGCATCCTGGAGATATTAGTATTGTTTGTAGAAATATTATAGAAGTTATATATTTATGCATTTAAAGTATTTTTGACTCTTTTCAATAATCAAGTATTCATCTCAGAAACATGCCCAGTAAAACTTTAAAGCTTATTGAAAATATTAAATAACGCCCGATTTTTGATTTTAGTAAATTTAAATTAAACACGAATAAGGTCGTGAATATTCACTCCAGACGGAATAGTAGTAGTGAGGTTAATAATGAAATAATATAAATTATAAATTATAATAATAAGTTAAATAGGCGGATAGAATGAGACTTAGTGACACCAGTGTGAATTGTTAAAGTAGAAGATGTGTAGTTATTTATTTTTGATGAAAGATATGAGATTGAATAAAGTGGAAATTGGAGTACATTGAACAAGTAGTTCCTTATGTTACGTCGATGAACAGGAGGCTCTGCTGCCCAACACGATCGTGTCAATGTTTGATGAAGTTCTAAGAAGGCCCGTTAAAAATTATTTACTATGAAAGACCATTAAATAATTCCCTACATCCTCGCAATTCTCAGTAATTGAAGGAAAGTAAAGTAATATGATATGGCATCACATTAACAGGGACAGTTATGATCTGTTAGACAGGAAAGTCCGAAAAGAATAAGTTTTGCAACATTTTACTGTCAATTAGTTAAAGACTGTTTTGACTCTTACTAGGGAGATATTCCGAGGTTTATTGTTTCAATATTGATGTTCAAAGACAGACTCTATTTATCTGGCAAGTAACGTATTAGGAAGATATGACATAGGACTGAAAGATATGCTATAGTGTAATTTCATTAATTTTAAGCGGTTTCATAGGAATTTTCTGAGACAAAATTATCAATTTAGTTTACTTTTTTCTGTTCCATAAATAATTAATGGTGTAGTAATCAAATATAATTTTTAATTTTATATTTCAAATGCAAATTTTAAATTTAGTAAACTGTTTTTACGACGTAATTGAATTTTAAGAATTTTCTCGTGATTTTCTGATCAAAAGTCCAAATCTTTCCCTTGACCGAAAAACCTTGGGCATTTTGAAGAGCTGAGTGAAAACTTACTGTAATATAAAAGTTTAATTTTCTCTCGTGTAGACAGAGGAACATTAGCCACTTCACAAGCCACTTAGCCTGCTCAGGCAAAAGCGGCCGTGTGAGCGAGTGACGCAGCCGGCTGCGCACATGTTGTGAACAAAGGAAAGAGAAGAAAACGGCGGCTGGTAAATGTCGGGTGGTGAGGGGGGGAAACGGAGAAAGTAGCAAAGTTAAGTCATCAAGGATGGTATAAGTAGTGACCTGTGGTCGGCGAATTGTAACCAAGGAAATCAAACATAATCCTTTAGAACCAGTTTAATTGTGAGAGGTTAATCAAAATAGTTATCCTTACATTAAATATATTGCTTGAACAGAAAACGAATGAAACATTTTCGATGCCAAACTTTAAAATATTCATAATTTTCTGTTGCAATTTATCTGCTATGTTTGGTTAATGTTTCAGAAGTGGAAACGTAACAACGTAAAACACAGTTGTATGGTTTATGAGCAAGCATATATAGCTTTATTTTTTTATTTTAAAGTATCCAAAGTTTGGTCTGAGTGAAAGAATAGTGAAAAACCGTTAAATGTTAAAGTTCGATAACATTACGTGGAATGTTTTTTTTTTTAATATACGAAAACTGTCTGGAACCGTTTCAAAGTTGAAAAAAATCGGTACCGAGACCTAAAGGTTTTGTAATCATAAACTTAACATAAATATTTTATAAATCGAAATCGCAACCGAAAGGTTTATTTAAACGGTTGTAACTTTTGAATTGAACTCAATATTGAACGTGACCACAGGTAGCAGAGATGAGTCTGTGAGTATAAACTACGTTTGAGAGTTGGAAAATGGTGACAGAGTGGTCGCATTTATGCGGGACTTCCCAAACACCAAAGATCCTAGGGGTTATGGTATTCTAGAGATGGTGTTGGTGACGAGATGGTGGAGAAGAGGGGTGGGCGTGGAGAAGAGGAGATGGGGGTGAGTGGCGTTGACGTTGGGGTGGTGCTGTTGGTTCGGGAGGCGAGACAGGCCAGCCCCGCGATGTCGCCCGTGGAGGAGGTGGTGGCGCTTGCGGTGGCGGGGTTCGGCGAGGCGAGGCCAGGCCAGCGCCCGCGATGTCGCCCGTGGAGGAGGTGGTGGCGCTTGCGGTGGCGGAGAGGGTGAAAGAGTGGAGGGTAGGGCGTGGAGAAATGCATATGGAGGTGTGAGTGGCGTTGACGTTGGGGTGGTGCTCTTGGTTCGGCGAGGCGAGGCCAGGCCAGCGGCCGCGCTGTCCCCGTGGAGGAGGGGTGGCGCTTGCGGTGGTGGGGGGCGGGGGTGGGCGTGGCGGCGGGCGGCCGGGGCGGCCAGTCGGCAGCGCTTTGTGCCGGGCGTTTAATTATTCGAGTCCTCTCGAGAAGACGCGCGAATCCTTTGTGATCCCCTCGCCGCTGTTTGCATTCGCTGCGCCCGTGGAGAAAAGCGCCGTCCGAGCCCTGGGCGATCCTTTCTCACTCCTGCCCTTCTTGTTATTGACCTCGTATTTCCTTTTCTCTGCACCTTTATCGCATTTCTTTAATTTTCTCTCTAGAACTTTTTGATGTTTCCAGCTGTCGTTTCTTAATACGTCGGCATTGATTCGCTGATATTAAACGTACGCGTCTGGAAATGTGCAACTCGGTCCCAAAAATCTATTTCCTGTTTCTCAAAATTATTGATTTTCTTTCTAATATAGCGGGAAATTTATACTGTAAATGTTTTATGTATTTTATAGGGAGGTTTTAGTACAATTATATTCAGTAAATTCCTTTCAAACTACAAGTTATCATTGTAATGAAATATGAAAATTGTACTTTTTTTTCTTTCCTAATTTCTCTATATTCCAGTACAGCATTTTCGGGACGATATTCGCACTTTCGTTGATTTTGAATAAAACTCGGTGTGTATTCTGTCAATGACTCATTAGGAGCAGAAATTGATATTTACTTTTTCCCTTTCAGAAATGTGATGTTTGTTTTGTGTACTTTTAGTAATTCCTTAGAAAACGCTACCACCGGAAGTATTCTATACTTTCATAAGTAGCAAAATAAATATTCTATTCTATTCTATTCTATTTCAATAATAATGTTCGTCTATAATTAAAATTTGGAATTGAAAGTGATGGACACCGGGCGTGACACGGTATGTAGTTGCGAATGTAGACGGAGTGGCCTCGGGTTAATCTAGCTTCTGGAGATCTTAGTTTGGGATCTAAAGTAGTATCAAAAATGTGTGGTAAAGGAGATGATCCTTCCATGAGTTACGTCAGACTTATTATGTTTATTGTTTTGTATTCTCTTGGAAGTTTGTGTTCATATTAATTTGTATTGATGTATAAATTAACTTCATGCAGTACGTATCAAATATACAGTGTAACATTTGTTTTTGTGTTCATGCGTATTCAAAGAATACTTAAGATCAAACAAGAAGAAAAACATTATTTTGAATCACGTGTGGGATTGATATTTTGACGGCATCTTGTCATGCATCTACAGGTCTGGAGTGAACCGCGAATAAAATATGACACCCCCGCCGACCAATGTTGCAGATAGTACAAGAATATCTCTATATGTTTAAAGGCCACATGACAAAACGTGCTGGATCTTTCCCTCTGTGGCTTTGTCCCTTCATCTTATATTACATACATTTAGTTACTCCTACATAACACATTTCGGGATACCAATCAGCAGCTTAGAGCTAGTTTTGGCTAGGGCGGTGTCCTCTAAACGTAGCTACGTTTGGGCGGAAACTCTACAAGCCGTCGTGTAGTTTGACGTTGCATCCAGCTGGGGTGAATCGCCTCCCGTCTCTGGAAATAACTTACTCTACGCATGAGAGACTTTTGACCAAAGTCGTCAACGTGGTCGGAAACACAATAGGCTCGCTCGTAGCACATAGCGAATTCGCTAGACTTTCACCACTGAGATCCGAGTTCGATTCCCGTCGAATCTTGTGTGAAATGTGTTCCAACAAAACAAGTTTGGCTGCTTCACAAGGGTTAGTCCAACCCATGTGAAATGTCGTAAACCCTACCCCTATCCTTATTCCTTCCCAATTCTGGACGCTGGGTAGTGACGCAGGAGCGCGTAGCAGGAGGGGCGTACGCGGAGATGCTACCTGGCGGTCCTCTTGACAACTGACTGCGACGTGACGTGACATGACTTATAGTTAGTGGAGGATTACTCCCGCGCAAGTTAATGGAAGATTACTCCCCAGCGCAAAGCGCTCAACGCCCCTTATGGGGCTTGGAGACGCATTGCGTCAATTTGTAGACGCAACAAATAACTAAAAAAACAATAATCAACCCCGGCGTTGCCCCCAGGTACTTGCATTTTTCAAGGGTAAATTTTCGTTGACGCATGCCCTCTGACCCAGCATTACGCGTTGTGCCACCCCTGGCCGCCCAGGGAGGCTCATTTTATTGGCATTCGTGTCACGCACTGCCGGTGGTGGAGAATTGGACCCGGAATTTTCGAGGTCATGGGTTCCACTCCATGTCGATCGACTAAGGGGGTTGAGAGGTTGTTGTATTTTACGACTTCAAGTGGATGGAAGGGTTTTAGCCGAATATTAGCTTCTGGCAAATGTAGGAGATCTTAAGTTATAATGGATTGACGACTGAATGTCTCCGTGTTTCGAAATACTACTTTTGTATAAACGTATGCCTTACATTATTTTTTTTGTATTTTCAAGATGAAAGAGTAATTTTATCGTCTAACATTTTAGGTACAATTGGTAATGTAATATATTGTTGATGAGCATTTTTTTAATACATTCTGCAGCTTCAAATTCTATTCACGAGAAATCTATTCATATGATTGATGAATAATGCATGTTGTTACATGTTGTCATCATTTAATTTTGACTTCGTCTTTATGTTTTCTTATGTGGAATATATGATTTTCTATATTTGTTTTTCATGTAAAGTAGTTTAAAAATACGAAGATTGCAGAAATCTCTTCTTGAACATCATTCAGATTTGAATACTTTACTAAGGTAATATCATCTTTTAAACAATCAATTAAGTGTTATTTCTAATGTTTACGTGTCCGTAAAGTAAATATGTAATATGATCTAAATGTTTAAGAATGATTTGGGAACAAATGTTCGGGTGTAAGCTCTTCTTTCGTATATTATGTGTTCTCATTAAAAGCTTTAAACAGTAATAAATACATATTTTATGATATGATTGTAGAAGTCGAATGTTAGTAAAAAATATAAATGTACCGTAAATGTACTATAAAACGTCAAGCAAAAAAGTAAAATAAAATTTATGTCCAATAGCAATACTACATTATTCTTCAATTTTTCAAATAGGTTTTTATCTCCAACGATTACACTCCACCATATTGCCCAGTTAGGCAGTTGTTATAAATGCTTTGTTTGACAACACTCGTTTTTATATTATGCTAGAGGGCAGAGATATCGTCCATCCAAGCAAGTGTGTGCCTAATAATAAAAAAAATGAAAGTGTAATCGAAGTATTAAATATTTATCACAGTATTATCGGATTTATATGATGTAAGTCTAGTACTCTTTATTCGAATCACTTCATTATTTAAAGTTTTACATATTGAAAAAGTAATTTGAAAAAGGTTTTTTTTCTCTTTTGAAGCTGTTTTAACTATCACACACTACATCATATCTGTTATTGTATTAAAGAGCTAAGATAGTTTCAAAATATTTGAAATCTTTCTTTTTATCGCTTGTCAAATGACGAAAAGTAAGCATTACATAAAAGTAATATATTACGAATCTTAAACCCTCTGAACATTTTGAAGAAAGATCTAGATATCTCTTCCTTGAGATTTATTTGTTTATTTACTTTGAATTTCATCTTTCATCTAATTTGATTGATATTTATAGAATCAATACCTTTATATAGCCATATAGCGAAAGTCAATTTTAGGCACACAGTTCTCCGACAGTAGCCGATATCAGGATGTTTGTGTCTCCTACTTCTTAACGTGAATGATATAGTGACATGTTGTAAACATAATTAACTATCATTTACAACCCTTCACTAAAGACCAAAATTTTCTAAAATTTGGTTAAATTTAAAGAATTATTTTACATTTATTACATAAAATATCTTTGACACATTACTCTACATTACCAGTAGGACCTCAGAGACCACTATGATATATTATTTTAGTTCAATATTTTTACGAAGGAAAATCATTGAATTGTTTATGATGTGTTTTTGATCATAATATAATTAAATTTATTACAAATGTTTGTTATAATTTGAGTTATTAGAGCGTCTTTTGGCTATGAATTAAAAGTAAAAGAATAATGTTTATAGTTTAAAGAATTTCACATGTATATTACCAGCCTTAACATTTTATTTACTTGTCAGAATCAATAAAAACTTTAATAAAATCAAAATTTAAGCTGTGGGCACCGGAGCCCCCCCCTCCTCTCCTATTTGTAATGTACGTGACCATTTTATACCATGGTATTGTTAGGGTTCAGCGTGAAACTGTGGGAAGAATACACGCAAAAGATAAATATGTACAGGGAAGCGTAGCAGAATTTGGTTAAAAGTAGGTAAATATATTTCATTATATTGAAACTTTTTCTTCTTCAATTCAAATATTTTTTAACAATTCTATCTATATATATTAAAGAAAAAAAAAACTTTAGTTTTTTTCCTTTAAAGGTAAAATTAAACATGTTAATATATAAACACGCAATCATATATCCCTTGAGTATTTGTTAATTACATGTTTTAAAAATATGCAACGACTATTTTATATTCATAAAAAATAAAATCACATTAACAAAAACAGTTTTTTTTAAATTATCCGTTATTACGAGAGTGAAAATTCCGCTCCCTACCCGAAAATCGCAGCGTTCTGTTCCGTCGCCCTCTGGCGTGACGTGGGGCAACCACGGGGTGCCTCGCAGCATCGGGATGAAAAATTACGGGCCCCGTTTGTTCGCATCAACTTTTTAATCCTTCTGTTTGGCCCGGTGGGCGGGCGGCCGGGCGAGGGCGATCTGCAACTGACAGATCCAGCGCCCCCACCCCGCTCGCGGTCATCACGGGGACTAACGTCCACTGCCGATCTTCCTCCCGCCGAACCGACTGCCCGCTTCCTCTCCAGTGCGGGACGTTGCCGTTTCTTGCTGCCCGTCGCGCCGCCGAACACCTACCAGTTCACAGTGAACTGAGGTGACAAAATTCATGGGATAGCAATATGCAAATATTAAGAAAGCTGTATTTATTTGAACACAACAGTTCGTTACGGGTCAAGGTCCTGCCAGGAGCGTCCCGGCCTTGCGGTCAAGTGTTAAAGGATTCGTATGGTTAACACAAAGACATCCCTACGTCGTATTCTGGTCAACTCAACCTGAGAAGTGAACTTTCTCATCCACACCGTACCAGATACTGGGATATTACGAGGAAAGCGCACACTATAATCTGCTCCGAAAGGAATCGAAGCCTGGATCGTGTAATGGAAAGTGAGCATGCTGAACAGTGCGCTACCCGATGGGCTTCAGAAGGCCGTAGTACTGCGTACAAAATGTATAAAAAGGGCAGTGCATTGACAGAGCTTTCATTTGTACTCATGTGCTTCATGTGAAATGGTTTCTGACGTGTTTAATGACCGCACGACGAGAATTTACAGACTTTGACCTTCGAATGATGGTTGGGGACGCATAGGACATTCCATTTTGAAAATCGTTAAGGAATTCAATATTCTGAAATCTAAGTGTCAATGGTGTGCTGAGAACACCGCATTTTTGGCATATTCTCTCACCACGGACAATTCAGTGGCCGACTGCGTCATTTAACGGCGGTGTTTGCGTAGTTGTCAGTGCTAACGACAAGCAACATTGCTGGGACGTACAACCAATGTGGGACGAACATATCAGTTAGGACAATGCGGCGAAAGTTTGCTTTAATGAGTTATTGCAGAAGAAGGCCGACTTGAGTGCCTATGCTAACAGCACGTCATCGCCTGCAGCGCCTCTACTGAACTCGTGACCATATCGATTGGACCATACACGACTGGAAAACTGTAGCATCGTCACATGAGTCCCGATTTCAGTTGGTAAGTTCAGATGGTAGGATTCGAATGTGGTGCAGACCCACGAAGCCATGGAACCAAGTTGTCAACCAGCCATTGTGCAGCTGCTCGCGGTTCCATAGTGGTATGGGCTGTTTTTACATGGAATGAACTGGGTCTCCTGGGCCAAATGAACCGATCATTGACTGGAAACGGTTATGTTCAGATTCTTGGAAACTATTTGCACTCATTCATGGACTTCATGTTCCCAAACAAGTTGCATTTTTATAGATGGTAATGCGTGAAGCCACCGGTCCGCAATTGTTCGTGATAGGTTTAAACGAACATTCTGGATGAATTCGAGAGAATTATTTTGCCCTTCGTAAATTTATTTATACCTTCGAGCCAAATAAGTATATCCGAGAATCACTGTTTTATTTCCTTCTACAAAGCAACAATGTTATTTATTTGTGTTTATTTTTCAGCTAAATGTTTACTCTGCGATCCAGTATTTTTTACCTTATAACTTCATTGTTGTATGTCTGATATATTTGATAGCCTGTTCATCACAATTCTGAGAGGATTAATATTTTACAACAAACAAGCAGTAATACTAACACGTTCTCTTCAGTGATTATTACGTTTTCTTTTTAAACAAAATCAAACCCTTTACATTCAAAAATACGAAACAATCATTTCGCTTTCTTTGGTGCAGTTTTTATCTCCGCATTCTTTAGACTATTGTTAACACTTTGGACTTACTCTATAACAGACTATCAAAGATGGAATAAATGAGTTCTTTTAAATGCTTTTTCTTTCTCTCCTTCTGCCTCGTTTCTTGCTCAGCTTTCAATGTCACTCTGGATGCATTACATTTTTTCTCCCTCATCTTGCCATCCACCATAGATACCATTCAATTCATTCTTTAACCTTACCTCCAAAATCTTGTAGACATGTTTCTTTCTAAACCATGAGCATTACTGATTGTTTTCTTTTAAACTTAAAACCGACCGATAAAATAGAATATCCTTTTTTCGGATGTGAATAGTTTTTTTTTCACAAAAATGACATTTGTTTCACGAGTTAAGTCTAATTTTAAATGTAATAAATCGATATAATAATGTTTCAAAAACGAAAAATGCTTAGTAATCCTAGATAACCTTGTCTTAATCGAAGTTTTTTGTATTGAATTAAAGAAGCTAAAGTTTTTCTTTCAGATCGGGCGTTTTAGGAGATTTTTTATCCAATACATGTCCATGTTTAGATAAATAGGTTATATGTAATGCGATTTGTCATCCACGTCACCTACACGTCTCGTAAAGTTCACATTAGCACAGATCGTACGAATGTCAATCTCGACGCAGCAGAGAATATATTAACCGGGTGGGTGTTCCGTGGTAGACACCACGAAATTTCAACCTAGCTTATCAATGTGTTATGATAGAACAGTATAAAGTTTAGAACCTAGTGATTTACATAGAACTGAAAATGTAAGGTCGGAGGTAATCTTTTTAGTGTAGCAATACAGTGTGTGTGTATGTTGTGAAATGTATCAAATACATCTGCATGTAAGTCAATTCTTTATTACCAATGGACGTAGATATATCATGCTAATATACATTTACTACTCTAACTTTAATGACTGACACATACCAATTTTACCAAAATTTAGCTAGATTATTAGTATGTGTGATATCTGCAGTGGAAAACGTATATGTATTATATCACATCGATAAGGATGCTACGAGATTTTTGTTACGGACGCTCTTCCGAGATATTCGATAGTATACAAATCAAAGTAGTTATAAATGATGTCACTTGATCCAACTGTAGGGCGAACAACGTAAAGGGGACTAATATTGAAAGTTTATTGTGAATTTCCTTCTTAATAATAAGCTATTGGGGGTGAAGTTACGGGAAGTTGGTATCGATAGAGAAAATACGATGGCATAGAAGAATAAATAATTTTAATGCAAGAAACTGAACAACAACGAGCAGGAAGCCAATGTAAAGTAGGATCTTTGCAAACTCAGAGAGGAGATGGAAAGCGACTAGAAAAAATATATATTTGATACTTACGAAAAATATATTTGTGACGACATATATTTGATATAGTGATACTTACAATGTATTCACTAAATCTAATTCGATGATGAATGACAAAAATGCACAATCATTCCTTTCAATTATTTCCTTTTAATTGAACTCATACTGCACTCATATTTAACTACAATTTAGAATTTTGTTTTACAGCTCCAAATATGAGTTTTTCTCTTTCTTAAGCATGGCCATTATAAACGCAGATATGTGCTTAGTATACGCACTTATTACAAAGGTTTTTTGATATTAAGCATTCACTTCAAAATGGTAAATAATTTAACCTTACAATAATTCTGTGGCTTAATTAATCTAGCAAACATTAATCACTATCACCATTTCCACTACAACGGCCAGTTTTTATCGCATGAAAGCAGAGAGCGGCATTCCTCGGAGAGCATTTCTCTTCCGCTGCAGAGGCATTGCGGTAGACGGGGCTGCTTGAGCTGTATCCGAGGCGCACTCTTATATCCCCTAAGCCTTAAGCGCTGCGAGCGAGGCGGCCGGTTTGAGGGCCCGTCCGTCACTGCCACCTGGGCGACCGCCGCGGCGGCGGCGGTGGCGTTGGAGGCTGAAGCGGCGGCGGTGATGGCGGAGACGCGGAGAGGAAGAAGACGAGGACTGAGGAGATGGAAGTGGGAGCGGGATTCTGGTGTAATGGTGGAGGTGGCGATGGTGGAAACGCTGGTGACGGGGACGGTGGTGGTGTCGGTGACGGTGGCGGTAGCGGTGGCGGTGGCGGTGGCGGTGGGGTGGGGGGGCGGGGGGGCGGCGGCGCGGTGGCCAGAGGGGGGGGGGGGGATGGAAGTGATTCGGCGGCTGCAGGTGGCAGTGGTGGGGACGGTGAGGAGGAGAGGTGGCGGAGACGGTGACGACATTGACCGTGGCGGGAAGGGGGCGGGACCGAGCAGGGGCAATGGTGGGTTGGCGGTGGGGCGGCAGTGTGGTGTCGGGGGCGGGTGTGGTGGCGGTGAGGTCGCGAGGTACGGTGTTGAACAAGGGGGGGAGTTCCGGCGGGAGCGAGAGCGGTGATAGTGGCGGGGGAGGCGAAGGGGCGGGGATACAAGGGCGCCGCGAGTAGCGGGTGAAAGGGGAGGAGGTCGCTAAATCCCGCCTAGCGGGTAAGCGGCGAGCCCCGTGCCCCCACCCCCGCAACATTTTTCAGCTCCACCAACTCTCTTCTTTCTGCTTCTAGCGATCTCCGCCCAGCCATCTTGCAGACAAATCGCGTATGTGAGCTGGATCTAAGTCTGCTGGCTCGGCTTTTGATGGGAGGTGGACGACGCATAGCTTCGAAAGAAAGAAAATATCTCCGAGTTGTCGGCCCTTTGCTACGAATCTTTTACTGATTTTCGTTTGTGGATATACCCACTAACTTCAAAATTCGTTGACGGAAGTTCAATAATTTAACCAATTTCGACGATCGCCCTGGTAAGCTCGGAGATATGACTACCTTCTTTAAGTTCATTGACCGCCTTTTTCCTCCAAATACGTTTCGAAACTCTTGTTTATGTTAAACTACAAATAATTGCAATTTTTAATTTTGTTTACAAAATACACTGGAAGCATTCCAATTACTATATACCCATATTTCTCGCACAACACTCGTCGCACATTCCATTTTACTTTTGATTCGTAGAGGTTGGATGTACTGGGTCACTTGTTTCTGCTAAGGGGGTTACGTACTTGTCATGAGTTCTGTACGTACAAGGAGATAATATAGAGTACAACGATATTTTACTGTGTAATTATCTTTGTGAACGCATTTGACTACACTTTAGTACACTGCGTCCTGCTAATTTTAGAGCGTTGCATCGTCGCAAGATTGGAATTATTAGCATAATAGTTTAGAAAATTGTCAAGTGAGTACTGAGAATATGTCTGGTTTACAGAAAGTGCAAGAACATCAGTTTTCTGGAGCAATAATAACGTTCGGCATATTTTATTTCAATGTGGAAAGCACAATATGAAGATGAGCGATAACGTGGCTTTTTTTCTCAAATACATTTTGTATTCTATGGGGCAAAGAAACATTCACTTTTATGTTTTTTTTAATTTATACAAATAAAAGTCAATTCAACGACGTGTAACCGACATCGCAAGAGAGACATGTGGCAAACATGATGCATTCCCTTCAACGTAACTAGCAATCCCGCCTTCCAGTGTTTTTCTTATCACATCGCTACAGAAACTAAGACGATTTTAAAGGAAAGTTAAAACTTATTTCTGCCTTGTCCGGAAATCAAGCCCGGAATAGCACCAGGGAGGGCTAGTTTGCTGCCCTTGAGCTCGCCAATTTTCTATAGGCAAATTTGATATGCCAAATTACTTAATATTTTTTCATTTAATATGATGCAATTTTGTTGCAATTGATACATTTAAAAAAAAATATTGTAAAGTGCTTCAAAAGTCAATCACTATAGGTTATTGAGTTGGAAACCAAGCTGGGTACTGAACATTATTTTTATGCTAACATTCCGTAAAATTAGTGTGATGGTAACACCCAGATATTAAAACCGTTATGAACTCCTAAACCCCGAGCTTCATTAAAGATTCTGGAAAAGCTATCATCGAAATTTACTTGGAAAATGTATACAACGTCATAATCTCTTTTTATTGCGAAACAAAATGCTCCAAATGAACATTGTGAATGAGCGGTTTTCAACATTTTATCTCGTGCGATGGTTTTACTCAGAATTTGCACATAATTTCATGTGTTAAAAAAATCTACCAATTTGTTTCCGCCTGGGAGTCCACATCAATAGTATTAAGTGAGCTTGGTATTTTTATGCGATGAGCAAATTCTCAATATTCAAGTTATATTAGCACTGAGCAGTTAATAAGGTCGGGGACTATCTAGGTCGCGATGTTTTAAATCAGCTGTATGAACAACACAGTCATCGACAATGTTGTCATAAAAATAGGAAAAGTAATGATTTGAATCAAGGTTTGATGAAATCTAACGATTTTTTACGCCAACTCTTAACAATAATAACAATTCTTGACTATAAAAATATTATTTCCACCCCTGACCTTTCAAAATGCAACCATATCAATGCATCAATGCAAAATACATCAATATATGTATTTACTATATCGTCATATATTATATCTAAAAGACATGTATGTATTCATCATTTATATTTTTATAACTATAAAAAGAGAGAATTTTTTTTTTTTTAACAGATTTTGTAAATTTAAAATGATTCTTTATAAAAACATGAAAATTAGACGAACATAAAGTATTAAAAATTAATAATACTTAATTATCCATCAATACACCTGTGAATCTGAAACTTCTAACATGATTTGAGAGAAAAAAGGAGAAAAATTCATTATTATCGCCAGTACTACCAATAAATCCACTGTAATTTACGACATTTATTGCAACATTTGGTGTTGTCATACTGACAGGCAAGCTTATACAACTCCGGTAATGTAATGTTAGTGAGGTAAATAGACAATTTTAAACAGAAAAGATCAAACTTTCAATTTGTAGTTAATTAATATTATACGCAAGATAAATACTGTGCTTTTCATAATAAAATTCTGGTTTATTTCGTAATTCTGCACGCGATAATTCATTGATTTGATGAGAAAGGAAAAATGTTCAAAAACAACTATAGTGTTTTCAAGCTAATTCTTAGTTTATCAGTTTATTTTTAAATAATGATACGTCGTTCGTAATATATAAAATTGAAAAAATAATAATATGCTATACGATTGTGTCTGTGGAATATTTTTCGAAAAAATCTTCGTTTTCGTATACGAACGAAATATACAAGTGTTTTTATTAGAGAAGAGTCTTTCAGTTATAGCTTTGTGGATCAGGTTGATGAAGATCACCCGTTCTTTTCATTGTTTTTTTGCATTTTTAATGATAAAAAAATTCTATTTATCTTTTTGAGTATTTTCGCTTAATCACTCTAAACGACAAAGCCAATATAGTATAGTCAAGAATACTTGCTATTTAATTTCAAAATGAATGCTGATTTAAGAAATGGGAATATGCTGCAATGTTCTTTCAGGTCGTGCAGTAACAAATATCTATTTTCTTTCTTATTTTGGCAACGATTTTTGATCGTGTTTTCTTGATTTTGCATGATTTTCTCTCAAATAAATTTTGTATTGTATTTTGTATAAACTTTCACTGAATCGGTGATTTTCGTTTAAAAATATATTATACGCATCTCACCATTAGAAAATTTCTCAAAGAACGATTTCATTAATTAGCTTTTTAATGAGTCGTACGAGTGGATACGTAACTTTTGGTTAATTGCAAGCCTTTAAGTAATATAACATTATTATTTTACACAGGTGTATATTTTAAATATCCTAGTATTTATATCAACGCGATAAAGGAAAGAATATTTAAACTAAGGTTAAATTCTTATCGTTTCATTAAGTAATTATTTATGTAAAAAAGTTTAATTCACTTGAAGAATTTAATACATTTTTTAAATAAAACTCACACAACTTATACATACATGTTTTGAATTTTCTAATATTGAAATTTGTGTTGTATGTTTTCTAAAATGACAGGTAAATTTCTTTTTTATCTTTTGACTTAATTTTAAATTCAAGAAACTTACTTTCTAGTATTCTAACATGAAATTTTCTACCCATAGTCGAAATAGTTGGTAATTGTGCAATGTATCGCCGTCATGAAGTTATCGAATATGTGGTTATTTTTGTACTGAATTTCGCTTTATTCTATTTTATTTCAATATAAAATTATTTTGAATTTATTTTCGTGTAGCTTATTTAAATTATTGTGGATGTGCGTACCAGACAGGTGAGCAAATGCATTTTTTGTTTGCTTTAATTTCGAGTATTTGTTGTTTCCCATAGTGATTTAGGCATGGAAGAAAAAACAGAAAATCGAAGGTGCAATTTTCTCCGCTGCTACTCTTTAAGGACTTTCTGAATGCTAATATCTCTTTAACGTTCACTGCAACGTAGTTTAACAAACATTGTATTGTAGTTGGTCAGCTTTCGTCCGAATACTTTTTCCCGCACAGGAAGACCTGCTTGCCATTTTAAACTCGGTTTACAGTGGCAACCTTTTAATATAGTGAGCACAATTACAGGTTGAGAACTTTTTTTTACCGGGCCTCCTCTTTTAGGGACAACTCCCTGGCTGTGCATGCATTTATAATGCCACCCTCTTGGACATCGTCCACTTCCACAGCTTCGCTGCACAACGCCCGACTCCGTGTCGCCCCGCCCCGTCCCACCCCGTCCCGTCCCGTCCCACGTCGCGCCGTCCCGTCCCATCCCGTCCCGTCCCGCCTCGCGCCGTCCCGTCCCATCCCGTCCCGTCCCGTCCCGTCCCATCCCTTCCCACCCCTTCCCACCCGTCCCGTCCCGTCCCGCCCCGTGTTGCCCCACCCCTCCCCGTCCCTCCCCGCCCCTCCCCGTCCCTACCCGCCCCTACCCGCCCCTGCCCGCCCCTACCCGCCCCTACCCGCCCCTACCCGCCCCTACCCGCCCCTACCCGCCTCTGCCCGCCCCTACCCCTCCCCGCCCCTCCCCGCCCCGCCAGGCCCCGCCCCGCCTCACCCGCCTCCCTACCAACCCCTTCCGCGACCTTTTTTCCCCATCCATCATCTCATGTACGCATCATCCTCGGCATTATACTCACCGATTATTTCCTTTTCCATTTTTCCTTTTTTTCCTAACTCTGTATTTGTCTTCTTGACATTTGTACTACATGTTATAACGATTAATTTCACATTCATTTTTCCAAATCTCGACCGTGTTGCTTGCTTTTTTCCTCGTTTTCCGTATCTTACGCCCCCCCCCCTGCCCTGCGTCCCTCGACGAGCCCGATCGTTGTGTACGAGATGGCAGCGAGCGACTGCACGGCCCCCGAGGGATGCAAACGAATTTTCCTACAACCCCTCATTTGAGCCGAATGCTGCTGCTGTCTGCCGCCCCCCGCCCCCCCCCCCTTCTGTCGTATCCCGCCCACCTCCTCGCCTCCCGGTCCCCATCTCTCCACTTCTCATCCGACACCCTGCCTGCGAGATCTCACCCTCTACATCCCCGCCTCCCCGCGCCTTCGCCCTTTCCCTCGCTTCCCCGCTTCCTTCTCCTGCGTCTGGCCGCGTCTCTCTCTCTCTCTCTCTCTCTCTCTCTCTCTCTCCGCCTCCTTTCCCCTCCCCCCCCCAACCAACAACCTCCCCACGCCGTCACCTTCTCTCCTGCATTCCCGCCTGCCCGCCACCCCACTTGCTGGCGTCTGGCGGTTCCCCGCCCTGCGTGTCCCTCTGCATTGTCGTGACCTGGTCTCACAGCCTTCGCGCCCTCCCAATCCCCGCTTGCGCGCCTGCCCCTTCCCCGCCATCCGGCCTCTCCGCCTCTGCCGCTTCCCCCGGGACGACGCTGCAGTGCTCCGAAAGAAACAGTTTTTCCCTAAGCCAGACGCGGAGCAATGCGATTCTCCGAGAGGTAGGACTCTTGGCAGATCCCCGCATAACCCTAGAAAGCTTGCTCTAGGGTTAAAGCTCTATGAAAGGGAACCCAATCTTTAAAATTTGTCTCGACTGACAATAGTGGATTTTGCACATCGATTTCATTTTCTTTGTGAGAGAGAAGTTAAAGCTTAGAACCAGCGTCTTAGTATATGTTTCAGAAATATTTGCGTATGTTGGGCAAATGCGGTGGCGCAGAGTTGGAACAGGGAGCAGGTAAACAGAGACAAAAGCTGAAGGTTTGAGTGCGAACTAAGGAATATGCGTTTTTACCATGTGATAGTAGGGTTGTTGACTACAGATACTATAACTTTGTGCAATATCATGTCGTCTATTAGCATCCTTCTCTAATCATCATTCATTCCTGAAAACATCCATTCAGTGAGAGGCAATGGCAAATCGCCATTTTGATCATTTGTTCAGGAATGAGGGGGCATATGGTGGAAAGACGTTTCTCTCACCTGCGCTCATGAACTGCATATGTAACTCATAGGCGTTTATTCGCGAATGTACTGTTACCATTTGTTTGTTAAGTTTCAGGATAAATGTTTATCGACGGACTGAAACAGCATTTTTTAGGGACTCGAAGAAGAGTTTTTTAATTACGAGAGATTCCATTCCTTGTCATTCCAATGGGAACATTTATTTTACTTTTAGTATTTTACTTTTTTTTACTTTTACCTTTTAATAGCAGAAGTGACCTGCGTTGTGGGCTATTTATTAAATATAATCAGTCTCACCTGCCTTGCTCCAATCCCCTATCATATTTGATACGATCATCGTTGCTATCACCATCCTTTCTTGAGCAGATGAAAACATGCATTGTTGCATACTCGCTACAAACTTTCAGTAACATTTTTAACCATCAATTACTCTGAACTTAATTGCGCTATTGGAGTAAATAAAAAACACTTTCTGTAAAATTGTATGGGCTTTTAGAAACATTTAGTTCACTTTCAAGAATGTATTCTCGGTTTTCAAGATATTTAAGAAAAACGGAAAGTGTGCCCACTTACAGATTGCGATATGGTGTACTAAATGGAAAAAGGAGTGATGTTTATAAAATCTGGTACAGACGGAATTTTTCTCTTGTATGAAGGACACGTGTGCAAAATTTCATTAAGGTCGAATGTATAAAAACAAACAAACCTCTAAATAAGATAAAATAATCATTTGAAAAAATGATACCTTAAGTTGTGGGCGTCAAAATACAGTACCTTTCAGTGACAACCGCGTCAAAATCGGTTTAGCTATTCCAGAAATGACCGCGGACAGGCAACACAAAAAGTGTGAAAATAATTGAATGGGTTTTCATATCATGTAAATAACTACACGAGCTTAAAAATGCTATTTTGAATTCACACTGAAATTTTATTTACATACACAGTCATTCATCATTATAGTGTTATTTTTATAATACTAATAACACTGTGAAAAAAATATCAGTTAAATTACGCTATATAATTTGATACAACACAATGAAGCGTGACAAAAATACATATCCTGAGTATTCAATATGTTTGAACCGTTTCACTCATCAATTATATATGTGACAACGGTCATTCAATAATTTTCATTACTAAATTATAGCGTACGAGTACAAACAATTATTTACTCCACGAATGGGCAGTGGAATTAATTTCGAATTAACCGATCCTTATCTTTCCGAACGACTGCCTTCCATTGATCACAACTTAATATCTGCTAACATATGTTCCATCAGTATTTTCCGAGGGTGTGAGAAGGACCGATACCTAAAATGGCTGCGCGGCCTGACACATTGGCGGCGAGGGTGGTGGAGAAGGTTGAGGGCAGAGCGTGGGCGAGAAAAGGGCGAAGAAAGGTTATGGCGAGAGGTGGTAGGGGGTAGGGATGTGCCCTTAACAGCTAAACTGTTATTTCTTAACCGTTAACGTTTCGTAACTGTTACGCGAAATAACAGATATTTCGTTTATCCTGTTATTGGCTGTTATCGGTTGAAATGCATAGAACTTCAACCTACTGGGCCTAATCCGAACTACTACAAGCTTTTGTGGCAACCATTTTGTACGATAACAACTTCACTGCAGGTAATCAATCATGATTTGCCAGTTTTCAAATTAAATTCATTAATACATAATTCATCATTATTACTCACCATGTGCCACAATATTTTTATATTTTATTGTATACACTACAACAAGATGTTTGTCCTTTAAATTAAGTCCGTCCAATATGTTAACTTATTTCTGTCCCATTGCTGCTTATGTGAGATCAACTAATATTTCCCTAGGTCCAATAAAATAAAATGAGTTACGGTCAAATAACTCACGTTATAATACTTGATATTCGATAGTCATTAACACTTTAGCTATACGTAAGCAAAAACACTGTTTCTCCTCATTATTTGTGGCACTCGTCACTTCACTGTGCACAAGTTGCATATTTGAAAGAATATTTGCAATCTGAACCCGAATCACTTTCATTTTAGTAATATTCTATATTCTATACACATTCGCTACACATTATATGAATTACTATTCATCCTTAGCACTTCATCCAGTCTCGTTCATATCAGCTGCTTCTCTGTCCAAACATGTTAGGGAAAGTAGTGCAAGGAAGCGCGTAAGGTAGCTGCACAAGCTTTACGGTGCTACCAACGTTATTCGTTTTGCGTGGTTTAACTCTTAGCAGTCGCTACAACTGCTTTAACTCTTAGCAGTCGGCCATGTTAGGTTGCTGGTCATGGACCTGTTATTTTTCAACTGTTATTAATAACAGCTATTACGAGTCAGCTGTTTTTGTGATAACAGCTATTGAAGAAAAGCTGTTAACCCCATCTCTAGTAGGGGTAGGGATAGCCTGAGGTGGAGAAAGGGTGGAGATGGAAGTTGTTGCGAGGGACCGGCGGGAAAGGTAGGCGGATAGGGGTGAGGGGGTCAGAGGGGCCGGAACGTAGGGGAAAACCGAGGCGAGGACAGGGCGAGGATGGGCGAGGGAGGGAAAGGGCATGGGCGAGGGCATGGGCGAGGGCATGGGCGAGGGCATGGGCGAGGGCATGGGCGAGGGCATGGGCGAGGGCATGGGCGAGGGCATGGGCGAGGGCATGGGCGAGGGCATGGGCGAGGGCATGGGCGAGGGCATGGGCGAGGGCATGGGCGAGGGCATGGGCGAGGGCATGGGCGAGGGCATGGGCGAGGGCATGGGCGAGGCATGGGCGAGGGCATGGGCGAGGGCATGGGCGAGGGCATGGGCGAAGGGCATGGGCGAGGGCATGGGCGAGGGCATTGGCGAGGGCATGGACGAGGGCATGGGCGAGGGCATGGGCGAGGCATTGGTGAGGGCATGAGCTAGAGCGAGGGCATGGACGAGGGCATGGGCGAGGCCATTGATGAGGGCATGGGCGAGGGCATTGGTGAGGGCATTGGCGAGGGCATGGGGGGAAGGAGAGGAAGAGGCGGGGGTTAGGGGAGGGGATGAGGCGGTGGTGAAGATGGGGTCGCAGGCACGGAGGTGACATGGCCAATGTGATAGTGGGGGGCGGAGGTGGGGAGAAGGGGTCACGCTGGGTCAACACGTCGTCGCGCCTCGTACGGCTCCGCGCCGCCACCTCAAACAGGCAGCTCAAACAGCGGCGGCGTCCAGTTTCACTCCCAGGTACCGCCGCGGGCCACCGCCATTTTCCTCTCGCTTCTTTTAAAGCTGACGGCACCACCCAGCCACTTCCCTTGTTCTTCCGCGCCCGTGAAGTGCTTCGCGCAGGATGCGTATTGAGTTAACGATTAAAAAATGCGTGAATTTGTTGTTTGTTATTTGTCATCCCGTTTCACTTTTATGTGAAACGAATGAATTTTTAATTCATCATCATAAAATGTATTAATACTTTTTTACTTATTTTAATTTTTATAGTTCACCCATACTGATTTCAATACTCACATTCTGTTGTTGTTTCTTCAAATTTCCTCACAAATCTCATTTCTCTCTCTCTGCGTGGGCCTTTTACTCCCCTTACCCGACGCCTGTTTGGTGACATCGTTGACACTGTGACACTTAAGTGGGCACTTGTCATCTCCGTTTAATTCTATCAACCGATTTGACCATATGACCTTTCTAACGTCCCCTAATTTAACCGTCTGGTTCATCTAGGTTATTTTGTGTATATTTATACCGAGGTACCTCGTAGGCTCATTGCCGACACTACAACTACTTACTGAAGGTCACCGTCGACAGTTTATTATCGATTTGAAATTGTCAAAAAATATTATATTGGCTTTAGGAAATGTTGACAATCTTACGATGCAAACCTAAATAAAAAAACGTT
The DNA here is from genome assembly GCA_964035755.1 of Teleogryllus oceanicus. NCBI lineage: Eukaryota > Metazoa > Arthropoda > Insecta > Orthoptera > Gryllidae > Teleogryllus > Teleogryllus oceanicus. The sequence goes on from CAXIVR010000008.1 coordinate 61,748,494, forward strand.
TTGATATTGTTTGTTTTATTTATGATTTGCGTAAACCGCATTTCGATATAATTATATCTGGAAATCTGTAATTCGTTTTTTCTTGTCTTTGAACAACTCTTCTTAAACTTCTAAACTGCGAATAAAACATGAAAGGCACATTGATACAGGACCTTTCGTGGTTTCCCAATTTTACGATTTGATGCATCATGATTTTGGTTCGGAGATGCCAAGGAATAATAGATATTTTTATTGTTATTGCCTTTCTGTTGTAAACGTTGAGTTTCCTTCCGCCCTAATTCAATTTAAATTGATCGACAAATTTGATTTGATTTATCATATAGAAATTCATTCTTGGTTCACCTGGCTACGTATGCTAGCTCCCGGTAACAGAGGAAGCAAACACACCCGGAGAGCGAGAGAGAGAGAAACGAATTCTCAAACAGAAACGTAGCGTCGGCGCGCGGAAAAGGGCGTGGCATGGGCCGGGGGGGGGCGGAGCATGGAGGGAGGGAGCCTGGAGGGTACACGAGTGGAGGGAGGAAGAGGGAGATGGTGGGAGGGACGAAGAGAGGAGTGTCGGAACGGAGAGGAACGGAGTGGGAAGGATAAGGCAGTCGGGAGAAGGCGCGTGGAGGGTCGGGCTTGCAGGGCAGGCGTGGAGGATGTGAGTGGGTCCGGGAGAGGAAGGAGAGTGACTCGGGGCGCGATGGGTGGGTTGGCGATGGACAGGGCGGCGCCGGCCGGGTTGGGGCGGGGGGGGGGCGAAGGGAGGCGGCCGCCGGAAGAGACGGAGCGCGGGCGGGCGTGGCTGTGCGCGTAATGAAACGCGGCGCTCGTCCTCCGTCCCCGCCACGCCCCCTTCCGTCCCCTCCCCGCGCCACCGCCCCCGCCGGTAATTAAAAGACGCGCCGCGCGTCGCGGCGACGTCTGACGACTGGGGCGCGTGACGCTCCTCCCCGCCCCCACCCCCACCCCCTCCCCCGCAACAAAGGCTGTTTCTTTTATAAATATGGAGGTAATCAACCACAACAATCAAAATAAATAATATATATTTATTTCATGCCCAAAGTAACTTTCGGGAACAATATTTTCCCATCCTCATTGGGTCTCTAACAAAAACGAAAACTTGAGAAATTATTATAATAAAATTATTAAAAAAAAATAACACTTCTTTTGTCAATTTTAATAAATAAATAATGAATAATAAAAATAAACCAATTGCATCGTCTAAATAACTGTATAACTCATGTATGGGAAAATGAAGCAACATAGCAACAATAAATAATTCCTCTCTCACAAATTAATTTAAAATATTAAACACTAATCACAAATTACGACTTAATTTAAAGTATTATACTAATAGTTACAGGTTCAAAGATGTGAAATACAAATTATTAATTTTTAGGTCAACCTCAACCACCATTGACAGTACAATAAGTACAAAAATGCCGCTTTAAAAGCATGTATGAATGTTTGTGAAAATGTCAAACTATTATTCTCTCTACATAGTATATCTGTGTACCGTATCTACAAAGTCTGGCGCTTTTGAGTACCATTGCAGTAAAATTTATTAACATAACGATTCGGCAATAGAATTTGCTAACAAATGCTCCCGTGTAACTCTGGCAAATTCCGTATGGATACGAGCGTGACAAAAGTCAGTTCGGCAATATTAATTCGGGTTCTAGTGGATTAAAGTATTTTATTTTTAATTAATTTAATTCATTTTTATATGAAAAGTTGCAGATTCAAATATTTTGTAGTACAAATTTAGATAAACCAGAACGAGCGATTGCGCACTTGCTTTAAAACATGAATGTGAATATGAGAATGTATGATTTGTTTGGTCTTCAATATCTGTTAAGATGTTATTGGATGTTCCAGAAACACTCGTAAGAGGTTATGTGGTAGCACGAAAGAATTCTCCATGAAAAGTGGCTTCCCTGATTTACGGCGTTGTTTACTGCCCTGATTGGATCTTCAGCTAGGTCGACCCCGGAAATTTTACCGGTAGCGGTAGCTCAGGATCAACTATGTCACTCAGCTCTGCCGGGAGGTCCTAGGTTCGAGTCCTACGGCGGCAGGACTAGCTCTTCAGCTAGGTCGAATTCAGTCGCTGTCTGGAGGAGAATTCTAGCGGCCGGCTGCTCTGATAGGTAGTTTTCCGTGGTTTCTCCGATCAACACCAGGCGAATGCCGGAGCAGTACCCTAACAAACGGGCCACGGACCGCGCGCGATCTGTCCTTCCTCTTGCTTCTCCTGTCCTCTCCCCTTCACACACACTTACAATAACATGCACTACACTACTACATATTCCGGGAGACCTGTCGGGAGCTTAGAGCTTGTCCCGGCTCTGGCGGTGCCTCGCTGGTGAGAGAGTCCTGGTTAGGGGAAACCCCACTAGCCGACGGTAGGTCGGCGCCAGTTCTCGCCATCTAGCGGGGGAAGATCACCGCCATCTCTCGAGAAAAAACATGCACTACACTAACGGGACTAATGACCAAAGTAGTTGACGCTCCCGGAAACACGAAAATATCAATCAATCAATTGCAGTTTTGAAACAGAGTAGACTCCCGAGATAACATGAAATACCCCCTTCAAAAAAAGTGCCACGTGGTCTCGTGTATTTTGATCGTATAGCATTACTGTGGTCGGAAAACGTAAACACATGTTCCGGATATTTAATAATGCACTCATGTAATTGATGTGACGAATATGTTATTTATTAACAGAACGTACGTTTACAAATAGAACATTGAGAAAACAAACTAAATTAAATGTTAACTGTTATCACACTACCCCCGATACTTACGTCTGCAAGTTTCTACTAATATTCACAAAACATGTTGTCTCACGCTCGTCAGAGAATATTTTGAGTCAGGTAAAGTTCCAGTTTCGCCATCACCGGTCACTGGCCCGTTCATTTTCTCCATTTATTAAAAGGCAACATTTCCATCGATTCAAAAGTTTTGCAGAAATTGCCAACGTGTTTAACGTGCGAGCAAAAAAATGCGAAAGCCAACTTACGCCCATATTACGTGCTCAGTCTCGGCTAATGAAGGTCGTTCTCTACTCCGCTTGTTTGAACGAAGTCTTAATGTTCTCACTAAAACGAAAACTTCTACGAGTCAGCAATATTGATGTTCAAGGGAATGATATTGAAGGCTGACTTGTCAACAACCTGTAGAAATTGCTTTCATGAGGCAAGTTACTTTGCTAAGTGTAATGCTTTCAAAAAGTAATATCATATCATCATTTATTGTGGCAGAGGAAAGAATGCAATCGTAATTTAGCACGGCGATACCATAGAAGGAAACGATACTATAAAAGGAAACCCGAATCATCGCACAAGTATGTAACTATGTCAAAAAGTCGATTGTGATTATTATACACAATCATGCGTCCATAAAAAGGAAATAATTTAAATTCCTCATTGATAATAAAACATTATTCCTATCGTTGTTATTCTTGTTGAAATAGTATGTCAAAAAATGTTTTAAGCATTGATCCAATCCTACTGGCTTGATAGATATCAAATTTATATATATATATATATATATATATATATATATATATATATATATATTCATAGGCAGCTTAGTTGCAAAATTTGACAACTAAAAATAATTTCAATTGCTCTAGAATATGGAACTATTTCTCCAAAGAAATATCTTGCGGAATAAAATATCGATATTCCGCGACCAACTTGTCGTTTTCACATCACGTACGAACTATTCCCTTTTTACGCAAACTTTTCATTCTTATGTATTCCAGACATCGAACTCACTGAACATTCCCACAGAAACGGGAACGACTTCCAAACTTTCCTCAGTTATCTTGATTTCCTCCGTCTCGCGCCAGGATAATAGTGCAAGGAGTGATAAAAAGCACTCGAGAACAGGCGATAACCCAAAACTGTCGGCGTTAACACGACTATCACGCCTTTCTTTGCCGTAGCGCCTGCGAACCGTTTCCAACACCCCCACCCGCGCCTCCCTAGGCACCCGTCCCCTCAGCGCTGCTGTCGACGCCCTCGGGAACTTACACGCCAGCCGCCGCGTTCTGCGTCCTGGCCGTTGCCGCTTCCACCGCCTTTTTTCATCTCTCTTATGCGGCCGCCCACCCACCCCCCCCTCTCTCGCCCCCCCCCCCCTTTCAGCCCCTCCTCTCCATCCTCTCCTCTCCCCTGGCCCCCCGCCCCTCAGCCCCTCCTCCTCTCCGCCTCCCATGCTGCTCCCTGCCCCTCCATCCAGCGTCCCCCCTCCGTCCCACCTTCCTCCAGCCGCCCTCCCGCCGCCTTCCTGCCCCTCCCGCCACCCTCCCGCTAACCTCCCGCTAACCTCCGGCCACCCTCCCGCCACTCTCCCGCCACCCTCCCGCGACCCTCCCGCCACCCTCCCGCCACCCTCCCGCCACCCTCCCGCCACCCTCCCGCCACCCTCCCGCCACCCTCCCGCCACCCTCCGCCACCCTCCCGCCATCCTCCCGCCACCCTCCCGCCACCCTCCCGCCACCCTCCCGCCACCCTCCCGCCACCCTCCCGCCACCCTCCCGCCACCCTCCCGCCACCCTCCCGCCACCCTCCCGCCACCCTCCCCCACCCTCCCGCCACCCTCCCGCCACCCACCCGCCACCCTCCCGCCACCCCCGCCACCCTCCCGCCACCCTCCACCCGCCTTCTAGCCGCCCTCTGGCTTCCCGCACTATTGCTATCTTTACGCTACCTCAGTTACCATTCTGTGCACGTCACCGACGTCTGTCGCGGTTCCGTCATCGTGACAACATCCTCTTTCACCAATCTTGCCGCTGCCTGCTCACTGCATTCGCAAACATTCTCACTCGCAACCTCGTTAGTATTCCCGCGATCACTGAAACCCCGTCGTCTCGCCAAACCGATCCTCTACACATACGCCCCCCCCCCACACGTCATCCCACCGCTCACCTGACACGATTGGCCACATTCCTGACAGCCCATTGAGCCGCCATTCCCGCACTTCCCCCCGCCGTCAACCATTTACCCCGCACCTCCCTCTCATCACCACCCACCCCGAACCCATCCCAGCTGCCTTCCTGCGCCCGCTTACCGCTACCCTTCGGATGCAACCTTGTAGCCGTGATATCCTCTCGATCCTATTTCTTTACTCCCAATTTGTTTGCCATCGCTGCCACCATTACCTCTGCCATTTTCCGCCCCACCCCCCCCGCCATCGCCCTCACCACCCCCACTCGCCATCCCTTCGCCATGCTCAGCGCCTGGGCGCACTGACCTTTCCTTGGCGCCCTGCGCCGCCCTCACTGAACTTTGGGTGCGTTCAATACTCGCCCCATGCGCCTCCCCCCCCCCGCTCGTGGCCGGTAGAGCGTGCTCCCTCCGCTCCATTCTTTTCGCAGCGGCCGTCTGCCCTGCTGTCTGGCGCACGTGGACACGGATTTGACCATAGGAGCGTGGGGAATGTTCACTAATCCTTTCAGTGGTTTGACAAACTCAGATCTATATTCTCAACATTTTTCAGGATCGTATGGTAGACGAATCGTAATTATTTTATCCCAATATCATCATTATCTACGCATCGTATTTTCACACCTTACACTCCCAACCGCCATATCCATCTATAAAAGTATCGTGAGACCACTCCTCCTTTACGCCTGTCCAGTTTGGATCTCCGCTGCAAGAACAAACCTAAACAAGCTCCAAATAGTCCAAAACCAGTTTCTTAGAACTATCACAAATGCTCCTTGGTTTGTCTCAAACTCACAGCTCCACAAAGAAAAATAATCAAATTGACCCCATACATCACCATATGACATATCTCTCAACCCAGTTCTATCACTCCATACCTCAAATTCCACACCTAAACAATTTCAGACTCCGGAAAACTCCTCATAGAACCAGATTAAAAATAGATATCCATACCAGGCATTCCTAACTACATTTGCCGAAATAGATTGTTTTTAGAGATGTCTGGAAATATTTCCCACCGGAATTGGTATTTAGTTTAATATTAGGTAATTTAGAATGTAATCCATCAATACATATGTAAAGTGTTATATGTACTGAACTATGTAGGATCTGTAAAAATAAAATAATAAAAACAATCTACGTAGCGCAACCAAACAAGGCCCTAGGGTGGCGCATGGGCAGCGTACTAGCTAGCTTCCTGTGGTGCGATCATGGTCGGGGGAAAATGAATTGCAGCTTTGCTTTAAAACTTTACCTCCAGTGTGAAAATAGGAAACTAGGCGCAGGCATGGGGGACAAAGTTAGCTTGCCGGCGAAGTTGGATAATCGACCTAGAATGCCAAATGCATACATACACTACTAAACACAGCAATGAAAAGCCCCTCATACATACTAACATCCGTTAAGGATTTTTCGTAATACTGTGCTGTTAACATATCTGCGTAAAGAAACCCAATAGAGGAATGAAAAGGTAATCTGCATGGCCGCCCACCGTTAAGAAATTAACGGCCGCCGGACGTTAAGGAATCACGTGAGCTTCAAAATATTTATTCAACTCAGAAGACAAATGACAAACAACGTTAAACATAATATATTAATTTTCAGCACTGAAAACATTCTTATTTTTAACTCATTTTTCTAATGTCTCATTATAATAAGTATTGATATTGAATGCACAGTTACTATTATTACTAATTTCTAAACCTTCATAAGAAGTTGAAGGTGCCGACGTCGACGTACGTGAATCATTTGATGCAATCTGGTTGGTGCTGAGTAATTGGTTAGAAATTATAACTCTTTTTGAAACAGATTGTTCAATGTAAATTTCGGCTACAGACGAGTACTTCCCAATCTCCAAGGTTCTTTCAAAGAAAGCAGATCGCCACGGTTTTCCCACTAGCTTTGTGGCCGATGATCGTCGAAAACAATGCTTTAGACTCTCCTGTGTAGAGCTCAGGAGAGTATAATTTTAAAAATTCTGCTATCTTCTTTGGAGTATCGCATATTGTGGTTAACCCGCAACTTGTTTAGTGCATTTTCCGTTTCTATAACCTATGAAACAGCGTCTAGCTTCTAGGTCAGATGGACGTAGGTCAGCATATTTTTTATACAAATCGCATGCATTGAATGGAAGACTATTTGGGAATAAGAAACATCCTTTTTTTTTTAATGTTTTGGTGCATTTCAGTGTAACAAGCACTCCGTTGCTCATGGTTTCTATGTCATCAATAGTCAATGACACAAGTTTGTCTCTTCGTTCGTTCTCAGACTGACAATATTACATATTGTCGACATTCCGAGAATCAAGCGGCTTTCCGAATAAAGACGCGATGAGATCGCATTCTTTGGTAAGCAGGTCGCCAAAACAGATTCGTGGTGACTCGCCTCGCTCGAGTAAAAAGCTGTTAATGCGCACGTATCTATCCTACCTAGGACACTGACAGTCAATTCAATTGTGTGGGGTTGGTGTTGCGACCCCAGCAGGATTATTGCCCCGCAAGATTAGTTCTTACGCACGTACTACGAGATAAATCGATTTTCTTTTCGCCCACGCAAGGTAATACTGACAGCTTCTTCAATACTCAATAATTCTTACGCTCAGGTATTCTAATAGTTCTTAAATACTGTCTTCAGAACGTTCCCTTGCGTCAGAGGATTATAAGGCGATAAAAATCTTATTCCGACCCGAACATACGCAGCTCTCCCAAATAACTCAAGCTAATATAGCTTGAGTTATTTGAGAGAGCTGCACCACTAGTGGCCATTGATGAGACTGGAAATATTGCAGTCTCATCAAAGGTGCTTCAACAGCATACATTCTTCGCATCGTTTCTAACTCTTCCGAGAAAATTCAGAGAGTACAAAGAAAATTACACAGAACCATTTTTAACGTCTTGTGTTCCTCTATTTAAAAATTTAAAGAAAAATTGGAAATTTTAAAACTTTTTTAGATAACGTTTACTTTAAGCGAAATTTCGTAAAAACTATTGTTTTTTATTTTTTTTTAAATATCTGAGTTTAACATTGCATTTAACATGAAAACATACCCCAATTTTGGTTTTTTGCTTTTTAAATGTTTTTTGCAATTTTCAAAACTACAGAGTTAGACGAAAATGAAACCAGCACCAAAATGTTTAACGACATTTCTATATCCACTTTTAAAATACGACTCTCAAATCTCTCTCACTTTATAAACTCACCATATTGTCATTTGTATAAGCAGTGATGAAGCGGGGTAGAATAGACAGCCTGTGTCGAACAAGAATGATGTGTTTTAAATATGTTGAATCTTCAGAATTAGTGAATTTAGCTAGACCATATCGCAATTGGAAGTAATATTTTTAACTCCTTTTAAAGTTCAAAAGGTTTTTTTTATTCCTACAGACCTAAAAGTGACTTAATTGTCATTTCGTCATTTTCTTAATACATTCAAATTATTTAATATACCTGTAACATTTTTGTAATTTTATTTTATTTTTATTTTTGTTATCAATAAGATTCCAAGTATTGTTCGGGAAGCCATGAGGTGGAATAAATTGATGGTGATACCTCTGTTAAAAATAATATCAAACAATAAACCATTTTGAATTCTTTTGTTGACATGTTCAGAGGGAGAGCTGGAATGGTCTTCCACTCCTGAAAAATTTGAATGGGCTCGCTTAGTCATATGAAATGAAACCTTTTATTCCCGTATGTTCAGTTACTGATTTTCCTACTTTTAACCTGATAATCGGGCATTGCATTATATCTAGCAACCCTGTAATGAGTTCAACATAAAATCGAATATATTTATTAATTGTATCATTAAAGTTATACTTTCATTCTCTTTGATGTTCTATTTATTTATTAGTACAATGTCAGTTATAAATTTTAAAAAGGATAATGAAAAATGGGGTCCACAAATGTAGTTGCCCCTCTTCATATTTTAGGTTGGCCAGGCGTATAAAATATACGTTTCGGTTTAGTCAAACCAACTACTGGTAATTCAAGTTTTACACGTAGTGCATAACGATTCAATAATTCATTAGCCATTCACTATGGTTAGCCGCAATCTAGGATCTAGATTTAATGAATTGGTTTTCGCAAAATCGAACTAGCGTGTTCTCAGAGAAACTGCCATAGTGTGATACGATCAATCCACAATTTCGCGAAACTCTCGCTGCCTCTCCGTGGAAACGCTGCGCGCGCTCGCTGGACAGCTGGGACGCAAGCCATGTGCACCGCCCAGCGAATTTCGGGGCTCAAATTGGATGCGCTGCTGTTTGCTGAGGGCCGGCCCATCTCGCGGTCGCCAAGCGGCCCGACCCGGCCCGGCTTGAGGGAAACCGGAGAGGAGGAGCGCGGACCAAGAGCCCCGCCCACCCAAAATCCTCTCGGCAGGGCTGCCTTCGTCGCAAGGGCCTCGGGAGTCATCTTCGCTGTCGGATTTTCTCGCAATGATTCACGCACCCGTCAGAACTGCAATTTTCTCCTTTTTGCGTTTTTAGTAACAAGCGCCGCATTCTTAAGAATTATACGTTACGGGTCAGATTAAATGTTACAAACTTCTATAGCATGTAGGGTGTCAAAGATGATAACATTTTTCCAATGAACATGTGGTTGTAAATATTGTCTAACGATGTGATATATAATATGTGAATATAGATATGTGATATTTACGACAACGTGCATCTGATCGATAAGAAACACATCCGGAACTGGTGTTGGATAGGTACAGGAGCTCACAGGGTTGAGCCCATTGGCAATGACAGAATGATTTTTTCTTCGTTGGTCTGCTTTGACTGTCTCGCCGATACTACATTACTGCAAGAGCACTACTGCATAAGAGATCAAAAATACACGTAATATAAATATATGCCATAGACAACGCCATGGAGCGAGGGGTGTAGGGTATATTTCAAACCGCTACATAGCCTGCGGCAAGGAAGATGATGTGAAAATGAAAAGGCGTCTTTTTTCTTTACTTGTGTTGAACTTTATATCGCTGACTTCGTTCATTTATTGTCTCGGGGTGCAGCAATTAAGTCATTTTAATTAACACTGTTTAACTGGGAGGATGGTGAAAAAGTTCGCGACGTTTTGTCTTTTCAGTTTTAACTGCGACTTCACAGAAAGTTCCTGATATCGTGGTAGATGGATAGAAGGTAATTTCGGAGGAAATGAGAGATTAGAAATATGCATAAAATAATCTATCAAGGACAATGTCATAGGGCCAGAGGCACTCAAAGCGTTTTATTGTTTCAAACTGTCGTGTCGCTTGCGCTTGGAAAGCACGCTCAGAAATGAAAGGATGCCTTCCTTCTGTTTCTCTTCATCTCCGTGTTCAGAGACGATGATTGCCTCTGGAGATAGCAATTAAGTCGTTTCAATTATTCGTATTTGAATGGGAGAATGAGGAGGTTATTGTATTATTTTTGTGACTTTCCGGTGATAGACGTGAAATACAGGATGTTCCTGATAATATTATGGAAAGAAGACAATTGCGGAGAAATCGGAACATTACAATTATTTAAAAAATCATCAGCGAAGGAAGTCACAGAGCAAAATAAAGTTTCGAATCCCCAACTGCCCTACTACGCAATTCGGAAAACGTCTTACTTGAAAAGTTGATACTTTTGTACTTGAATAGACACACTTATTGGGTCAAAATGAAGAAACTAAGTGATATGAACTATTAGATTTTTTCATTTAATGTGGGAGTAAATTAGTGTTTGGGGGCTTTTTGGTGCAAACCGCAAGATGTGAAAAATATTGATATGAATCAGAAGATAACGTCAGATAAAGAAGGATGTCAAACAATCATAGGCATATGCTCTTAATATTCCTATCGGACTGACTGCAGATTGCCTTCCAAGTTAGCATTCAGGAGTTTTAATCATTTGTACTTGACTGCGAGCTTAGAGATTTAGTATAACTTTTAGTGTAAAGAGGGTAGCATGAAAATGTTTTCCTTATAGAGAAAATAAAAACGGAATAAATCATAGCACTTTTTAAATCATTTCTACAAATGTAAGTTATTTTTGGGTTAAAATGAGATAAAAGTAGCTCAATTTTTAATTCAACAACCGGCAAGTTGGAGAGTCTAAATTCCTTTGAAATGTTGCATGGGCCATCGTCTGCCGACCCCATTACCGCCTGCAATGTAAACAGCGTATCCGTTGCCACTTCTGCCGTCAGCGCCTCTGTTCGGTCGATGTTTGAGTGCGGGCTAATTAGTTCTTGGCAAAAATGAACTTGAGGAAGCGGAGGGGACGGTGGCGGGTAACTTGCTGCAAGTTGTAATGAGACGCTGCACTGTCTAAGTTGACCTCCCGGGCGGCCACTTCCCAGCCCATCAGCTGAGAAGAAGCTGAGATTTGCGTACGGGGGGCGTGGCGCCGGATGCAGGTGAGAAATTAGGAGGAATTGCAGGCAGAAGAGCGCAGGTCGAGTTGTAGGTAGGCGATTACAGGTACTGGATGAGAAACGGGGAATTGAAGGAAGGGAAAAAAATAGATGATGGAATGCAAGTGGGGAATGTGGTTGATGGAGAGTAGTTGTAGTAATGAAGGTAGGAATGCAGGTGGTGAAGGTGTAAAACTTCTATCATGGTAGGTGCCGACGGTAGATATTTTGCACTGACTTGCAGCTATACTTGTTTTTAACGTGGCATCTCGAGGTCACAAACGAAAGATGGAGAGGGAAGACAAACTCCATTAGGGAACCGTAGAAGTCGGGGCTGTAGTGATGTTGCAACTCCCTATTGGAGTGTCTCTTCCCTCTACATCTTTCGCTTGTGACCTCGACATGCTACGTTAAAAAAAACAAGTATAGGGCTCGCGAATGTTTTCAGGAGGTTAAGACATTTTTGAGAAGAATATCAGGTCGCCTTTTACCACTAAGAAGGAAATTTTATATATTTCTCAAATTATCAAATGTTTCTCTAGTTTGTTTCTGTTTTTCTTGTTTACCTTTAAACATTGCCGTTCAAGACATCACATCGTATGATGTAGTTCTTGAAAATTATCGCTTTCGTCAGTGTATATTTTTGCTGAAAAGTAGAAGTACTTGCGGGTTTCGTCACAAAGGGGCCCGGAAGAAAGAAAACAAAGAGGAAGGAAAGGAAGAAGTAGGAATAAACATACTGTTGAAATTTTTATTTAAATTTTTTTCTGTTTCCCTTTCAACATCTGTCCATAATAATTATGACAACAGTTATATAAATCAATAACATACATAAATCAATAACATCCGTAACTAGTGCAATAATACACATTATTTTAGCATCCATGGGAATGCCATAATAGTTCTCAATACTTCATTACAGATAAACCTCATTACAAAGGTATCTGCACTAACATTTTGCCTTGCTTCCCGGATACAGCGCTGACCAAACGCTGGCAAACGATCGCCTTTGACAGGGAGGAACAGGGATGTGGAGGCGGCGAGAGGAGAAGAGAGAGGGGGTGCGAGTCTGCAACTGGACAAGTGCACGAGAAGCGGCGAGCGTGTGGGTTGGGGGGAGAGGAGGGAGGGGCGGCGCGGTCGGGCTTCGGGGAAGCAGCCAGGCTGCCAGGAGATGAGAAGACTTCCCTGCAGCGACAGAGTTGGCGGATGTGTCTCGGAACTTGTGTCGGTCACCAACGTAGATCGGGAAGCCACTGAGAAGGGCGACGTTTGAAAAGAACGTAGGAAGGCGAGAACAGGATGTTGGAGAGAGGAAAGGGAACAAGAACAGGAGCTGAATTACCAATCCTACGTCCCATGGATAATAGAGTACTTTGTACGTTACGAAAGAAAGACAAAAGAGCATTTAACTAGCTTATTAAATTATTTTTAAAAAAAAAAAGAGAATAAACATATGTAAAAAATTTTTAAATTCTGTGAGAACTTATGGGTAAAAAAAGATGACTGATTATGTGGAAATAGTATTCTCTTTTTTAATAAAAATTTGAAAATCAGTTACTTCATAGAAAATAAAATGCTGATTATTTTTATAAGGTTTTGTGCAACTTGTATTTTCACCCACGTATGTTTTAATGTTAGAAAGCTCTTTCACATCATATTAAGACGATCATAATCGTTTCCTCAAGCGTACACCACCGCACAAGTATATTTTGATTTTATCTAATAATGCTTCATTTACGTGAAAATATTGTTCAAACACAAGTATAATGCTTGATCAAATGTTAACATACTTTTTCTTTACGTTATTTTTTAAAATTCAAATGATCCAATTTTTAAACCTTATAATTTGCACAAAATATTGTTTAGCACACAAGCGTCTCACATCTATCAATATGTTATATTTTCATTTGCAATATTTTAATTAATTCCTTTCTTTCTTTATGATCTGTTCTTGTTTATCTACACCTTTCTACCGCTTCTAATACTGGAAATTATATTTCTTGTCTTTGTTTCATCAGAGTCCAGTACTGGTAGTCAAGTAAAATAGTTTTTTTTTTTGTTTGTACAATCTCGCATATTACTTGCAGTGTAAAGAGAAAGTATTGTAACTCTGCAAACAGAACGGTAATTTTTACACAGGAAAATTCGATTTGTTAACCTAACATAATGAAAAAGTGTTCTGGTTTCTATATGTAGACAATAACTTCCTCTAACATGTTATGCGCTCAGAAGTTGCGTTTTGTGAGACCATGATATCGAAAATTTAGTTGGCATCAAAAAGTCTGTCCACCTGTGCAGAACGTTATCGTTAGCGTTTGTCTGTCCACCAAGCATCTGTGCAGAACGTTAGCGTTAGCGTTTGTCTGTCCACCAAACATCTGTGCAGAACGTTAGCGCCTAAACCTCCCATACGATTTTCAGCATCTTGATATTCACACTGATCTGACGTCGCAGTACCGTCAATTTCAAACTAATGTTTTGATCTAGGGGTTCTATACATAAAAATACAGTTTACGAAAGATGGGACCGGCACCGTTTATTTTCCTCCCGAATACATACGAGGACCCAATTTTAAAAAATGAAGCAATTTTTCAGAAAATAATTGTTTGAAAATTGTTTAAATTTCATGCAAAATTACAGAAAACTACTCATAGTTTTGAAAAATTGTACCATTGTGACAGTGCGACGAGCTTCGAAGTCATGATTTAATGGCCAACTTCCTTTATTGAATGACAAACAATATTAGAACAACAAAAATTTTCTAAAACAAATTACTTGTTTATGTGTTGTAAAATTCGTCATTAACAAGTATTCCATAGGCAATTGATGGAGGAGCGCAATGAATAGCATCAGGTCTGGATGGTCGTCTGAAGCGCTCTCTAGAGATAGACCAGGTGTCCGATGAAGTCGCTTCCGATAGCTATTGGAATTCTATGGCGGTTTGCAGAAATCGTTGATTACGCCCTCTGAATTGAAATCGAGGAAATGCAGATACTTGGTCTATCGGCGTTGCTCGCTAGGGTTTGGGGAGATACGGATTCGCAAAGGCTATGTAGGCCCAGTCAGAGGTCAGTTGTAATACATTCATTATTCGTGTTCAGAATACGAACTAAGATGAAAACGCAATCAACCAACCCGTATGGGTAACTTGCGGCGATGAGAAATAGTGATGAGAAAGATGGTAATGCACGAGATAAGACTAAACAATAGGCAATGTAAGATAAAAGGGTAATGGTGGTGATGTGATCAGAAGAGGTATTGCAAATAGTACAAAAATGGAGATTCGGTTGGTAAGACGAGTAAATTGTGGGGATAGAGGTAGAAGGGAAGAAGGGGAGAAGAAGGGAACGAATGAAAATATATGTAGGAAGTCTGAGATGGGAGGAAAGTTATGAAAAGAACCTGAATAGGCAGTGGGGCAAAAAGGAGAAGGAATCTGATTAGACGCATTGGAGAAAGGAAATAGATCGAAAATAATGTATAATCAGATCAGATTGGGTAATCCACTTTGGTAAAAATGAAGTGTAAGAGTTAAGATGTTATTTCCCAGAAACGGACTGGCGAACGGACAGACATGTTATTAAGTAAAAAGCAATTTTTCGATGCCAGAAAGACCTAAAAATTGTATTTTCGTCAAAATATGGGCATTGGTTTTTGCAGCATTGCATTTCTTATATTCTACGTACACTAGAAATAAAAAGACTTATCAGAGTCGAGGAGAAAGAAGCTGTATATGCAGATCTGAATATTAAAAACAGAAAAGTAGTGGCCAAATTATGAGAGAACGGAAGTACTAACAAAATTATGACTGAAAATATTGTATGCTTCGGCATTCGCCTGGTGTTGAGCGGAGAAACCACGGAAAACCACCGATTAGAACAGCTAACCGCTGTAATTCTCCTCCAGACAGCGACTGAATTCGACCTAGCTGAAAAGCTTGTGTCGTGACATCGTCCTCTGAAGATGATTTTACGTATATCACATATTTTTGATCACTCATTTCCTCGGCAATTACATTATATTTACCAGATCAAAAATGGTACGATTTACAGTTGAAACTCAAAATCCACAAAATCCTATCTTTACTACCATCACCTCAGACGAAAACCAATAATTAAAGCTCCTTAATGACCAAGCCAGTCAACGAGGCTGTTCACAAGAAGACGAAGAGCAACTGCAGGGATGATGGAAGGCGTCTTTTCATTTGGGCGCCTCCCTCCTCGGCTGAGGCGCCGCGGGGGCGACGGTGGTTTGAAACAATAAACCCGGCGAGTGGCTGCCGCTCTATGACATCGCCCCTGAGGGAAGACGCAGGCGCGTTAATTAGTTCGAGTCGTCTTCGGCGGCGGCGCTGCAGGCGGCCCCGCGCGTCGCGGAGCGTGCCTGCGGCCGCCGCCTCCCGCCCACCTGTGGCTCCGGTTTCCGCCTCCGCGTCCCTCCCGCCTGCATTCTCCGCCTCTCCTGCGCCTCGCTTCGCGTCCTCGCGGTGGCAGCCGTCGCCGGCGTAGAGCGGCGAGGCCGAGGTGGGTAGGCTGCAATGTTGGGGAAGGTGCCTGGCTTTACAGCATCACGGTGTTGCAGCAAACTGCATTGCAGCAAACTGCATTGCAGCAAACTGTATTGCAGCAAACTGCATTGCAGCAAACTGCATTGCAGCAAACTGCATTGCAGCAAACTGCATTGCAGCAAACTGTATTGCAGCAAACTGCATTGCAGCAAATTGATTGCACAAACCGGAATGCAGCAAACTGTAGTGCAGCAAACTGCATTGCAGTAAACTGCATTGAAGCAAACTGTATTGCAGCAAACTGTATTGCAGCAAAGTGTATTGCAGCAAACTGTATTGCAGCAAACTGTATTGCAGCAAACTGCATGGCAGCAAACTGCATTGCACCAAGCTGCATTGCAAAAAGCTGCATTGCACCCAGCTGCATGGCAGCAAACTGCATGGCAGCAAACTGCATGGCAGAAAACTAATGCATGGCAGAAAACTGCATGGCAGAAAACTGCATTGCAGAAAACTGCATGGCAGCAAACTGCATTGAAGCAAACTGCATGACAGCAAACTGCATTGCAACAAGCTGCATTGCAAAAAGCTACATTGCACCCAGCTGCATTGCTGCAAGTTCATGTAATGTATTTCCAATCTTCTTCTTTACCGCCATACACTGTTTAGTGCGTGGGCTAGGGTCCAGAAGCCCTGAGGGCCTTGTGAGACTTGCCCTAATCCAATATACCTAGGGTAATTTACCATTGCTTTCCCTAGGGGCCCTAAGGACGCCAATTTTGACATTTGATTTGAATACCAGATAGAGAAGGCCGAGAACAATATCCGCAATATTATAAGGGAATTCAAATCGAAACTCTGATTGGTGATTAATTGCTAGAGGATTTCATTTTTCAGGAATCGGCCTAGTGCTTTTACTGGGGTCTGGTTTACATACCGGCAAGCGTCCGCATGCATGTCGTCGATTTTGGCACCTCAAAAATCCCCCGACTTTGACCGAGTGTGAACCCACGAACTTCGGATTAGTAACCCGACATTACCACGTCTGTACCATCAAAGACGATGTCTTTTCAGCGTTCAACTTATAAATTATTAAGTTTTGAAATGAAATGGTCCAGCAGAATCTACAAAACCACCGATTCAACATATCCACTTACAGTATAATTGAAAGATTTGCTGATATTGAGATTTTCTATAGGTGGAGAAAATACTTCGATGTGACTGCCGATTACATTATAATTTTACGAAGTTCTTTATTACTAAGACAGTTTCGATGGCTAATGGAACTGAAGCGTGTATTGACTTAACTCCATTTCTGGCTTGTTTTCCTCTGGATCTCAGATACAACATAAGCGTATGTGGGATGATCTCTAGTAGTACATTGTTAGAGAAACACCACAGAGTGTAAAAAGTAACCAGATTTGTTAGGAAAGAACCGTAATTATAGATAATGACACGTACAGGGTAAAGTAAGTATATTTAAACATTTTAATTTTAAATCAGCGCAGGGAAATGGATATGACAATGAGGCAGTTTATTTACAGACAAGGTTCTAACTTGAATTGCAAATCCCTACAAAATAGGATTTTGGCACCGAGTAGAAAGAGGTTAAACGGGACATTTTAGATAAAGATGGTGCAGTTCCTTAACAAATGTGTCATGGGTCGCTCTCGATCTTTCCTTCCTTGTCTTGTCTTCTTCTCTCCCCTTACTCTCACATACACTTAAATGCATTATCCTACCACACACAACGAGAAACCAATTGGAAACTTAGAGCTGGGACCGTTTCCCGATGAGGGACATACTTATAAGGGTAAATACCCCTCAAGCCAAAATGTAGGTCGGTGCCTGATCTTATACCATATAGCGGGAGACGAACATCACCACCTCTATGACCATACCAGTTGGCATACTCGAAAATGCCCATCAATCTTTCAATTAATCAATGGAAGTCGAATAAATCCTACTGCGGCGTTACGAATCTTCGTTAACTATTGATCCAAAGCACGAAACCTAAATGGTAGACAGTACTTTTACTGAGCTGACCACAATACCTGGCAGTAACCAACACGTTTATATCATCGTATGTAGTTACTTGGTGTCTACGCTACTTGGGTCTGAATAATACCAAAGAAACGTGCTGACATTTTTACTGTGATTTATACGCTTCCCGGACTCTGTAGCACAGACAATTACGCCAGTGCCTGTTTTGCCTGAAGTACGTGGTTGAGGATTCGATTCCACTTACCTTTGTCATAATATTAACCATAATGTCATTTACAAATCAGGATTGATGAAAATCCGTATACGAGATAATGGTTTTGAAATATTAACCAATCATTGAATGTTTGTTTGCTGTATCTTTTTGTGTCTATATTACTGTGACAGATGTAAATAAATTTAAGAGGAGAATGAAGAATGTAAAAAAAGTTTAAAAAGTCTCTATATTAACTTCAGTATATTGAGTTGTAAGTTTTTCTTATTTTGTTCGAGTAATAGGAAACTAATTCAGTTACATTAGTTAAGTTCAAATCATTCGAATCATTTTTCATTATGTAACATTTTTTGACTTTCCAATATTTTGTAATTTTTCTCTCGTACGAAGTTAACTTTGTAGTTGGGCTAACACTTCTGACACTTAATATTCTTTAACCATCGTTGCTACTGCGAAAATGCCCCACTTACGTCTTTCAGGGACCGAAGAAACTTGCTGACTCAAGTTTCCAACTTTCCAAAATTTCTTCCCCTGGGAGTAAAAGGAGTTTGAACTCGTCTCCTGCCTCGTTAAGCAGAGCTTCGTGCAGAAAACAGGTCCGAGATTAGTGCTGGCGTGCTCGACGTGTCGAGCATCGTAACGGTTTTAGGATTTATGATCTGGAGAAATTTTTCTTACTTTCGTTTCCTTATTTAAATTAATTTTAATTTTTAAAAAATATTAAAAATTACGATCTATTGGTGTACTGTAAATCATGCTTTTTTTGTTTCTTTGGATTTGTTGAACTTAAAAATAGATAATTTTATAAAAAAAAAAAGGTAATGGTTGAATAGAAAGTTGAAAAAATATATGGAACGAATTATTGATTGAATTTATTAGGGAAAAAGGAACCATAATTGTACAATAAAGTGATGAAACAAAAATATATACCTAAGTAATTTGACACGCTGCTGTTTTAGATTTAATGCCATATGTATAAGTTATTAGATGTTTGAATAATTTGTTACTTTTGAACTTTCTTGAGAAGTACATAAATGCAGCGATTTACTTTAGAATATATGTAATATTTAATTTAAATTTGAATCTGAATGTTATTGTAATATCTTGATATTGAACTCCGCTGAACATTACACACTTCGTAACGTATGATATTTCAAGGACATATAGCCCGAGACTGGACTGCAAACAACGAGGCTATGAACTAGTTGCTACATCATAAAGGCATTCGAAATATTAATACTATTGCATTAGTTACCCTTGTTTTGTATAAATTTGTCTACAGTATTTGTTGTATGCACATACCAGCTTTTGAATCAATAATCCCCACTTAGACTGAATATTTCAATTTTCCTTGATCCACTAAGGAAATGCAGAAATTGTCCCTTTTTTCTTTTGGACACTAAATATACTATATTTCCTCTCTCTCAATAGTCATACACAGTTTTTACTGTTTTTGACAGTTAATAAAGAAAAGAGGCGCGACTTTCAGCGTTGGTAAATATTTTATTATTGCTATGAATTTATTATAATAAATTCTAATCATCTATTATTTAATTTGTTAATTTACAAAAATAAATATCACTTTACCCGTTCGATTACATTGCTCCAACTTCAAATAGCCTACTTACGTTTGCATAGATTCGCGATTCTGCATGTTTCTGCTCACCGGGCTACGGAGCGGGGGTACCTAGTAAAATGCCAAAAATATGACAATTCAAAAAGGTAGAATTTTGTAGATTAAGGTCCTAGAAATACATCTCAGTTTCTTTGAAATCAGAGTTTAAGGACGTCGAACGAACCATTTTCGAGTTAATTCACGATAGAGCAGCGTACCATTAGTTACAGGATCTTTGTATCTACATATTTTACATATTGGAATTTCATACGCACCTGGTAATCCAGTGGCATCCATAGAAAAGTAGAGAAAAGTAGAACGAGACATATATCTGAGAAAAAACGTTTGAAATAGTAACGTTCAGATGGAAAAGGAATATAGAATAAGAGAGAACTGAAGATGAATTTTGACAAACAGCTCATTTGGTTAGACGACGCTGATGCTAAATTTGTATTACCGCACTACAAACTATGGCAGTGTATGAGTCGTGTTTTGGGGGAACTATTACAACCCAAGAAGAGCAGTAATAATAGAAATTACATCAAATAAGATGTAGAGATCATGAGGAAGTCAACAATAAGTAACGGATTGCTTTTACAAACGACGCAGCTCTTATACACTTGGGATACCACGGAGTAGTATAACTCGACTAGGTTTATCGCAACTCGTTTGTGTAGGTCGACAGGCATCTGTTCTCCGCTTCTTCCAGGAGACGCCGCCTGGCCACCTATCCCACAGATATATGTTGGGAGCAGGACTATGCTGAGACCGCTAGAACGTTCACGAATATACCCAGAACAAACTGTGATTTACAAGATAGACACGGACACGGACGCATTCTTATAAATCGAGAAGAATTGCTGCTTCACAATGTGTTCTCTGAGCACAATAATAGGTATACAAAGTAAAATATTCTTTTAAATTAATTACTATTCGGTACAAATTAGAAATAAAGAAGTAAATCAAATATTGGGTTTAATTTCCATAATGTGCAGATCCGATAAATCTTGTATTAACTCGCAATACCATACATAACACATTAAGGATTTCTTGTCCTTTTTGACATACGGAAGGTAGAAAGTTCACTCTAATCAGTATTATTGGGAGGAAAACGAAGAGTTTCTGATCTTTCCCGAGGATCATCAACTTCTTGATGGGTGGTAGATAATTTTATTTACTATGTTCTATAACAATATTTGAAGGAATATAAAATGTCCTTGTTTTGAATTTTATTGAGGCGATCGTGGCCGAGCTTGTTGTATTCGAATTCTTGTAGTCAACATCTTGTAAATGGAGACTGTATCTCAGAGAAAAGCAGGGCAATGGACATCGTTCCTGATAGTTTTTCCGTCGAGTTGTGACTAAAGACGAACGTTTTTGGCACGTCGGGTAACACGGAATCGGTAATGTTGTCACGTATCCCGAGTGAGTAGATCCCCTATGGCGACACAAAAATGGAGACTTCAGAAGAAGTCTTAAGTACTAATGTATGAAAGTGTTTTATGCAATTGCGAGTTTTTAAAAAAGAAGCAGAACAAATGTGGTGAGTACAGAGGATGGCATAATTTACTACCAACTAAGATTTTACTTTCTCTAATATTTTAAAATCGTAAATATGATATACTAGTACTAAATTATTAACTTCAATTAATGTGGCGGTCCGACGCATGTGTCAAGACGAACAAATAGGCGCAACAAAATGAGTTGCGATAATCGTTGATATTGGCGGGAACAAATCAGCAATGACAGACACGGAAAGGCATTGTGAGAGCGACAGCATAGGATACGGAGGATAGCGGAAGCATGTGTTACGATGACAACGGCGACAGCATCCGGAAAATGGAGGCGTTATCATGACAAACGCCTGTCGATTGCTGCAGGACGACAGCTGCAGATGTCACGGCGGCAGCCGGCCTGGAAGCGGGCGCTGGCGGGGATCGGTGGAGTGGCAGATGTAGGGACGCCGCCACGAAGACCGCTGCAGCCCGCTTAATTAACGACTGGGCCGGGCCCACCACCTCTCTCCCCTCCGCTTTTCCCTGTCGTCTCCGGTGTTCCAACGCGACGCGACCGTCGCAGAACCGCAGGAACGTGCACACGTGACGAGTTGGGCGTGGCGGAATGTGGGGCGTGGTAGATGGTTGGATAAACTGGGGTTGTCGAGGGGGTCTAGAATTATCTCGGCGGGGGACCTTTGAGCGGAAGCCTGGCAAGGGGATCTGGAGATTTGATTTGATTTGATTTTGTCGTGTTTCCGGGCACGTCAACTGCTTTATTCATTAGTCCCGTTAATGTAGTGCATATTTTTTCTCGGGATATGCACGGTGATCTTTCCCCGCTGGATGGCGAGGTCCGGCGCCGACCTACCGTCGGCTAGTGGGGTTTCCCCCTAACCAGGACTCTCCCACCAGCGGGCACCGCCCCAGTCGGGGACAAGCGCTAAGCTCCCGACCGGTCTCCCGGAATATGTGGTAGTGGGGTCCATGGTAGTGTAAATGGGTGTGCAAAAGGAGAGGATAGGACAAGGAAGAGGAAGGACAGATCGCGCGCGGTCCGTGGCCCGTTTGTTAGGGTACTGCTCCGGCATTCGCCTGGTGTTGATCGGAGAAACCACGTAAAACTACCGATCAGAGCAGCCGGCCGCTAGAATTCTCCTCCAGACAGCGACTGAATTCGAATTAGCTGGAAAGCTAGTGTCGCAAATCCTGCCGCCGTGGGGAGTGGGAACCTAGGACCTCCCGGTCAGAGGCGCTGCAACATCATCAGTTGTGCACTGAGCCCCCCGGGGAAGGGACGAAGTGTGACGGGTACGTGTGGTGGGTTGGTATGAAAGAGAGGCGTGGCAGGGATGCAACCATGGAATGGTATAGCAAGGTTCGTGGAGCGGAAAAGCGTGGCGAGTTACTGTGGCGAGGTGATTTGACCGGAATGTGTGACGATGAAACACCACCAAGAAGCTTGGCGGGGAAGCGGTGTGGCAGAACGTAGTGGAGGCGTTGTGGCGGGTTGGTATGGAGGGGAGGCGCGGCGAATAAGCTTGGTGGAGGATGTGGCGTATCTCCACTTCCAAGCCACAAAACATGGTGATCGACGAAGACTGCAGAAAGGTATTAAGTCATCGAAGAGAGGGGCCCGTGATGATAATGCTCACCAACATGGCTCCGGGAAGAGACGTGATGATAAAAACGAGGTGGAAGGCGGAGAAATGCGCGTGTAAAGTAGGCCAAACGAGTCAAACAAAATCAATACATAAAAATGTGGAAATCATCAACCATTTTTTAAAATTTAGCACATTCTCGATACAGCGCTTAATAATGGCTTTTCGAAAAAGAACGAATCGTTGAGAATAGTAAATGTATGAAATTTTCAATTGAAGTCATTTCTCTGTATAGATACTACAAGCAAATCTCGTTCAATTACAGATAAAGAACTCTAAAAGAAAAATTGGATTTTTGTCGAATTTACAAAAAAGGGGAAAAATGCAAACAAATATTGTGCTTCATACTCATATGGAAGTAAACGAAATGGGAATGCGAGAAATATTTGTGTTACCCACGTTCGAATATCCTTCACCCTGTGAAAGCAACGAGAGAGAACACGCTCGGAACGTGGTGTGGGAGAGACGTGACTGGAGGGGCGTGACGGGGGAAGGAAGGCGTAACTGGTAGCCTAGACGCGGTGAAGAGATTAGTTAATATAGTAAGCGTCGCAGTTAGGCTCGGCGATGTAAAGCGATTATGTGTGGAGGTGGAGACGTTTGGCTTCTCTAGAAGTTGTGGTGGGGTTATGAGGCGTAGTGGGGAGTTGGTAATAATGAAACGTTGTGCGTGACAAAATGTGTTTCTCGGCCATGGGAGAAGCGGGGAGTCGACGTTTTTAGGAAATTAGGCGTGGTGATTCTACGGCACGTCCATACGTTGTAGGGATCCATTTTGTAGGCATGGCTGGAAGACAAGATAGGGAAGCCCGGTAAGCAGGGGTTACGGAGAGGTATGGTTGGGGCCATGGTAGACAGGATCGAATTTCATGTTCAAGAAGCATGACGAGGATGTGTGGCGTGTGTGTTTGCGAGTGAAGGGACATGCACACGAGTGCGGAGACATGGAAAAAGCACGTAAACCATGGGTAGGGGACGCGGGGAGGTTTAGAAGAGGCGCGGGGGTGCTCGGAAGCAGAGGGAGTCGTGAATGAGCGGGGCGATGTGGGAAGAGAGAGCGGAGGGGCGGGGGCGAAGAGGGGCGGCGTGGGCGAGCCCGCTAGGTTGGGGCTTCCGCTTGTAATTGGGGCGCGGGCGGGGCACCGCCTCCTCCGCCCTGACGAGCCTCCGGCCGCCCCCCTCGCCCCCTCCCCGCCTCTGCGCCCCTTGATGTGTTTGCAGTGCGGCGACAAGCCATTGTCTCGTCTTAAGAGGAAAGTGGGGAATCAAAGGTTAATTTTGTTGACGACGTTGGTTCCTGATGGCAGAACTACGTCTTCACTAAATCTCGGAGTTCCAGTATACAATTGGACGATCTAATAATTAAATTGTAATATATTATCGCTTCGTAGTTTCTAATTATGCTACCAGGACTCAGGTACACATTATGAAATTACAATAGTATATAAACAAATACATATATACTGCGGTTTATTCATAGCTGCCTTTGAAGTAAAACAGATGTTACGGTGTCATCCAGTCGGAAAGATGAACGTCATCATAATGACGTCACTATAGTGACGTGTCAGGTCCCGATTGGGTGGCACCGTAGCAGCGGATGAAATGTCAGATAAATTGAATTTGCAAATTATAATATCGTTATTGTCGCGGCTGTGTAACACTTTTGAAGAGCGCGCCTAGGAGGCAGCGCTCAGCTGCGATCAAGGGAGTCGGCGGAGGCGGCGGAGCAGTAAAGGCGCCGCCCAATACCGGTAAATGAGCTGGCCGGAGAGCCAGCAGCGGGGCAGCGAGTCTCCAGCGCCGCCCGCTTTAAGAGCGGGCGCCGCCAGCCAGCCAGGAGAGCGTTAGTGTTTGGCATTCGAGTGAAGTTGAGCAAGGAGAGTAGTACGTTGTTAAAGTGATCGTTGGCCCGGCAAGATTATTGATTATTCTGGATACTTATCGGTGGAAGTTTGCTAGTTTTTTGGTACATCTCCTGGACTCTTGGTTTTTGATTTTGGCTGTTGTTTTTGGTGCATTCTTGGGATTCTGGAAGTGTACCTGCTGTACTGGCTGTGTTGTCAATAAATCTGTGTTTATATAAAGCGTGCATTATTCCGAACATAACAGTTATCAGACTGACTTTTCTCAAATGTATTGATTTTGTGTGGCAACTCGGAAACCACAGAAAGAATGTTGCAACCAGAAAGAGGACATATGCTCGATACGAGTTACCCTGATAACACATGTTTTATATTTCAGTAATAAATAATTATAATATATAATTAACAATATAATATAAAAAATATTATTTAAAGTTATAAAAATTATTATTAGTAGTAGTATATTATAAGTATTGTTATTTCAGTGTTCTGTTATTATTTAAGTAGTATTGAATGTTATTGAACCATGAGTTCAATAACATGACATTAAATAAATTGGCAGACGGTTTTTGTATTTCACAGATTTGAGAGAATTACATATTAAGGGACGTCAGCATCCGTAAATATTTTTTTTCATGTATATCTGATCTTACTGCATGATCTGAATCCTCAGTAATTATTTAATTTCTTTTCATTTTAAGAAGTAGCCCCTAGTATATTATTAACTTCAGAAAAGTAATTGTGAATGCTTCTTCAATATTCACAACAATTCAACACAATAATTGTCCATTGCCACAGCCAACACTGTGCGTGTAGATAGATGTAAAACACATAACATTTATTCTCCATTTCAACTATATTATATACCATTCGAATTTTATCCGTAGTAGAAGAAAATAGGGCAAAATAATTGTAAATATTTGCTCATTATTCTGTTTTAGTTACTATTGTCTTCTGACATGAAGTCTGGAATCCTGTAGTACACACCAGTGTACTGTTCTCCAAAATTATATGAATGAATTGAATAGGTTATTTTGTCCTCTTCCTGGTTGAATCGCACAAATATTTCAAATAAATAATTTACTCATGTGTGTTTTTACAATAATACGCAGTAAAGGTATGAAATGCTGATTTTCCAAAGTTGAAAAAACTTACCATTTTCAAATTTGCGTTAATAATGGATTTAAATATTTCGCCGATGAGAAATTTTCCACTCACACAGCCACCTCACAGGTCACTACACCGCTCGTTTTTCGGCATTTGATGTATCCGCAAATTCACGCCAATGAGCCATTGCTCTGTGGCGTTCGCAGCGACTGCCTGTTTCGCACCGCGCCTGCTCGTCGTTTGGATTGCAACCGCAGCGGGCGGTGGAGGCGTGGCTTTCGAACGGGGAGCAGTTGGCAGTGCTGCTCCGGCTAATGCGCATCGTTGAACAACGCTACCAACTTTTGCCTAATTCGTGCGTTGATGCTCATTTCAAACTTTGAACGGCTATCCACCAGATTTAATATTGTTATAAATAAATCTTGTTACAGCGTATGAAAATGGTTATAAAGAGAACTTGGCGTTTATGTATTCGCATGTGTTTTTGGTGACTAATAATTTACAGACCAGCGTCGGAGGAAATATCAGATCACAAATTCAGAGGAGTAGCTATGAAAATATTACAAGAATACCTGCAATTCGACCTATACGATAGAGCTTGGGCTCGTTGGTGTGTGAGAGTTGCTTCTCGTAACACCCTTTGATGCCTCAAGAGAAAGCGGACGGAGAGGTGCGTAAACGAAAAACATAAAAGCGCAGTGTTTCGAGGTTAGGAGTTTCCCAATAAATTTCCTTGTTTTATTTTTGTTTTCTTTTTTGTGTAGAGAAATATTTACTTAGTTTTTTGTTGATGAATTTTAAGCCGTAAAAAATTGTTTTTGTTATTTATAAATATAATTGTCAATTCAACGAACGGGTCAAGCAACGATAAAAATATTCTAAGCTTACATGAAGCTTTTAAAGTAATTTCTCTCCTTAAAATTGGCGCCATTATATACCATAAGTACGCAGAGTAGTAGAAATAATCGTTAGTTATTTTCACATTACCTTTATTAAGATATTTAAAAGCATTTAGAAAAATATTTGCAAATGAATTTTTTTTATTTTGTTCAGATTATTTAAGAGTGTAATCCTGTTATTTAAGTATTAAGTGAATTCCTCAACAAGTTACGAGTCCCGCAGTGAGCGGATTAACAAGTTTCCTTCCCGTTCCCAGATACTCGTTGTCAAGCTTTTCATCACAAAGCCCTTGCACACACCCCACGGATTTTCTCTTTGCTTTGGGTTTTGGATTTTACAAGCTGTGATTTTACAAAAATCTGGAATTTTACAGGCTGCGTGTTCGCGCAATTAAGATTCAAGTAATGACGAAATTATCTTTGGCATTATTAATCTCATTTCTCCAGAAAGCATTCAGAGCGTAAGTGAAAATTAGCATTTTTCAACTATTTTCCTAGACGCAAATGTCATTCTTATTTTCCTACGAAAGTTTGATATGTAATCTTACAATAGTAGCCTTCAAATCCACTTTCCTAATTCCAGGTTCGTTCGTTCCGTTCATAAAATTTGAAATTCAATAGAATGATTTAAAGTTTAATTATTATTAATTCCCTTCCTAGAGAGCTATTAAGGATAATTTTTCATTCATTTCTAATAAAAGTACACAAAACTTAATTGTATCGCGTTTGAAAGTAACGAAAGTCAGATTTCGATCCCAGTACTTACCATCTCATATTCATCCGTAAATATTTAACTTTCGTCGATAATACAATGTACGGAAAATATTTTTTCTCAAACAGCAGTCGGAATCTCCCCAACTCCGGTTTGTGAATATCGCGACCTTCAAATCGACGACCGAATGTGAATTTTACGTTCCATGCGTAATGTTTTAAACAGACAAACTTTCACATAATTCTTGTGAAATCCCTTCCCAAAAAAGTAGCGCAACCATACATCATAATCTATTAGGCCGGGAACATTTCCAACTTCCAACCCAGAACCTTACGACTATGTTTCGTCCCGTACGTAAATTATTTATGTATGTATGTATTTGGCATTTAGGGTCAGATGAATCCGACGTTTCCGTGCTAGCGGTTCTCCCAGCCCCGAACACTGTTTTTATGTCTCACCCACGCACGCAAATTATTTATTCCGTGCGTAAATTTCCGAACCAAGGAACTTCGCCATAATTATTTT
Source organism: Teleogryllus oceanicus (assembly GCA_964035755.1). Taxonomy (NCBI): domain Eukaryota; kingdom Metazoa; phylum Arthropoda; class Insecta; order Orthoptera; family Gryllidae; genus Teleogryllus; species Teleogryllus oceanicus. The sequence continues at coordinate 61,776,423 of CAXIVR010000008.1, forward strand.
CAAATCCCTTCCCACAAAAGCAGAGCGAGCCTTCACAACGCGCTGTTCGTTCGGGAACATCACGAGCTTCGAACCGCGGACCGTCCGTTCCGTTCCGTTCCGTCTCCCGCGCGGGGCGGGAGTTTTACGCGCTCCGCGGCCGCCGCCCGCCCCCGCTAAATGATTACGACCGCGCGACGCGCAGAACAAACAGCGCTGCGGCGGCCGATCGCGCCATCAGGTTTATGCGCGCAAAAACTAAATTCCCGGCCTTCGCGCTCCATTTCACGCGGTTAATTTCCCACATGTCTGGGCCTGTGATGCGCAATCCATTTGATAGGGCCTGTGGTGGTTGCGTTTTCTGATGTTGGTGGTGCTGTAATGATTTTTTTGGCGATGGAAAAATTGTACCGAGGGTTTTTCGGCGGGGGGTGTATTTGAGAGGACGTGTTGATTTTTCTCGTTTCCTGCTGATGTGGTTTGGGTTCAATATTTTTGTGAAAAAATAGATATACCAATGATTTTTTTCTTTCATCTTTATACAGGTGTTATTCCATGAAGTTCAATTTTGTGTTTTCAAATTGCAAAAAGTATATTTATACATTCTGGAAAAGTCTATCCGCTTTAGCGAAAAAAAATCCGAGTATTTTATGCTCCATTTCGACGCAGTTAATTTCCCTCATGCCTGGGCCTGTGATGCGCAATCCATTTGATAGGGCCTGTGGTTGTGTGCGTTTTCTGATGTTGATGATTGGTTGATTTTTTAGTGTTTGCGGGCGCGTCTACTGCTTTGGTCATTAGTCCCGTAAGTGTAGTGCATTTTTCCCTCTGAAATGACAGTGTCCTTCCCCCGCCGGATGGCGAGATCCGGCGTCGACCTATCGTCGGCTAGCGAGGTTTTTCCCCTAACCAGGACTCTCCCACCAGCGGGGCACCGCGCCAGCCGGAACAAGCTCTGAGCTCGCGACCGTCCTCCTGGACTATGTGGAAGTGTAGTGCATGTTAGTGTGTGTGTGTGTGTAAGGGGAGAGAGGATAAGATAAGCAAGAGGAAGGGAAGATCGCGCGCGGTCCGTGGCCCGTTTGATAGGGTACTGCTCCGGCATTCGCCTGGTGTTGATCGGAGAAACTACGGAAAACTACCGATCAGAGCAGCCGGCCGCTAGAATTCTCCTCCAGCTGAAAAGCTAGTGTCGAAAATCATGCCGCCGTCAGAACTCGAAACTAGGACCTCGTGGTCAGAGGCCTTCAGTCTGATGTTGATGGAGCTGTAATGATTTTTTTGGGCGAGGGAAGTGTTGTACTGATGAAGGGGTTTTTCTGGGGGAGGAGATTTTCAGAGGACGTGTTGATTTTTCTCATTTCTTGTTGATGTTGATTTTGGTTTGATTATTTAGTGAAAAAATAGATATACCAATGTTTTTTTCTTCATCTTTACACAGGTGTTATTCCATGAAGTTGAATTTTTGTGTTGTCAAATTGCGAAAAGTGTATTTATACATTCTGGAATTGTCTATCCGCTTTAGCAAAAGATCTGAATATTTTATGCTTCATTACGACGCAGTTAATTTCTCACATGGCTGGGCTTGTGTTGCACGGCCTATGAGGGGACATGAGTTGATCTTTTCTGTTGATTACGATTGTGATGCGATTTTTTAATGAGAAATGAAATCTGCCAGCGAAAAAATATTTAGTGTTTTCGTACTAAATATTGCGAATCAAAACTGGGGAATTTGGTTTTCTAGTAGGTTACTACTGAAAATAAGCTTTGTTTCAATTCTGTAAATGTCTCTCTTTTGTTATCACTTTCTGTGTCCTGTAGTACGAGACGATTAATTTCCTAAAAATATTTTTCTGAATTGTGCTACCAATCCATGCAAGAGGAATGCAGTTGTTTGTTTTTTTGAAATTGATGCTTGACGAAATAATGAATGTGTCTAGGAAGGGCCTTTCGATATTATTTTACTGTGTATCTTCTTTCAAAATTTTTTTTTTTTTTTTCCAAAGTGGGATTTCTACGGATTCGAAACGGCAAGGAAATGTTTCTGGGATGGGAAAATTTTGATTTGGGAAATGTTTCTTCTTTTCGACCAATAAATATTTGAGTCTATTGAGATTCATTACGGCACAGTTGGTTTCTCATGAGACAATTTGAGAGCAAGTGCAATTGTTTTCGCAATATGCTTTTTGTAAGAGAATAAACATACTAGTCAAGATTTTTGTTTTTAAATTTTTAAGGCATGGAATTTTTCCAGGAATAAGGGTTTTGTATAGGTTCGAAATGACTAGCGAATGCTTATGCACACTCAAAATGTATATCACTAACATTTTTTACTAAAGAACATATTCTTGAACGGTTTCACAGAACGACAGTAAGTATTGCTAGTATTTGATGTGATGACAATACTCCATGATTATTTCGATTTCCTTTTGACTCGCGTAAGTATTAATTTTCAAAAATGCACCAACTTTTTGTTCAATTTTGCGATGTTGATGAGATTGATCATAAAGCTTTCATTGGATATGTGTTCAATTTATCGGGATTCGGTTTAGTTCAATTTTCTCTCATTCTCAATATCATGAAGATATATCAATTCCTAGTAACGTTTCAAGGGTGCTATAATATAAAAGTCAATATTTTGTGTTATTAATCGATACAAAAGAAGATTTTGTTTTTGAACCTTCCCTTATACTCAACATTTAATGAACATTATGTAATTGGTATTTATATCACTATAGTCATATTCGTGACCACAATCGATAAAACCAAACAAAAATTCTATATTTTGTACTCTGAAGCATCGGATGTCGTGAAATTGTTGTCATTCATCAGAATGCAATTTTTTTTTCTGCGATGAAAATCTCCAGACTTTTACGAAGCATTTGATCTGAATACGAAGACTTCGGAAAATAAAAAAAATAAGTATTCGAAAATCATCTATTGCTTCCATTTACACGAGTTTCCTTCTTCGGTGCACATTCTTAGTGAAGTAATGTATCTATATTTAGCGATTATAATGCTTCTCTTATGAATTTCCTATTTCTTTTAACATCCTGGTTAATATTACCTCCTTTCTCTTTCTCTCTCATTTGTCCCCATATTCACGTTACTTTTCATGGAATCATGAGATGATGATAATTGAAGATACCATTTTATTTCACATTACTTTCTGATGAAATAATTTACATTAATTAAATTTGGGTTTCAACATAAACACGCATTCTCTTTTGTCTAAGTTATTAGACTGTTGAAATAAAAAATACAGTTAAACTTAGAAAAAATTGTTATAAATTTTAATGTTTTTAATTTCTTCTACTAAAATTCAAACGTTTTCCTTTTTGCAAATAAAAGAAACACAAAAGTAAAAATGCGAAATTCCAGCATATTCAACTCAACATTTTTCAGATGTGAGCTTTGTTAACAATAACAGAATTATATATTAAAAGAACTCAGAATTATTCTGGGTAATCATGTTTTCCTAGACCCTTTTTTCAAAGAAAAGCACAAAAGCATCTAATATAGTTCCGCAACACAAGGGAGAGCACTTCCATAAACACGAATTGCCTCCGCGCCGGCTCTTCTCATAAAATGCTGCTCATCTGTTACCCGCCCCCCTCCCCCCCGCGCCGTCAGGGGCGCCAACCTCGAGCGCACGCTCGCCGGGTCGTTGCATCGTGGGGTCGGGCATCACTCCGCCCCCCTCTGCCCGTCTCGCGCTGCAGCTGTGTGCTGTGCACGTATTTCTAAGCTGCCTTACGGTTCTCTTCTTTCGCTCCGCTGCCATGCCGCCTTGCATCTCATAACCCTCTGCCCCATCGGTCACTTTAATACAATAATGTGATTCTTCTTCTAGATTATGGGAATTTGCGAATTTTTTTCGCTTTATTTTCGATGTCTATTATATTTTTCGATTATTGAATCGGGAGCGGTGGATCAGTGCATCAATTGATGTCACTGCAGTGCCTCTGACCTGGAGGTTCTAGGTTCCAGTCCCGACGGCTTGACATTAGCTTGTGAGCTAGGTAAAATTCAGTCGCTGTCTGGAAGAGAATTCTAGCGGCCGTCTGCTCTGATCGGAAGTTTTCCGTGGTTTCTCCGATCAACACCTGGCGAATGCCGGAGCAGTCCCCGAACAAACGGGTGACGGACCGCGCGCGATCTTTCCTTCCTCTTCCTTAACCTATCCTCACCCCCACACACACTTACACTAACATGCACTACACTAACACATATGCCGGGAGACCGGTAGGGAACTTAGCAATTTTCCCGACTGGAGCGGTGCCCCGTTGATGGGAGATACCTTGTTGGGGAAAACTCTGCTAGTCGACGGTAGGTCGTTGACGGTTCTCGCCATCCAGTGGGGGAAGATCACCTCCACCTCCCGAAGAAAAGCATGCACTACACTTACGGGACTAATGACCTCAGTAATTGACGCGCCCGGAATCACTAATTAATCAATCGATCGATCACTGTGAATTCGTTTAGGGGTTAAAGAAAATTAATTCAAATTGACTTTTAAGAAAGAATGGGGTAATTCCTCATTTGCATTATTCACCCATTGTCTGAAGAAAATAAAAAATCTTTAATATTTAATAAGGGATAGTTGAAGTAAATATACTAAGCTCAGTGTGTGTGTCTACCATAAATGTTCATGTTTCGGTCTGCTCCCATCCAGAATTGTATCTGGTGACTCTCTGGCCGACACCATCAGTTTCCTTCATGCAATAATGTGATACTTCCTCTCGATTATGGAAGACGGCGAATTTGGTTTTTCTCCGTGTTCGATGTTTACTGTATATGTTTGTTGATTATTTAATGTTCATTGATGTGAAAAAAGTCACGGGAAAGTAATACGCAAATGTACAGATGGCAGCAATATCACGTACGAAAGGGCAGTGCATTGGCAGAGCGTTCATTTGTACTCAAGTGCTTCATGTGAAATGGTTTCTGACGTGATTATAGCCACACAAAAGGAATTAACTGCCTTTAAATAGGGAATGGTCGTTGGAGCTAAACGCATTGGACATTCCATTTCAGAAATAGTGAAGGAATTCAATATTCCAAGATCCACAGTATCAACAGAGTGCCAAGAATACCTTATTGCTTATATAACCGCTCACCATAGACAACGCAGTGGTCAACTGTCTTCACTTAATGACTGCGATCAGCGGCGTTTGCGTTGCTTGAGTTGTCAGTGCTAACAGACAAGCAACCTGTGTGAATTATCTGCAGAAATCAATGTGGGACAAACGTATCCGTTAGGACAGTGAGACGGAAGCTTGCTCTAATGAACCCTGGCTTCAGGAGACCTACTCGAGTGCCTTTGCTAACAGCACGTCGTCCCCTGCAGAGCGTCTCTTGGACTTGGAGCGTCTATCCATTGGACCCTAGACAATTGGAAAACCTGGCTTCGCCAGATGAGTCCCTATTTGAGTTGGTAAGAGCTGATGGTAGGGTTCGAGTGGGGTGCAGACCCCACGAATCCATGAACCCAAATTGCCAACAAGCAACTGTGCAAGCTGGAGGAACTCCATAATGGTGTGGGCTGCTTCACAGGAAATGGATTGGGTCCTCTGGCCCAAATAAACCAATCATTGATCGGAAATGGTAATGTTCAGCTACTTAAAGATCATTTTTAGTCATTTGTGGACTTCATGCTCCCAAACGAAGATGACATTTTTCTTGAATTACAATGCGGCATGTCACGGCTCTCGATTGGTTCTGAATATTTCAAGCGAAATGTTTTGACCACACAGATCGCTCGACCTGAATTCCATCGCGCATTTATGGGACATAATCGAGAGGTCAGTTCGAGCACAAAATCCTGCACTGGCAATACTTTCGCAATTATGATCGGCTATGGAGGCAGTATAGCTCAGTATTTTTGCAGAGGATTTGCAACGACTTCGTGAGTCCTTGGCATGTCGAGTTGTTGCACTTTGCCAGGCAATAGGAGGTTCGACACGATATTAAGAGGTATCTCAAGACTTTTGTCACCTTAGTGTGTATTCTGCTTCTTCATTCAGAAGAAAACAACAATTTCTATTATTTAAAAAACAATTGGATAATAAGTCGGTTGGAGTAAAATGTTAGTTTCTTTGCATTGCTTTGTACTAACATTTTTTTATGAATATTTAAAGAGAATTAACAGTAATCTGGTATCAAAAAATGTATTTTTTAAAACAAGATTTAGATATTGAGTTCAACGTATTTCCACGTACGTGAAAGGTTCAAGTGGATAACCGGATTTGTTTTTCAAGTGCGAAGGAAAACTTTATTCTTGCGTCGTTGAAATCCATTATGATATATTTGTCAATATCTACTTAATATAGTAGAATAAATGGTTTAGACACATTACTCATATGATGTTTATTCAAAAATTCATTTACGATAACCAATAAATTATATAGGATAATAACGGTTTATAATTCACGTTTTGGATAGTCCTGGTACATGATGTACATTTAAGATTCCTCTATATTTACGTGTTAAGGAAACTCATGACTACTATTTGGCAATTTCCTGAATAATATGATTATTTTTTTATATTTTAGTGTACTCGTAATATAAACTCCTATTCTTCTCCTATTCATGAATGGATCTTTTATGGACAGTATCTTTTTTTTTTGTGAATGGACATGAAAATACTTTTTCATACTATGAAGGTATATGCCGACGAGTTTAATTTGTATAGAAAGGTGTCCTGCTTTTAAAGAGTGCAATCTGAAGAGACAAAATAAAAATTTAAATGGAAGTAAGTTGCAGGCATATGCTGCCCGAGTTATGGAGCCACTGTGTGACTCGTAGTTATGAAGAGGTGTCCTATTCCTGACGTAATGTTTAACAAAATCTTCAGTTTAAGCAGCAACCATATATTATTATTCACTCTTACTTTAAGCATATATTTTTAGTTCCTTTGTGAAAATTACAACTGAGTAACATTCGTGATATTTCCGTTGTATTCCTTCCCGTTTAGAACGTTTCCCGAATGGTGAGACATAGAGAATATTATTACAAAATACTGTCGGAGAATTATTCATGATCATTAATTTTTGTAAAAATACTTTAAAGGCTTTTTCCATAATTAAATGTACGTTAAAAATGAGGGTCCATATAAATCTATGATAAGAATTGGTAATGCAGGTCTATTTTTCTGTTTAATAATAATCTTTAAGGTGTTGTCCTGTGTTACTTTTTTATCTTATCTTTTCACACCCTGCAGGAAACCCATATCTACATTCTCCTGTGTTTTATAGTCATTTTTGTTCACCCAAGCTATCTTATCTTCTTTGAACACATGCTATCTTTTCTGCGGAAAATTTTTAGGTCGCCTGGATGTTTTCTTTCTTCTTCTTCTTTGTCTTCTTCTTGTCTCTCATTTCCAACTCTTTTCCCTTTGACGTTCACACTCATCTGCCCGCTTCTACTCCGCTTTATAGCCTCTATTTTTTCCTGTCTCCACTTCCAAGTGCCCTAGACGCTGGGCTGCCTCCGATTTCTCACGAGCCCTCTTCTCGGCTATTTCATTGTCTGCTTCCACACCAACTCAGAACAAGTGTGTGGCGGTTGGGGTGACGCTCTGATCACAAAGGGAAATTTTCGCAAAGTGATTGGACGAATTTTAAATATGCAGTTAGCCACTTTAAAATATTTTAATATAATATTATTATGGTTTTATGTACTTAATTTGGTAATATGGTTCATATTTTTAATTCAAAACTGTAACAAAATCATTTGCATTAATCACGAAATGTATTTTTAAAGAAAAACAGCAATTAAAAGAACAATTTCCAATATTCTTTTTGGAGATGCCCTCACTTTTAATCAATAACGTAAAGAAATGGCTGCAGAAATGTTCGGAAGTTTCTTAAAACTCAGAAATAGTTTTTTATTATATTAAGTTGTGACTTTGTAATTCATTCAACGAACGGTTTCAAGGGGATAGTTCCCTCAAACTCTCAGCGGGCAAATTTTACAATTTTTTCTCTGTATTTCGGAATATCATGTGTAAAGTATATTGCAAATATAAATGTATTGTTAATTTCAAACATAGAAAGAGCAATATTCAAAATATTACCAAAATTATATTTTACTAACACCTTCCCGTTTCACAGAAACACTAGATGTGAGCTGTTGGAGGTATTTAAGCCGATATCTTTTTACGGATTTTTAAACTACATATACAGCTAGTTAACTCGTAAACGAACTACTTCAACGAATATTACCTTTTCAGTCTATAAAATATTAATTCTCGGTTGTTCGTTTGGGCAACCGTTCCTGTCTGTGATCACAATTATGATGGGCGTAACCAAAATGACCAGAACAGGCGGGGTAGTGGGTATAAATGTCGGTCGAGAGAGAAAGAGGGTGGTGAAGGGGATAGGTTCGAGAAGAGGACACAGAGAAGGGGAGTGGAAGGGCGAGAACAAAAAGGAGGATGAAGGGGGGAGGGTAGAGAGCGGTGTGTTAGGGTAGAAGAGTATACGATGAGTGGCGAGCAAGACGAAGAATCGGTGGGGCGGGTGAGAGAAAGAGGAGAAGGGGAGTGAAAACGCAAGTAAAAAAGGTGAGCGGGCAGTAGAGGAACGAATAAATGGTGGGTCGGAGAGGGGCGTGTTAGCGTGGTGGTATTTGATCCTTCCGATGCGAAACCAGGCAGAGAGCAGAGACCGAGGCGAGCGTGAGAAAGCGAATCGCGTGGGATCGTGCGATGGTGTGAGAAGAGAGGTGAGAGAACGTGATCGGAGCGGGGAGGAGAGGAGAAGGGGTGCAGGTCGGAGGGGACGCAGGGAGCAAAGGTATACTCTGGAGTGGAGAGAGGCGAGTTTGTGTTTGAATCGTACGAAGCAGGAGGGGGAGTGCGCAGAGAGCAAGGCGAGCGTGATGAAACAAAATGGGTGGGAGGGACAAGCATAGCAATGTTTTGGGGGAGTGGTGCTGGCGGAGTAGCAGGGAATGGGTTGGGGGTCATGGAAAGCGCTGCCCCAAGAAATACTGCCGAATTATTCTGGGTGTGGCTCGCAACGCTAGCGACGTGTGAGCCGTGGCGATGCGGAGCGCAGGGTGGGGCGCAGGGCGGGGCGCAGGGCGGGGCGCAAGGCGGGGCGCAGGGCGGGGCGCAGGGCGGGGCGCAGGGCGGGGCAGGGCGGGGCGCAGGGCGGGCGCAGGGCGGGGCGCAGGGCGGGGCGCAGGGCGGGCGCAGGGCAGGGCGGCGCAGGGCGGGCGCAGGGCGGGGCGCAGGGCGGGGCGCAGGGCGGGGCGCAGGGCGGAGGGCGCAGGGCGGGGCGCAGGGCGGGGCGCAGGGCGGGGCGCAGGGCGGGCGCAGGGCGGGGCGCAGGGCGGGGCGCAGGGCGGGGCGCAGGGCGGGGCGCAGGGCGGGCGCAGGGCGGCGCAGGGCGGGGCCAGGGCGGGGCGCAGGGCGGGCGCAGGGGTACGATTTGGCGGGAGAAAAGAAAAAAATGCAGTGCCATATGACTTCAGCGATTGAGGAATGGCGGGGCCGATTTGTGAGGGGAATCGGTGAGAAGAAAGCGACCAATGTACGATTGGGCGGGAGAAAAGAAAAAAATGCAGTGCCAATATGACTTCAGCGATTGATGGCAGGTCATGTAATAAGAAAGTGAAACCATGTCCTAAATTTATACTCGATATGAATTGAGAAATACTTTTGTCTGCCTGTTTTTACGACTTACTCTCTAGGAACCTCAAATTACAACAAGAGATACTCAGAACTTTCTTTATATTATTATTATTATTATTATTATTATTATTATTATTATTATTATTAAACGTTTACATTCTTCTTTATTTTCTCAGCTTGGAACAATGTTTTTTGCTCCAACTGTTGGTCGGGAACCGAAAAAATACCATGATTAGGATTCTGAGAGATATCTCTGCGCATTAAAATATTTTCATCGTACGTATTTTGCCTTAACCCAACCAATTTACTAATTGAATATCTAATATAGCCGTATTTTAAATAAGTTTATTTTGATTATTAGTACATTCAAATAGTAATGCTACATGTCTCAGATAAGCTGCAGGCGTATGTGCCACCTCCTGCCCTGCGCCGTGTGGTTTGTGGATGCGTAGCCCTTTGTGGTGTCTCGCTTATTGAGCGCGCAAAACTTGCCTGTGTAAAGCTGACTGGACTTGGAGCTAACGTATGACTACGACCCAAGTTATCTCATAAACGAGCCTCAGCCTTTCAGCAAAGCTTTCCCTGGGCAACTTACGCGCCATTTACACGAGAGTTACATACACTGCAGTGTGTGTGGTGTGGTATGGCGCAATGTGCTCTGCTGCTCCACAAAAGGGAAATAGAGGTGAGCCAAGCCGAAACTAATATAGTTAGGAAATGTTCGGTAATCCATTTCAGAAGACCACTGGAATCGAAAACTATTTAATTTCATTGATTTTATTGCTTGAATTTATAATTTGGAAGAGATTAACCGACAAAATCCTTAATTACAGTTTTTGCTAATTGGTTTTGCTTGTGGCTGTTTTTTTCGCCAGATCCATTTGACTTCGATTCCTTCGATATCCTGAAATACGCTAGCCATACATTTGTTCACTATTTGGAATTATAAAGAGAGTTAACACGACACTTAAATAAGTATGGTTCCTATTTGTTCCAGAATCGCATTTGTAAGAATTATGTGTGGACTGTGTTTTTTTTTTATTATTGCTAAGGCAGACCCGATGAATACTTAATGATCACTGAATGATAACTGAAACGATGCTGCGTTCACTTTCCATATAGCACGTCTGTTAGATTTGCGCGTTAGATCACTGTTGTTAGTGGGGCTTATATCACAGTAGACCTTTTGTAAACGATGCTCCTGAAATAATTATGCCCTATTGCTTTCGGATTATTTTCCAAGAAAGGTAAATATTCGTAATATCTAGTTGCAAGTAATCACAAATATTTTAACAGCTCTTGAGAAAGTATTGTTGTTACACAAAACTTACTTTATTTATAAAATTGTTTCTTGTATTTCAACTCTGTTAAGTGTACAAGACGTTCAGTAAATTGTGTATATCCACATTTTTTTATTTTATAATTTTCAAAACTGTACTTCACTTCTCTGATTAGAATGGATAATGAAATGAAAACAGGATAGGGGATAGTCCGAAGGATCTGCGTAGTTGGTAGACTTATAAAGTGCTAGTGGGGGCATGGCAGTACGTGCTTATGAGTGTAACTCTCAAGCAGATACATACATGCAATCATACATATTTACAGTACTCCATTTTCTCCATTTTGAAGTGTTGGTTGCTCTGAAATGTAATAAAGATTATTTTTACCTTTTCTTTTAATGTGGATTTCTTTAAAATGTTTCATACAAAGCTAACTAGTCATAAAATTCGTAACTTTTTTTGTAAAATTAATATTCAGTAATTAATAAAATTTAAGACAATTTCCATTATCAAATTTCTTTTTCTCTCACATAACGCATCTGTGTAAATGAATGTAGTATGTCCCCTTGAGTCTTAAAATTCCCTCTGCTTCAAGAACCATGACTAATCACGGAATTCCGCTGTACGTAGTAGCTTCACTGCTGGAAGATGTGCAATGGTGTACATTTCTCTTTGTATCATGAATACGCACATGTACGTAGGTATAAACAGAGGTGAATTTTGAAGCACTTCCCTAATGCGCCGAGCGATTCAGACATCTCCTTGGGAGCACGGCGCGCAGGGAGCAATAAGAAAGCGGCAATGTTAAGCCCGCCAACTTCGCAAAAACCTGCGCTTCCCGCCCAACTTTGGAAAAAGGAGCACTTTTATAAGCGTTCGCAAGAACAGTACGACCGTCTCGCTACTGCCGTTGTTTAGAGACATCTCTGAAGTTTTGTTTTGCTTTTCTCTGTTTACAGAGGGGGAATAAAAGTAATCTCTCTCTGATTTGTGTACTAAGGTTTGTTGGCGGAAATTTGAGTCCTGTAATGAAGATGATGTATTGCACTCGCTGTAGCTTTTTTTAATATCGATTGTTCTTGGGTTCTCGAGTAATGAAATTTGTTCAACTTTCCAGCAGATGCGCTCGTGCAAGGTGACTTTTTGTTGAGAACTCGTGATAAAGGTTTCTCAGGAGAGCGGCTGTCCCAACACCTCTCCATTTTTGTTCTCAGAATTTACATTTTATTATTAATGTTGACTTTTTTGTCATTCCTTGCAGACCGTTGAATCAGTGGCAGAATACTCCCATCTTTTCCGCAACTTCCTTGGTGCTTTAGTTCATTTTTGTAATATGTTGATTTTCTTATTCCTGTATTGTTTTACTGAAAGATAAACTGGCTTAGTGAATATTATTCTCTTGAAATAGAAATCTTGGTTTGCTTAGTTATATGTTCTTTCATGCAATGCATTTGTCCCCCCAAATAGAAGTAAATGAATGAAATGAATGAAATGAATGAAATGAATGAAATGAATGAAATGAATGAAATGAATGAAATGAATGAAATGAATGAAATGAATGAAATGAATGAAATGAATGAAATGAATGAAATGAATGAAATGAATGAAATGAATGAAATGAATGAAATGAATGAAATGAATGAAATGAATGAAATGAATGAAATGAATGAAATGAATGAAATGAATGAAATGAATGAAATACTTAAAATACTTAAAGTGAATAAAACGTTCTACGATTCTTGTCCCGACGGTTATGGACTTCGCACTCAAGCTACATGTTTAGGTCAAGGAGGATTCTAGCGGCGGACTGCTCTGATTACTAGTTTTTCATGGTTTCTCCAAACAGTACCAGGAGACTTATCGAGCAGTACGCTAACAAAGAGGTCACGGACAGCTCGTGACTTGTACTCTCTCATCCTTGTCCTCTCCTCTTCCAACATTACTACACATGACGAGAAATCAGTTGGATTCAAACCACCCCTTTGGGCTTGTCCCCGCAGGGAGGTGGTTTCCTCAGAGGAAGGGGAGATACCGGGAGAGGAATCCTTCGCCATTTTTGTGTCTTTGCAGCAAATCACGCACTTGGATATAAATCTCTCACTCTCCTAGGATATAAATGCAGTTCACATAAGAAACGAATGAGCTTTGTAGTTGACGCTCCCGGAATCAATACTCACACTCACGCTTGTTTTCCTCTCATTTTTCTAGTTTTTTTCTACCGGGAGAGTGGCTCAGGGAATCAACTGATGGCAGTGCAGTGCCTCTGACTGGGAGGTCTGAGGTTCGAGTCGCGACACTAACAGGATTTTCGACACTAGCTAGGTCGAATTCAGTCGCCTCGTAGAGGACAATTGTAGCGACCGGCTGCTCTGATTGGTAGTTTTTCCGTGGTTTCTCTGTTCAAAACCAGGCGAATGCCAGAGCAGTATCCCAACAAATGGGTCACGAGCTGCGCGCGATATTTCCTTCCTGTTCCGTGTCCAAACTCACCCCTTACTATCACACATATACAGTTACATGCATTACACTCACTCACATGCTGGGAGACTGGTCGGCAGCTTTAAAGTTGTCCCGGCTGGGAGTCGCGGTGGCAAATACCTAGTTGGGGAAAATCCCGCTAGCCAACAGGTCACCGGGGCCTTCGAAGAGAAAACATGCACTATACTTACAAGAATATAGATTTTAGCTGTTGACGCAAATTCTTGGATATTTGAGATGTGTCATTGTTTTACCCTGAGCAGGCTTCTAACCTGACTCAGAAATTCCCCTCCTTTTTCCGAGCTAGGGACCGGCAGTGGGTTGCTAAGCTATTCAATCCACCTAGAGGTTATCACAGGCGGAGTTTTGTATTGGTAGTGGATAATCAAATAATACAACACGTTGTAGAGAACAAGCTCAGGGCAAACGGAGAAATGAATCAAAGAGCAAATAATAAAGGGTACAAGGATTGCTGCTATCTCAACTACTCAATATGGTAAATAAACATCTTAAACATGACTCGAAGGTTAGAATATATCAATAAATAATTTGACCAATATTAACACATGCAGGAGAAACAAGAAGTGAAACAAAACGCACCCAACAACAACTTGAGGTCTCTGTAATGATATTTCTGAGAAAAATTACGAATCGCACTCCACTAGAAAAGGAAAGAAACAGAAAATGGAAAAAAATTATAATTCTTGGAGAGGAACAAGTCTTAGACATTTAAGAAGAGAAGAAGAGAAGAAGAAGAAGAAGAAGAAGCTTTTGACGCGCTCGCAATCACTAATCAATCCAATCAATAAATCTAGCTTGTCCCGTAAAACACCATTCTTGTAGAATTTTCGCACGACCTCCCTGACGATTCAATTTGGATTACTCGTCCACGCTCCATCTCTGTCACCCATTTCACCCGGGGGTTCCCCTCCGCTCTCCTCGCCACCGGAGTGGGCGTCGCCCCCGCCGCGCCGCGCCGCACTAGAGCGCAGCCGTTAATTTGCGTGCGTCCACCGGAGAACGAGGCTGCACACCGGAGCGGCGTCGAGCCTCCTCGAGCGCCGCTTGTCTATCGAGGGCGCTGGTAATGCGGTGGCGCTCGAGCGCTTGCTGTTGTTTGACGCTTGCTTTCCTTGCTGGAATACCCCCGGTGTACCATCCATTGTTGGATTGATTAACGTTTCCTGAGGCGTCAACTGCTGGTCATTATTCCCGTTAGTGTACTGAATGTTCTATTCCGGGAGGTGACTGTGATTGTTGGATGGTAAAGTCCGGCTCATTGACTGGTGGGGAACTCCTGTCAGGTATCTGTCTAGAGGAGAATTCTAGCGGCCGGCTGCTCTGATCGGTAGTTTTCCGTGGTTTCTCCGATCAACACCAGGAGAATGCCGGAGTAGTACCCTAACAAACGGGCCACGGACCGCGCGCGATCTGTCCTTCCTCTTCCTTTTCCTATCCTCTCCCCTTACGCACACACTTACACTAACATGCACTACATTACCTCATATTCCGGGAGACCGGTCGGAGCTTAGAGCTTGTCCCGACTGGTGAGGTGCCCGTTGGTGGGAGAGTCCTGGTTAGGGGGAAACCCCGCTAGCCGACGGTAGGTCGGCGCCGAATCTCGCCATCCAGCGGGGGAAGATTACCGCCATCTCCCGAGAAAAAACATGCACTACACTAACGGGACTAATGACTGAAGCAGTTGATGCGCCAGCAAACATGAAAAAATCAATCAATCAATCCTGTCAGGTATATCCCCCAGCAGGGCACCGCCTCAGACGAGGCAAGCCCTGAACACCCGTCAGCACTCCCGACGTTTCTGGTGGGGTACGGCAAGTATGTGCAATGTCTATGTAAGTAGAAGGGATAGGACAAGGAAGAGCAAAGAAAGATTGCGCCTGGTGCAGGGCTCATTGGTTTTAGGGTACTGCTTCTTCTATTGGAATGTATTCATCGCAGAAATCACGAAAACCTGTAGAGTAGAAACACCGACCGCTAGAATTCTCCTCCAAGTAGCGATTGATTTTGACCTAGCTATTAAGCTAGCGTTAAAAATCCGCTGCTGGCGTTCGGACGCAACACTACGTCCTCCCGGTCACAGTCGCTGCAAAGTCAGGGCAATGCTCGCCCTGAGCTAAACGCAGCGGGTTTCCGTGCTAGAATACCCCCGCTGCTCGTGCTTCATCTTAGTTGTGCGCTTCTTGTCTAATGCCTTAAATCATTGTTAAACAATGTTCATAAAATTGTTAAACGACTTAGGATTTGATTGTTGTACTTTTTTATGTTGAACATTTTATTGTTTTCCCTTGAGATAAAATGTTCTTTGCTTTAGATTTCAATTAGTAGTGAAATATTCAGGAGTTCAAATAATGTTCGTCCTTTTTCAATTTTTTCTCACTCGCTCTTCTCCTGTTTTTCCGTGAGGCGCAAATCAACGAGAAAGCAGGTTAGCTTCGAGCGTATTTTACTCACTTTGCGCTCTTTCAAGTTTTAAGATGGGCTGTGTGAGTAGTAAACACAACACGTTTCATTGTCATCATTGAGAACTAACGGAAGCAATAAAGAGGCATTCGGAGTAGAGAACGAGCAAATGGACCCATCGGGAACGCTGTTATTGGCCGTTTTACGTCGGGGGTGTTCCCCTTTCCTCTGAAGTCTCACATACAACATCCCACACATACTGCGCGCAGTTTCAGGGCTTCGATTTCCGCCTCATGGCTTGAAGAACAACGCAAAATAGGGCAGTGGTGTTAGCAGGATGAGATTGGTTATGTGATGGAATCAGATAGGCTACAAAGATTAAAGGGAATGCGTACCAGTCTGGTAAAGTTTGGCGTGTCTTATCGGATAAATAGATGATGCCATATTGTTCGCATGTTTCAGTTTCAGTAAAACTCAGCTTGGTGAGGTCTGCATTCTAATAATAGAGTATTGTATCTCATGAAACTGCGGTTACTTATATTCCAGTGAATACTTGTTTAGGATATTGCACCAAACTTTTAACTTAATTTGTCACTGTTAACGTTTAACCTCGTATGCTGCCTGTTCACTTTTAGATTTCTCTCGCGATTAGGTCTTCTGACACATCACAAATTACCTAAAAGTTTATTATATTCATTGCAGAAATATCAACGTTATTCTTGTGCTTGCATCACAGTTTATATAAAGTGTAGTTATGATGAACTTGCACTGCTACTGTATTGATCTTCGTATCGACGAACAAGATACGATCTCTGCGGATAACTAAGTAGCTGATTGATCACTCGATATTGCAGACAACATCAAGCCAACAAGTCATTTCC
This sequence comes from Teleogryllus oceanicus, assembly GCA_964035755.1. Taxonomy (NCBI): domain Eukaryota; kingdom Metazoa; phylum Arthropoda; class Insecta; order Orthoptera; family Gryllidae; genus Teleogryllus; species Teleogryllus oceanicus. The sequence continues at coordinate 61,793,102 of CAXIVR010000008.1, forward strand.
CCTTATTTGCTTCGCAGTGCAATCGGTCAGCATTGACACAATCTGTAATCTTTGTCATTCCCCCAAGAGAATATGTCAGAACTGTACTAAAAAAATTCTTATCATTTTCTTTAACTTTTTTGATTCCCTGTATCAATGGTAAAAAAGGAGTTATAATAATGCAATCACTCAGATGTTATTTGATAACAATTTGACAAATGATGGGTTTGGAAGTAAAACATGTCAGAAACTTTCCGACATATAAGCAAGTGAAGGTTTGGTTTAAGAAGTTTAACTGCGTGACATAAAAATGACTGCAAACGATCTAGTAACAGCAAGCTACTGAACTATGAGCTATTTAGCTATGAATTACTTTGCATGGACAATAGATGACACTAGACACACAATTAGTATCACAAATCACCATGTTAATGGTTATCATCTTTATCCCCAAATCTTTCCAGAATGAAGATTACAAACAATTGCATCAAGTATCTAAAAATTACATAGAAAACTAATGAAAATTAGGAAGTTTCAAGCAGTGCCTCTTTCCTGTGACGAATATCATAATACACGTATGCGCCTAATAGATGAAACGTTTGAAAATAATTGATAGCCGCGATGTTTTGAAGTGATGTCTTCTGGGTGTCTTCCTGGTCATTAACCAAGGTTGTATCCCACAAAGATCACATCTCTTCCGCCGACGCATATTAACTCTCCAAAAATAGTAATGTTAGTATTACGTATCTTGTACCAACGTCGTATTGCCATTCCAGGATGGATGATTGATGGTTGGTTGTTAGTGATTCTGGGCACGTCAATTACTGAGGTCGTTAGTCCTGTACGTGTAGTGCATGTTTTTCATTGGGAGGTGCAAGTGATCTTCCCTCAGTGGATGGCCATATCCGGCGCCAACCTACCGTCTGCTAGGGATGTTTCCCCAACCAGGTATCTCCCCACGCCGGGACAAGCTCTAAGCCCTCGACCGGTCTCCCGGCATGTGTGGCAGTACAGTGCATGTTAGGGTGTTTGTAAGTAAGGGGTGAGGATAGGAAAGGGGAGAGGAAGGAAAGATCGCGCGCGACCCTTGGCCCGTTTCTTAGGGTACTGCACCTGCAGCCGGCCTCTAGAATTCTCCTCCAGACAGCGATTGAATTCAACCCTGCTGACAAGCTAGTGTCGAAAATCCTGCCGCCGTCGGGTCTCGAACCTAGGACCTCCGAGTCACAGGCACTGCAGCGACATCAGTTGATAGCCCTGAGTCACCTCTCCCGGTATGGATGATTGACCTAATGAATATATTTTTATTACGAAATGAATGATAAAGGAGTAGCGATGGAACTTGCGAACTCTCAGAAAACGCGAATTCGCTGAAGGTACCACTCGTTGCACAAGGGTCGACCGCGTTTTGAAATCCGGTACCCTGACGTAGAAAGTTGTTGCCCGCCTTGCCGCTACGAGACGGATTATCCCATTCCCATTAATAAACAAGACCGCAGCGACGGCTCGCACGCCCTGTGCCTGTGCAGCGCCGGCAATGGAACAGACGGCGCGGCATGGCGACGCGGCTATTCCACCGCGCGAGCACGTGTGTGTGTATGGCACGGCGCCATTTGCGAAGTGAGGGCGTGGTGGGCTGGCTGCCAGCGACCGCGACCGCGCCTGTCTACCTGACCCTTGACCCAGCCTGTGCTGTCTGGGGGGCGGTGCCGGCGGTGGCGGCCACTCTGCGAACAGCCGCGTGCTGTTTTTGCGGTCCAAGCTATTACGAGAGGATTTTTTTGTTTTCGAGAGGGCCCGACGCGGAGCCGAGCCTGTGTCTTCTCTCTGCCATTTCCTGCCGCTGTCCCTCAGTCACGATTTCCTCCTCGTTGCTGCCTGCGCCTCGACGAGGCCCATTGGTCACATGCGTTTCGAACCGGGGATTGACTGTTTTCTTGAAATTCGTGAGGATATGAAGAAGTTCCTCAAGTGCGTGCGTTGGTGGCAAGTATGTATACATGTAGAAGTGTTCTATTATGTAGGAAGTAAAATAAAGAGGAGATACGAAGGTCTAAACGAAGCAGGACGGATGATAAGGGATGAGTACGGCAATAAGAACTTAATAATAATTATAATAATAATTATTATTGTAATTGTTATTATAAATTTTAGTTTTTGTTGTAAGTATTCATATTTTGAGAAGGAGAAACATGTCTAGGATCTCGTAGTTACTCTACGTAATAGATAGTGTTGTATCAATTCATGGTGTATTAATTGTGGAAAGAAACGTAAAAAATAATATTAAAATATTCCTAAACAAGTGTAAGTTTTGGTTTGTGAATGGGATAATTTGATATAAAATTTACTATATTTAAACACAAATAGTCATATATTTGCACATTGTTTGCATTATGTGTAGATCATTCACCTTTATTGAGCCATATCGTGAATAAAGAATAGCAACAACGGATTGTCATTTCCTCAACATTGTGAGATGTCAGTTTGATATTTGTCTTCAAACATTTTGTGGGTTAACGACAATCTATGTATAAATGCTATTTATTTCTCGGCTTGAAGTCGCTTCGAACTTAAATGGCTCGTTAGAATCTTTGATGTACGAGTGTTACAGGGGCTGACAGTGATATACGTTTATGTTCCTGTTCACTTTAAACCTGTTTATAAAGATACTCTAAGCAAGGTACTGTGAAGGCTGTGAAACGCCCATTAAAGAAAAGCTTACAGGTTTCTAAAACTGCTGGTGATAACATCTCTTCTCATATTTATCGTTTGCCCTTTTGAAAAGAAGTAAAACTTTTTTAGTCGAAAGAGTTTTCCTTCTGAAAATCGAAGATAGCCTAGCATTGGTTTCAATTAATTACTAATTTAAAGTTATTAGTTGTCTGGACTAAAATTCCATGTTTTCCCATGGTGCCATATTGAATACGTCCTTATTTTTTACTGGCCGCAATCAATTGTACCATTTCTTGCATTCACTTTTTCTTACGTCATGTTTGCTAGTATGTGCAATTGGATTAACTATTTGAAATTACCTGTTTGACAGTAAGTCACTTCGAAATTAGCGTTACTTTTACTAGATTTTGTAGAAATAACGTTACAAACTACCTCATCTTCAATTTTGTCGAAACTGTTCCTCCGCATATGGCCAAGGATGGATGGATGTTCGTTAGATTCATTGACAGATGTTTTCGGGCACGTCAGCTTGTATTACCATTAACGGGAATGTTTTCAACCCGAGTGGGTGCAGTGTTCTTCCCGGCTGGATAGTGAGATACGGCGCCAACCTACCCAAACACCTCTTGCGAGGGTTTCCCCCTCCAGGTTCCGCCCAGAGAGAAAGCGCTCTAGCAAAGACGAGCTGTAAGCTCCCGACTGGTCTCCGACCGTAAGTGTAAGTGTGTTTGGTATGGTTTTTCGTGTTTCCGAGCGCGTCAACTGCTTTGGTCAATAGTCTCGTTAGTGTAGTGCATGTTTTTTCTCGGGAGATGGCTTTGATCTTCCCCCGCTGGCGAGATCGGCGCCGACCTACCGTCGGCTAACGGGGTTTCCCCCTAACCAGGACTCTCCCACAGCCGGGACAAGCTCTAAGCTTCCGACCGGTCTCCCGGAATATGTGGTAGTGTGGTGCATGTTAGTATAAGTGTGTGTGTGTGTGTGTAAGGGAGAGGATAGGACAAGGAAAAGGAAGGAAAGATCACGCGCGGTCCGTGGCCCGTTTGGTAGGGTACTGCTCCGGCATCGCCTGGTGTTGATCGGAGAAACCACGGAAAACTACCGATCAGAGCAGCCAGCCGCTAGAATTCTCCTCCAGACAGCGACTGAATTCGACCTAGCTGGAAAGCTAGTGTCGAAAATCTTGCCGCCGTCAGGACTCGAACCTAGGACCTCCCGGTCAGAGGCGCTGCAGTGACATCAGTTGATGCACTGAGCTACCGCCCCGGTTACTTCTTAGGCAATCGCACTCATTCTTGGTGCAGCTGCGGTGTTGACTGATTGTAAATGAAATGTGTGTAAAAGAAGAAATGTAATAAAAGTGAATAAATAATATGCTTGAAGTCACTCTCATAAATTTAAAAATACTTGACTTTCTTGAAAGAATAAAAAATGAATATTTTAATCCTTTTGTGATGAGTTTTAGATGCTTAAAACAGAACGTTTCACGTATAATGTGGAATGGGGAACCGGCACATGGCGTCTGATGAGTGGAACTCGGAATTTTAGGCACTAATAGTCATGTTAGGATCTAAAATAGGTTACAAAAAAAGTGACTTTTAAGCACTTAAAATTGGTTACAAAATGATTAAACTAGATTAAATATCTAGTTTAATCATTTTGTAACCAATTTTAAGTGCTTAAAACGTCACTTTCATTAATCATTTCAACTAATCATTTTGTAACCAATTTTGAGTGCTTAAAATGTCATTTTTTTGTAACCTATTTTAGATGCCTAAACCATGACTATTTAGTGCCTAAAATTCCGAGTTCCACTCATCAGACGCCATGTGCCGGTTCCCCAGAGATATTTCCGGCACCCGGAGTCCCAGGCGACGTGGGCGGGGTGGGAGCAGCCGTCCGCAACCCCCTGCCCCAAGTCAGCTCCGCTTCCGGCGTGGCGCACAAGGCCGCCTCTGTGCCCCCTGGTTGAGACGCGGGCTGTGGGGCTCTCGCCCAGGGGCCACGGCCAGCTGGGGGACCTCCAGGAGGAAATAAAAATGGAAAATGAATCAAATGCTTACGTGACTAGGAAGAGTCAGATTAGCCATCATCTTCTACCGTTGATGAACTGTGAAGTTGTTTGGTTGTTTTAAGATTCCAATAATTCAAGGAAAATCAGATATTGACTATCCATTTACATGTGTAATAATAATAATAATAATAATAATAATAATAATAATAATAATAATAATAATAATCTTCTTCTCCTTCTTCTTCTTCTTCTTCTTCTTCTTATTATTATTATTATTATTATTATTATTATTATTATTATTATTATTATTATTATAGTCGGCCAGGTGGCCGAGATCGCTAAGGCAGTAGTGTCGGGATCGAGTCCCGCCTCGGACATGGTTGTATTTGTGTTCGTCCGTTTGTGTGTGCCGTCCATTCATTCTTCATTATCATCATTCCTTCTTCCAACCCGCAAGGACTAACTTCCAACCCTGGGGTATATAAATCGGATTCCCCGTAATGCTGATCCCCCTGATTAGTTACATGCAACGTGATAAAAATGATACTGAGCCCGTGCAAGTGCATGTCGTGCGTGGTCCATGGTGGCCTATTCGCGAGAAAAATAATAATAGTAATAATAATAATAATAATAATAATAATAATAATAATAAATACATTGGTTTTTGACTGTTATTTATATTTGTAATGTTAATTTAATGATGTCTTCATTGTGTTTTGAGCTACAGTACAAAATTAGTCTGATGTATGTTGGGTCTGACTTACAAAAGTAGGAATTCTATGATAATGGGAAAAATATTAGGTTCAGATATTTCGCCTACCTGTGATCAGTAATGTAGCAGCTTCCTCACTCTCTTGAATAAAGTTAGAACATATCATCCATGGGGCACAGGTGCTGTGCTTAAAAATTTACCTTTCACAGAAACTCACTTTAAATGAAGAGGACTTGAATAAAAATATATTCGAAAAAAAAACTTTAAAATAAAGTAGTTTGTAAGACTGTTTTGTATCTATAGGAAGTTGTTTTGTAAAAAATCCAAACCAATGAAAAAACTAAGGTCATTTCGGTCTAGGATCCTGCACTGTTAATGAGTCCGTAAAAGCCTGAATGTCTGTGAGGGTCATTTGAGATCAGGATGACATTTTTAATATTCATAAGAACTGTATTTTGCTTATATTATGATCCAATGTTGACCCCACTTAATAAGAATTTCTTGACCATTATGTGTTGAGCTAAATTCGAACATGTTAATTATTTCTCAAAACTATCGTTTTTAAAATTTTTATTGAGTGATTAGTGTTCGCGAACGCATCAACTGCTAAAGTCATTAGTCCCGTAAGTCTAGTGCACTTTTTTTGCGGGATGCGACGAAGATCTTCCCCCGCCATGGCGAAATCTAGCGTCGACCTAGACTCGGCTTACAAGATTTAGTCAATCAGAAATCACGAACCAGCGGGTCACCGCCTCAGACGGAGCAAGCGTTAAGCGTTTTATTACATGGGAGTTTTTTTGTTTTTTCTCCCTTTCAAAATTCAAAATTTATTGCTTATTTATCCTTGAAAATAGATTTTATTACATGGGAGTTTTTTTGTTTTTTTTTCTCCCTTTCAAAATTCAAAATTTAAGTAGTATATGACTTAGTGTAGGGATCACAGAATTTTGAAAATGTGCACACAATTCACTTTTCCCCATAGCACGTCATACGCAGTTTTTTAACTGTTTTTTTTACGTAAAATAAATAAAAAATAAAGCTCCCGACTGATCTCATCATAGGGTAGTGCACTGCATGTGCGTGTAAGTAAGGATTGAGGATAGGACGGAAGGAAAGAGGAAGGAAAGTTCGCGCACGGTCCGTGACCCGTTTGTTAGGGCTTTTCTCCAGCTATTGGCTGTAATTAATCGGACTATTCCACTCATGAAATTTAGCCAATAGCGTGCAAGAACTGGGACCCACAGCCATTAGGACGACTACCATGCAATTTATCGTTATTCATTATCACCTCCTAGGAGGTGATAAAGTTTGCGCCTTGTTTTGTCTACAGATAGAGGTTATGTAATCGTCACTCAAGATATATCTCCATGTGAATGAGGAACACCATTCTTCAATTATTAATAAATTAAGACATAGTAGCGCTTCAAATTCAACATTTCCTTAAAATAAGCGAACAAAACACGCTTCCTTCGAATTTAAACTTTAAAGATTGTGTGTTCAATAACTGTGTTTTCAAGTAATTTCGCTCTTAGTTTGTCTTATGTTTATTTTGTTGTATATAATTGCCTTTATGTACATATTTCTGTTCGATTTAAAAATATTTGAATAAAATAATGTTAATTATTAATAGTACGTTATATTTATGAAATTTCATTCGTGAAATAGTCTTAGTAAATTTCACTCGTGGTTTGGAAATTGTATATAAATCCCCTCCACGCTTCGCGAGTCGGGGATTAATCGACAATTTCCGAACCACTCGCGGAATTACCTTTGATAACTACCGTTCAGAGCAGCCGACCGCAAGAATTCCTCTCTAGTCAGCGTCTGAATTCGACCTCGCTGTGCAGCTAGTGTGGGAAATGCTGCCAGCGCACCGTCAGGACCTGAACCCTAGGACCTCCGTCAGAGACTCAGCAGTGACATCACTTGATGCCCTGCCCTGAGGAAGGCGGCAACATGACGTGCGAAACGTCGGCCTCTCTGCCCCCCACACAGCGTCACAAGGACAGCCAAAAACGCATTGACTTGAGACACGGAAACTCACGTGTACAATCAACTGATGCCCCGATCCACCCAAGCCGGTCGTAGCTGGAGGCATTCCAGAGCGCGTGTTCTAAGACGTCGTTTTGATTGATTGATTGATTTTTTCGTGTTTCCGGGCGCGTCAACTGCTTTGGTCATTAGTCCCGTTGGTGTAGTGCATGTTTTTTTGTCGGGAGATGGCGGTGATTTTCCCCTCGCTGGATGGCGAGATCCGGCACCGACCTACCGTCAGCTAGTGGGGTTCCCCCTAACCAGGACTCTTCCACCACCGGGGCACCGCCCCAGCCGGGACGAGCTCTAAGCTCCCGACCGGTCTACCGGAATATGTGGTAGCGTAGTGTATGTTAGTGTAAGTGTGTGTGTGTGTGTGTGTGTAAGAGGAGAGGATAGGACAAGGAAGAGGAAGGACAGATCGCGCGCGGTCCGTGGCCCGTTTGGTAGGATACTGCTCCGGCATTCCCCTGGTGGTGATAGGAGAAACCACGGAAAACTACCGATCAGAGCAGCCGGCCGCTAGAATTCTCCTCCAGACAGCGACTGAATTCGACCTAGCTGAAAAGCTAGTGTCGAAAATCCTGCCGCCGTGGGGAGTGGGAACCTAGGACCTCCCGGTCCGAGGCGCTGCAGTGGCATCAGTTGATGCACTGAGCTACCGCTCCCGGTTAGGACGCCGTCCCGTCGAGAGTTTCGCTCAGCGTTTTTCGTCCGCGGTGGCGCGTCTGAGGCCATTAAACCGCTTTGGTGGGCGGGGCGCGCGGAGCGGCGAACAGGCGGGGGCTTGTGCGTCGCCCGCGGCGGGTGGCCCTGTGCCCGCACGCGCAGCGATCCGCGACCGCCGCGTCCGCCCACCCGCACCACCCGCACCACCTGCACCACCCATCAGCGCCGCCGCGGAGGGCGCCGGGATTTACGAGACCGCGGAAACCCACTCCGCGCCAACGCAGGTGGACGCGTTGAGCGGCGAGGTGCAGGGAAGTGAGTTGCGTTGGACCAAGCGGAGCCAAGTGGTTACTTTCGACTTCCCGCGACATGCCACATGGTGAATTGCGGTATTGTTGGAAAGTGACGATCTACTATGTTGCCTTATTAGCACTTCCAGTAGGTCACTGTTCACCGTGCTCGCTTTCTATGAAGCGGGGTTTCGATTCTCGTCGGGGTAGATGCAGTGTACACTTTCGTTGCAATGTCACAGTGTTTGTTGTGTGTGACGATGAGTAAGCTCACTTTTAAAGTTGAGAATACTACAATACTAGAATACGACACGTACCGCGTAATCCATGGCTGCTAGACCGGGATGCCCAGATAAGCCTTGGCTCCTTAAAGAGCTTTTCTGCCGAGGTAGATACATACATGCTGCCCCATTCCTTCCCCGCCGGCTTCCAATCAAATGTTTTCATTTGGTTGACAATCGACCTATCATAGGCTATATTGGCGTCTTATCTTTGATTTTTTTCGTACGGAAATGAACAATAGAGGGCATTTAAACCCCAGGGTTTTACCCAAAGTTTACGATGCCGCGGAAATCTACCAACCGCGACGTCACGGATACTCGAATGGGGAGGTCGAAGTGAAGTAGATCGATGGGCCTGGGTTTCCAGGGATGTTGGTTGTGCGTCTTTTGGGAACAGAATAACGTTGAGTGTAATGTTCGATTTATTTGATATATGACATCTCCCATATTTCCTTGCGTTCTGGAATCCTTTCTCTAATCTTAATCCAAATAGTTGACTGATTGTCCAACGACCAACAAAGTTGCGAACAAAGCAAAGTTAGTAACATTTGAAAATAGACTTTGTCGCTCCAGAGTCATAGAAAAGTTTTCGAATTGGTAAAATAACTACATAATCAAGTTGTTACTTTTTGTAAGAAAATAGTAACCCCATAACGCTGACGCTACTCCAACCACAACAAGGAAAAGGAGAGTTCAACTAAATGTATTCGTAGTGAAGCCAAATTTATCGTTCCCTCATTCTCTGCACTTTCCATCCAAACTTTCGCTCTCAGATGTCATCGATTTCCTCTCGTAGGATCGTTTTCCAACGTCGATTTCTTCAAGACCGAAGTGAGTATAGTAAAATATTTTAAAAAAATATCATCTCTGACGAGTGCATGTAATTTGCGAGACTGCAGAAGTCCGCAGGCCTTCACAGCAAATACGCAAGTAGACGTGGCAGGTTTGAGGAAGGGCAGTGAACGTCAATATTGTAGGGAAGTGGGTTGCGGGATCGAGCGACGTACGTACTTCTTCGGAAGAGACAATTTTGAACACCACATTCCTACGGCCTTCCAACCATATTTCCCTCTAGATGATCGGACGGATCTAAGATGCCTGAGAATATCGAATGAGAAAAATAGCATAATATGTTCACGTATCAACTGAAAATATTGTTGATTACTTACGAACGTTGTAACGCTATTCTATATCCTACCATTCTGTGCAATATTTTCCTTGCAAGAATCAATCTTATTAAAGATATGACTCTTTTAATCTGGAAAAGACAAAAGAGATATAAATAAATTGGATTATGGTTTTATTACGAACTTTTACATAATATAAAGATACAAATTTACTAGGGGCATTTCCAATAATATTTTCATTAATAATTACAATAATGTAATGGGAATTTAAAAAATCTCATTCAGTGAGGCCATGCCTCAAGTTATGCATGCTATAATGTAAGTGAAACAATAAGATGTACCTGACCAGTACCAAACTAACATACAACCATCTTGCAGTTAATGAAGAAAGAGGCGAATTACTCAATAACTCTGACAATAACGCCGGCAGTTTCACCTCAAATGCTCTTTACCTGAAAAAGTACTCGCTGTGCTGAGTTAGACCATGTATAAAACACACAAAATGACGTTTTTTAGATAAGACTAGTTTAACCCGGCAATGTTTCGTTTTTTTTCATTGTATTACACTTTACACGCTATTCGTCATGTGATTGTTAATCACGTTTTACTCCATGCTCTACACAAAGTTAAAAGACGAAAGAGCGAGTATGGGTTTGTTCTGATTGTCAAGAATTCTATTGTTAAAGCGTTCTCCCTAAAGTTTAGGCATGCATTCGCGAAACGCTGTCTGGGAGAAATTTTATTTTCTTGCTCGAGATAACGTTAAAGTAATAATTCCGGCCGATATTTCACAATTGCAGGAGCAGAATACGCAGCGAAGATGTGCTTAGTACTTGTGGGTGCGGCGGGTTGCATAAAGCATCTGTTCAGGGGTGCATGAGTAATAAACTTATAAATCATAGTCAGCAAACGCCACCATTTTGCGTCTATGTGCCACAAATATACGTACATTCCCATTGTACTATGCCTATATATTTCGCGCAAGCAATAAGCTGACAATTTTTTATTGCAATCGGATGAACGGTACAGCTGTACGTAAAATGCAAACAAAAACATTGATTTATATATTAGATTATATTGCTCTATTCTTTTACTGGGCAAACAACAATACTCCCCCTCCCGTCTTCGCCCACATCTTTCGGAATGAATGTGAGCGCAGAGAACAACGTTGACGATTAAGACCAGACGCTTTGGGCTCCGCATGCAACGGTGGTCCTGGCCAGAACACGAGTGCAAAGGGCGTCAGAGGTTTCAGAATTAATGAGTCGCAGTCGCAGAGTTCAGGCCTGCCTGCAGGCTGGAAGGGCGGAAGGGCTGGCTGCTGACAGGGAACATAGCCGACCGCCTCGTTTCGCCACCTGCGCCTCGTTCACTAGCGTCGCCACCGGCACCTCCTCTGCTTTTCCTATGGTCGGTGCCACGTGAAAGTGTGGCAGTTGATTTTATGAGTAATTAGTACGTGTTAATGGCACGTGAAATGCTTCCTCTGAATTGCGGCCACTTGAAAAATGAGGGGGAGACATTCAAAAAGGACATGTCCATTTGGCAAAAATTGAGTTCTGTAGTTTTACCTAGATTTTTTTTTTTTAAATTTTTTTTTAATTAAACAATTACAAACATAAACACGAAAATTACATTAATGATAATTACTACAGAAAGGAATATGAATTATTATTCTAATAGAGTTACTATTTTCAAAACTCTTTCAAAGAAAAAATATAACATTACTTGGTTAGTATTATCACTTAAATGGAACTAAAACTTTGCTTATCAAAAAATTGAGGTCTGACAGATTTGTACTGAGGGCTCCTGGAGTACCTAGAATTTTATTTCCATTAAGAAACTTGATGCCTTACAAGACATTATGTAGTACGATGTTCGTTGTGTTAAAGATGGAGTTGTAAAGTGTAGTTGTAAACCAGGACTCTCCCACCAGCGGGGCACCGCCCCAGCCGGGACAAGCTCTAAACTCCCGACCGGTCTCCCGGAATATGTGGTAGTCTAGTGCATGTTAGTGTAAGTGAGTGTGTAAGGGGAGAGGATAGAACAAGGAAGAGGAAGGACAGATCGCGCGCGATCGGTGGCCCGTTTGGTAGAGTACTGTTCCGGCATTCGCCTGGTGTTGATCGGAAAAACCACGGAAGACTACCGACCAGAGCAGACGGATGCTAGAATTCTCCTCCTGACAGCGACTGAATTCTAACTGAAAAGCTAGTGTCGAAAATCCTGCCGCCGTCAGGACTCGAACCTAGGACCTCCCGGTCAGAGGCGCCGCAGAGAGATAAGGCTGTCAATGTAGCTAAGTGGTTTTTGAACTGTTCAACTTTACGATGAAGCGACCACCCCCTCACTGCTCTGCTACGAATACTTTACCTTCCGAATTTATTAGCAGTGACAGCGCGGCACTGTCGTTCCGTGTCAGACTTCCTTTTGCTTTCATTCTCCGCGTGTTCGCTTTCTCTAAACTTTTTCTCCTGCGGTACCCACCTCTGACTTCATTGTCGTCACTAGCACATGTTCTAAAGTGAAGAACAAAGCGTTTAACGTTCTCTGGAATACACTCCGAAAGGGAAAAAGATACTACCATCTCAAGAACTTGATATACATAAACTGTTAACGAAAAGTAAAATAGAGAATTTCGTATTATTTTTTTAAATATTGAATATCAATACTAGAAATTTATTTTATTTATTTTAATGTCTAAAAGCGACAAACCTTTCTGATATTTATTTATTTTTTGTTATATTTATTAGCTCGACTACTTTCTATTTCCAACATTCTATGTAAGAGTATAGAATGGTAGACTCGCATCATCAGCACACCGTGCATACAAATAAGAACTTTTATTAAGTCATTCATACGTTGAACTCTTTTAAACTTTCATCGGCAGAGATAAGACCTCCAGAGTCAATTTCCAACATTCAGTAGCTTACTACATACTATTTTTTTAAAATTATAAGTTCTACACCAAAGTTATGTACTATATATTTGTTAGTACTTCATCTATCAGAACTACTATGTTTCTTTTTCATTGAAGCATTAATATCTTTTCTGAATTACTAGTTAAATTTATTGAATTCTCAATATAATTTTTTAGTAGGAGGTGGACTGGAGTAGATGATATTCCATCATCGGATATTGAAATACCTGGGGTAGTACCTTCATAATAATTTAATGTCGCGTAAAGCAGCCCTGAATATTCGGCCGTAAAAGCTTTAAGGGAAATTACGTTATTGTAATAAAACTACGTCAAATATTTTAATTTGTGAACCCTTCTTTTGTCTTAACACAAAACCCGTTACTTTCTCAGCTTAGCTGTGCAAATTGGAATGATTCCCGCTGGCTCGACAATCATTTGGAGGTACAAAGCGAGCCGAGGGTTTTTCGCATCCTGGAACTCCTTTGGGCTGCTGACAGCGTCTCTTCAGCGCCGGATCGAAGCCACGTGAGCAGGGTGGGTCGCCGATCAGCGGCGCTGTAATTACAGCGGCTTAGCGTGCGAGGCGCAGCTCTCCCGCTTCCTCGGTCCCGTCTCTGCCTCCGTCCCCGCCACGGCCGTCCCCACCGCCATCGCCTCATCGTCGCTGCCGCCCCGCCGCCACCTCCACTGCCTCCGCCACGCTGCCGCCGCCGCCCAGCTGCCGCCGCCGCCCCGCCCCGCCACCGCCGCCCGCCGCCACAGCCCCGCATCCACCGCCCCTACACCGCCCCTACACCGCCCCTACACCGCCCCTACACCGCCCCTACACGCCCCTCACCCCCCGCCCTACACCGCCCTACACCCCCCTGCACCACCTACACCACCCCTACACCACCCCTACACCACCCCTACACCACCCCTACACCACCCCTACATCACCCCTACATCACCCCTTCCTCCGTCCTCCAATGTCCCGCCACCACCCTGCCACCGCCGTCGCTCTGGGCAGCTTCCACTTCACTGTTCCCGTTTCCACTCACCCCAGCCGCTCACCTTGCTCCCTACGAAGGTTCACCATAGACTAGAGACAGAAGGGAGATAAATGTCTGTCATCAGAAGGTTGAATATCATGGATTCATGAAAGGAGAAGCCATGAAAATTTCACGAAGCATTGCCAGTGGATATCGTAACGTTTATTTTTTATTTTTTAGTAAATTAATTCCTCTAACACGTCATCAGAATCCAGGTTTTGTGGGTCATTGATTCAGAAAAAATATTTTAAGGCAAAACATGTGTAAGTCTCTGTATGTCTGTCAGTTTTCATTTCAAAAATATTAGGTTTCATATTGCAAATACTTTGAATATGAATTTTTAATTTTCGAATATTCCTCTATTATTATACTAAGAAACGATATTTATTTGATAGTCGTACTTAAACATTTAGCTACACTAATGAGTAAAGCAAATGATGAATTATAATGAAGCTTTAGATTAAAATTTAATGCATGCAGACATTGTAAACTAAAACGTTGCGAAACATAATAAATTATTTAATTTGTTATTTTATGGAAGGAAAATGAAATTAAAAATTGTCACTACTAGAAAACAAGTGGAAAATTAATTATCTTTAATCCATGACTTTAGTCTTTTAAACAAGATAAAACTCCCATGGGTTAAACTAAATTTTATCAGAGACGTTTGTTTAATAGTTCAAATTTCTATGGAAGCCAAGTTCTCTGTCGCGTTGACGTAATCATGTAACATTTATTGTAAGAAATTCTTCGCCGGGCGTATTAAAAAATGTTATATCCTTTTCCCATAGCAAACATCTGCTTAAAGGAGCTCTTCGTTGAAAATTGTCCTTGTCCTTGTAATATCACTTGTCTGTGTAGTGGCCCTCACATCACCCTCTCTTTCCAACTTGGATGGCGGCTCATTTACCCCTCGTTCCCTCACACGCTCTTTGCTCGTCTGACACGCGACTAACTCTTACAAAACTATCTCGCACATTCCTGCTTTCATTCTTCAATTCACCCATGTTTTTATTGCGACGTTAGCTCTTAATACTACTCATAATCTTGATCTGAGCAGCCATAAGTTCATTTTCTCCAGTGTTTAAAGTTGTTGGAAATTCTATTTGACATTTACTTTCTTGCATTGGTACGTACGTAAAAAGATTAAGTATTATAATCCTGCAGCAAAAATTGGCGAATTTTCCAAAGCAAAAACTATATTGTGAGACCCTGATATTGAAAACTTGATACATCTTATCTATATGTAGCAAATTATTGCCTTTAACAGTTGTGTATTAGAATCTAAGATTTGTGAGTTCTTTATATGAAAAATCGATTGATGGGAAAACGATAGTCTCTACGTCTCTGGTTATCGCTGGTGCCTAAACATTTCAGATAATTTTCTGCATATTCACAGATTCATTTGTACGAACTCGCGAACTTGCGGTTTAAAACGGAAATTTTGATATTTGGGAGTACAATAAATGAAGTCTCAAACACATTTTCAGTATTTTTTCGAAAACGGCTCTAAATGTTCCTCACCCCATCCTCCTAACCAGTTACCGCCCCTACATAGATCCTCTTCTCTGGTCCATAAAGCAACTTCCATCAGCACCTGACAAAACAATCACCACCGCCTCTTCCATCCCCACACTATTAGCAGTGTCATCATCAATTTTTAACCGTCCTCCTCTTGACCAATTCTGCCTCAATGCAAAAGCTGTCGTAAGCCACCCACCACAAATCTAGTTCTGAAACTTCCACCTCAGTCAACCCTTTCTTACGGACCGTCATGTATCAATCGTCCACCAACGCAATATCTTCTTTCTAATCAGTTACCTTCTCCAAACCACTCCGTTCTCCACTGACAACTTTCACAAGGTGGCAATACCGTCTCCACTGCCTCTTTCATCACCACCAACACCACCACCACTACCGTCATCAAATCACCTCTTTGTCTTGACTAATTACCGCCTCTATGCAGACGTCAAGTCTCCAACACTCACCACCAAATCTAGCCTCCACCACAAACCTCCATCGCCTCTTCCTTACGGATTGCCTGAACCGCCATTACCAATCCGGAGTCCCTCATCCTCCAAACCAATTACCTTCTTCTCACTCCAATCCTCTCCCACACAATCCAACCCCCCACCCCTTCAGACTACGTCCACGTCCTTCCCTCGCAGACCTCCTTCCCCCGGCGCCTCCACTTGGGCACTTCTCTGCTAATAACGGGCGCGAACGACGGGCGGCCCCCCCCCCCTCGCCGCAGCGCGCAGCGCTTAGTCGCGGCAGTGCTTAACGCGGACCCAATCAACGGCCCGCGCGCCGCCCGCTAACGAGCTGCTCTGATCTGCGCCCGCGGTTCGAATTTGATGCTCCGAAAACACGCGTGCTCCCCCCTCCCCAGCACTCCACCCCCCGCCCACCCGCCCGCCGCAGCCCCCCGCCCCCGCCGCGCCCCGCCCCGCTCCGCCCCCCTCAGCCCCGCCCCGCGCCCTCAGCCCCGCCCCGCGCCCCTCAGCCCCGCCCCGCCCCTCTCAGCCCCGCCCCGCCCCTCTCAGCCCCGCCCCGCCCCCTCCGCCCCTCCGCCCCACCGCTCGCCGCGCGCGCGCGTGCAAACGACAGGGCGGGACGGTTATTCCTTGGCGGAATGTGTCCGATTAGCGGCGGGTTTTCGCCGCGATTGGTGAGTGTGTAAATAAACTCGCGTAATGAGAATGCGGTTTGCGGGATAATGTACTCGGCGCTGGCAGCTGCGTCGCGCGGCGCCCAAGTGGCAGCGCAGATTCCGCCGTTTGCAGCTGCGATCGAACGCCGAGAACGTGGCGGGTGGTTAGTTAGTGATGTGAGCGAGTGTTTGCGGATTTGCACAAAAATTAACTGGAAGAGATTTTGATAGTACGAGGATATATGATATGAGGATGAATAAATTATTTCGTACGAAACTGTAGTATCCAATCAAAAGGCAAGAATTCATAAAACAATTTTTATTCAAGACCAGGTACAATTGCCGAAGTTCCGTATCACCAGAAGCATGTACCAAAAGCGAAGCAGTGTTATTGTTGTCCAGAAGAACCAAAATCAGTCGAGTAGTCAATTATCCACTAGGGCGTTCCACTTTCGTTGCACAGGTCGTCGTCGTAGCTGATTTCCACTCTTCGCTCACCAAGTCACTCGCCAGGATACAATCACTAACACCGTCGCTCGCTATCTGCCCTGGCGTCGGGTAGGAGCCTCTATAGCCCGTAGGGCTGCGACCGCCGGGTGGCTGCGGAGTAGGGCGGTGGCGAGTCCTACCCGCATGTTCGGGCGTGACGGCCGCGCGCGGACAGACCAGGCCATCAATAACATATTTTTAATAATGCATACAATCTGGCCGCTCGCACGGTCGTCTTCCTCTCCCGCCAGGGGCGGTAACCCCGCTGACGTCACTCGGCGGCGGTCCTTCAAATGCTGCGTCACGACAGAAACAGTTCTAAATAACCGTTTTTAAGGACAGGCATCCACTATTAAAATACACTGCCGATAGTTGTATAATATATTCAAAAATATCAATAACATATTTTTAATAATATAATCTGTTTATTTGAATCAAATTTAGTTATTGATCTCAAATTTGACACGAATATTTTAAGTGACAAAAATAAAATATGTAGTTGCTATTCAAAATGTCATCCCCCCAAATGTGTATTCTATATTATTTTACCTTCACCATTAGTAAAATCAAAATATGAAACAAGTACATCGAGAGAAGAGAATGTGGGAAGTGTTGTCCTGAAACATTTAGTAGAAATATGATTAATACGAGAATTATTCCGAGTGTAATTCTCATCCTCCACTTACAGGGTTTGTGTCGATTTTTTATAATTTGACAAAAACTATGTATATCCTTGCGTATGATATAATTGTAGAAAGCATTATAAAATTTAAAAAAAATAATAAATAACAGAACTGTTGGAGTCATTTCCAAAGTGTATTTAAAGTCAAGTGATTTAAAAGTGGAAAACGTAAAAATTTTTTAGTCAGTAGCAGTCGAAAAATCTAAAAAATTATTTGTGTTTTGAGAGAAACCTTGAGATTATTTTCGAATCTGTTCCGAGTTCGAAAACACAAAATTATTTTTTGTTATTTTTTTACGTGATGAGAAAGTATCCAAAATATTTTTCTGATAGTATAAATTATTTTGTTATTTTTCATATTTTTCAACCAGAAAAGATATTAGTAAGTGCAAAAAAATTCACGTTTTTTACTGTAGGTGTATGACGGGGCTAAGAAATGTCCAAAATTCTTACTTTTATGTTAGAGATATAATTTAACTACTCATATGTCATTTTTACCGTCGTATCCGGGTACCCTTTCTAGCGCACATACAGTAGGGTTTATGTCGACGATTTATTATAATTGTCAAAATGTGATCTATTCTTACCATAATACATACAGTGTAAGGATAATTCTGTCTGACTACAGCATAGAAGCCATATAAGAGCCATAACCATCTGCAAATTTTCATTTATAATTTTTCCATTTTCAACACGTTAAACGTGGTTGAATTTCTTAACATTTTATTAATAAAAACACCAAGCACGTATTGCAATGTGTAGCGTAATTACAGGATCGCCTTTCCTGCAAAAAGTGCACATTTTTTAGAAAAACGAGTTAACGATATACGAAACTTCCTTTTGTGCATACAACACCAAAATAAGAAACGTAGAAGCATTATATTCCTAACCTGAAATACTGAGTTAATTAAATTTTAAATTAAATTTAATTAAAACTGACAAGCTGCATTTCGTTTTGAGTGTCTCTGCTATCTCTATGGAAGCAAACGCCTTCCAGTGAAGGAAGAAGACACGACGTGAATCCATTTGGTTGGAGGTTCATTGTTGACTAGAGCACAAGAGAGATTTCTAGATCCCTTTGGCTCAAAGCTTTCTCACCGCTTACAATAAATAATCATAATAATCTCAGCGTTTACAATAAATACCAGCTACAAAGTAGACATAATAAGCTATATTTAAAAAGTAAAGGATTATAGATAATAAATTCTATAGAACAAATAGAGAAAATCAGAAAAAATCGCAATATTCAATATTGTAATACTGATACAAGGTCCGAGATGGCTACTAGTTCATTACATTTCACCGACAAGCAGTATCTTCATTAGTATTTAAACAAGACTTTTTAAAATGGCATTCATGTTATATATTTACAATAACGAATTTGTACATCTACAAATACAGTGAAAATAGTCATTATTTATAAATATTCATCATTCGCAATTTTTTCTCCAGATCATAATGTGATAATGCATTATTTTATCCGATATCAATAAAAATCTTAGAAAAAAAAAAAAGATTCTTTACATAAGAACAATCTTCAAGATATAAAAGCATTTACAAAAGGATATGTCTTTCTAAATCTAATATTTTCAGTGTTTCTGGAATTACTATACGACAAAAAAAGCAAATGTATTCAGTAAACTGAATATACAAATTAGTTGAACAGTGCAAATATTGCGCACTTGCAAATCATTGTTTCAAAAGTAAAAATAGCTTCATACTGGTAGCTTTGAATGACCGGTCATTGAGCTTTGATACTGCAATATACGTCAAATATTGTTTGTGAATAAACATTCAGAACTGCTAAGCGTTCATTAACAAACAGACATGCTTAAATTCGTGAAATTAAATAGTACATAATATAAAATAGTTAATTTAATTTTACACATGACTAGAGATTCCGATGTGATCCCCTGTGCTACTGAATCCCGGTTCTCATATATATATATATATATATATATATATATATATATATATATTTATATATTATATATATTATATATATATATATATATATATATATATATATATATATATATATATAAACATATATTTCCTCGAATTATATCCGCTTGCTATTCATGTCTTGACCATTTTGTTCCCCACATGTTGCTTCATAGGTTCACAGCATGTTTTTTGCATATTCCCTGCACGTTTATCTTTGTTTCCGCATGTTCCATACATGTTCGCCACATTCACTCCCGCTTGTTTCCCACGTTTTGTACTTGCATGCCACACGTTTTCCGACTATTTCCTCAATGCTGCTAACATGTTCGCCGCATATTTCGCACATGCTTAACTCAAAATTTAGAAATGATTTTTAAGTCGTTTTTATTATGAAATGTCTCCATAAACGTTGCGGGCTGCAGAGTGGGCTTTCTCACCCTGGGAGGACGAAATCAGAAAGGTTGAGTATCCAAAGTAGTACGATAACGAGCCAACCTTCCAGAATGTAAGAGAAGGCCAAAAATCTCATTTTGTTGCGAACGTTTTAAGTAACATAACTTGAGATACCTGACTATTCCCATTTCCCACAATTTAAGGAACTAGAACGCGCTGTGTCCGTGATACACTCGAAATCCAGAAGTATATGTGGTCTTTACTAAAGATGGATATCAAACATTAAAATAATGAGTTTGACAGTTTCTATGCCATTTCTTTTCCAACGAATGTTGATTTATGTCCATACGTTATGCACTTTCCTTAAAATAACCTACAAATCCTTAGCTGACCATCTTTTGGGTTTACTTATATGGAGTGGATGCCGATTGTTGTATCATTGTTATTGTTATCTTTCATCAGATATAATTTTTACGATATCCAGCCCAGACTGATATTACATTAAGAAAACGTTTATTGTGATCAGAATTCGTTCTGTGTTACCATTTTAAACACGTTCTAATTACGCAGTTTTGATTCCTCGTAGGTCGCGTCTCGCGAAATACCATGCAAATACTACTCTGCTGCTAAAAACATGAAGAAAAGGAAACCGTTACTTTTTTGCTCAATGCAAAGTGAGGGAAAACAACGCTGTTGTGGAAACGACTCAATCTCAAAACGTTTAAATGAGTTATTAGAAAATTGCGATACCTATTCAGCACAAATCAGTTCATTTCCAGAAACGTTTTAAGAACCAGTCTAATACTCATCATATCTTCACAGAAAACCGAAGCAGACCTCAATCAAGACTTTTTAAATATATAAAATGAGCCTGACTTTTTCATCTGATTGTAAATTGTAATACATTTTCTTTTCTTGGTGAAGGGGTGAATTGAATGAAAGGCAAGGAGGGGTTACTTTTATTAAGAATAAATGTTTCCACGGAGCCAACTACATAAGATGCTTTCTTTTCATTAGATATTCTTTAATGAGAATTTTTCGTGTGTTATCAATTGGTTAATGACATATTAATGTTTCCGACTGTATAATAAGCGGTGTCCAATATATATATATATATATATATATATATATATAAATTGGTATTGCGCCACATACCTAAAATTTGTGTGGTGTGTATGTATGTAAATATAGGGACGCTTTGATTATTGCGCCACATACCTAAAATTTAAAACTACACATGTGTATCTGTATAAAGAAAGCAGGCAACAAAGCGCCGTAGAAGCCTTTCATATCCTCGCCCGCTTTGTTTCTGTCCTCGAGGGCACCTGGAGGATTGCCACACGCGCTTTGCGATCCGCACTAATCAAGCCGCGAATACACGCCACGCCGCTGGGTAGCGGGCGCACGCGAGTCCGTTGGTTGTGTACCGTGCCGTCACACAAACGTTCCGCCCCTGCACACGTCTCTTTGTGGGCGTCTGAATCCCTTCCGCAGCGCGCCGTCTTCACGTGGTTCGTAGAGCAGCAATTATGCGTGTGTGTCTTCCCTGTACGATTGTGCAGATGCTGTGACATTGTCGAGTCACGTCGGACTCTGTGTTTTGTGTTATTTTTACGGTGGAGTTTGTTGTGGCGCGTTGGTTTTTCTGTGACACCTAACGCTACATAGTTTAGGATAAAAAAACCGACTGGTGATGTTGTGATTTTCGTTACATCAGCAGACTCAAGAGTGACTCATTCATTTATTCAGTGGAATGTCACCAGTAACAATCACACCTTCATGTGAAAATCTCTGCAAATGTGTTGTTGGCTCCTAGTATCAGGTGCTTATTTTTAATATACTCCAGATTATATCAGGTCATACCTACAGCCAGACCTCCAACATTCGTCGTGGTCGGCGACGAGGGTTGGAAACGGGGAAAGGTCTGGAGATTAAGGGTAGAGTTATCTCGGAGAAGAAAACGAGTAGAGTAGATCTTGGGAGATAATAGTACATTATGAAACGATTTTGTAATGGTGGGTGTTAATACACGAGCGTGATATTACGACGCGAGCAAGGAACGAGCGAGAACTTTGACACTGAATCGTTTCGTGACAGTTGACATGCAGGATTCAACCGAGGCCTCCTACCCTATCCATCGCAGGTGGATTTGTTTTACCAGACCGCCAGCGAGGGAGTACAAAAGTTAGAGCAATAATTCCGACGTCACTATTTTCGCTTTTCTCGTATTTATGAAGGTGTCAACTCCACTTTTAATTCACTAGACATTTAAAGTAAAGAATTGGGCGGTTTTTAAGTTCTATCACACGACAGCAATACATAAATCCTAATGACTTGCGTTCAAGTCGTAACGTCAGTCAAACGTTCTTTCCGAAAATTACCATTGGCCTAGTCACATAGGATCGGTGTGAAATTACAATCCAATTAATTTTAAATAATATTTGATGTAAAAAATACTACTAATAAAATAATTTAAAACTGACGAGGATAACAAAATATTCAATGCAATTTTAATGTACACAATCGAACGAAACCTTTACTATAACGAACTCAATGATTAATTGTCAATACGTGGTTTGCAAGCTTCTTTGTGATTGGTCAAGAACCTGTATCGTAAGAGGAAATTGATTGGTCAAGAACCTGTATCGTAACGAGTATTATTATGCAAGGGGTTGTAACCGCCAAATGACAGAATTATTCAATGGGAGTAGAAAAAAATAAATTCAAGCTGAAAGAAGTGAACATAATTTTCCGTGTATGTGTGTATGTGTCAAGGGCGAAAAGTGTACAAGGATGACGATGGAAAGAACGCACACCGATGTTTAAAACGACTGTGTGTATGATCCGTTTCGTAAACTACCTTGTAACTTTTTAAACAGTTCTCAAATTTATTCATAAATCACGAAAA
The DNA here is from genome assembly GCA_964035755.1 of Teleogryllus oceanicus. NCBI lineage: Eukaryota > Metazoa > Arthropoda > Insecta > Orthoptera > Gryllidae > Teleogryllus > Teleogryllus oceanicus. The sequence goes on from CAXIVR010000008.1 coordinate 61,815,904, forward strand.
ATTTAGTGATCAAGCAGTTGACAAATCAAATTCTTCTTCAGACAATGGTGACCGAACTATACAAGAGTCCCAGGAGGAAACGTCGAAAATTGGAAAATAGGCACTTAAAACAATTTTAATAGTATTTTGTCAAAATGCTACTTGGATATTCTGACTAGCTGAGCCGCAATAACCACTCAAAAGTTGGTTTGAAAAAATGCATTCGAGGCAAACTTTGCATTGCAGAAGCAGAGAAATACTCCAGAAACATTTAAATTGTTTATTATTTACAAAATAATATATTTTATAGAAAGAAAAATTAATTCAAAAAAAAAAGCCCCCAATTTATAATTTTTTTTTTTGGAAATAATAAACAATTTAAATGTTACTGGATTGTTTCTATGCTTCTACAATGCACATTTTTGCCTAGAAAGCATTTTTTCATACCAACTTTCGAGTGCTTATTGTGACTCAACCATTCACAATACCAAGTAGATTATTAGACCAGATATACTTAAAAATTATCTTAAGGGCTTATTTTCCAATTTTGACGTTCCCTCCCCGGACCCCCTTTAGCGTTGAAAGCAGTCAATACTAGAACTCTAGGACCCCCGCTGCAAAGATTCTCTGAACTGTCGTAGCCAGTGATGTACTTGAATTGTATATGCCATGAATCCGAGAGTAGATCAGTAATTTTCTGGGAAGTAAATAAACTACGTAAGACATTCTCTAAAACTCATCTCATTGGCACAACTTTATCCGTCTACTGACGGTCTTTGCTTTAGAAGATTCCTCATATCCGTAAGAACGCTGTTGACATTTCCCGCTGCGAAATGAGATGTCATTTTCAGCCACGTCTCCTCGGATATCACTTACCTGTCTTCAACAGGGAAGTCAAATTTGATTTCTTCTATAAGGAAACATTCTGAATTTTCTCCTGCGCATTTATTACGCAATGTTGTGAGGTTTTCGTGAAATATTTTTTGACTGATGGATTCATAATTCTTTCTTTTGTGTAAGTGTGGAAACCACACAGAATTGATAAGACTGAGTTTTTTGTTTTGTTTTGCTTTTGTTTCTCTGTGGAGCACTTTTCACTAATGTTACCTTAAAAATGTATTAAGTAAATTGTACATATCTTTTGTAAAGTACTGTATCGCATAAAAATGTTTGTACTCCTTTCCGTTTTAGTACAAAATTAGATTTGATCTGTTTTAGTGGAATGCACGTATTGTTAGTAGGGTATACAGAATCCGCAATCCATCTATTTCACTTATTTTTAAGTGTTCACCATTCTTTTGTTTCATAGTCCTATATTAGTCTTGAAAAGTTTAATTAACTTAAGGTGCGTTAGGATTTTGAGTAGCAACAATTTTCAGAATTTAGTATTTATAATAAATTTCTTTTTTAAATGTGTTCTCTTATACTTATCCCAAGCAGATAAAAAAATTGGTTCCTATTTTTATTTCATTTGTATATTTTCATTCTTAATATTAGGATAAAAATTTGTAAATCATTCTCTAATAACAATTGTTTAATTTCACTGATGACACTGATGTTATAATTAATTTAAAAGTTATTCTTAGAATTTGATTATTTTCAGTATTAAGAGCCTATCTTATACAAAAAATCGAAACTGGAGTATATAAATTTTACGTTCTCGAAATGTTTTATTTCACTAACAATGCACTGGCTTAGGTAGTTCAGGCATAAATCGATGTCACTCCTGCGTTTCTGACAGGAAGGTTCTAGAGTTCACGTCCTGCAGATGATTTTCGTCGCTAGTTAGATACTAGCTAGATCAAATTCAGCCGTTCACTGAAGGATAATTCTACCGGTTAGCTGATCTCATCGGTAGTTTTCCGTGTTTCCTCCGATCAACAGCAGACGAATGCCGGAGCCTTCTCTTCCTCGCAATATTTCCTTCCTCTTCCTTGCCCTTATCTTTACCCCTTACTTACACCACACTACCACACATGTGGGAGACTAATCGCGAGCTTAGAGCTTCTCCGAACTGAAGGGGCTGCTCTGTTAGCCGGAGATACCTGGTAAGGGAAAACCCAGCAAGCCGTTGTATAGGTGGCCACCGGATCTCGCCATCCAGCGGGGGAAGATCATTGCCACCTCCCATTACAAAACATGTACTTCACTTACGGGACTAAGGGGCATAACCGTTGACGAGCCCGCAAAAACTAATGAATCAATCAACGAGCAAGGTATTATATGAGAAGTTTCAAAAATCTTCTCACGCTCCCAAAGGACCAGCCCCCTCATCGCGCGCATCGTGTACAGAAAGATTTTCCTAAGGATGAGCCAAAGTGACAGTTCGCATAACAAGTGAACGTAACATGTTATTCAGAGAAGTATCCCTCCGACGCGACAGCTGTTCAGCCACGCCCCTTCGTAAAGTGCCAATAGCTCCTGTGAAAACATCCCTATGAAGAATCTAAGAGTATGAGGTGTATGCACGTACGCGAGTCCGGGCAATATTTAAATTTAATTACGTACGTGGAAAATCTCTTAACATGCTGTCACAATCAGTAAAAGAAAACTGCCACGAGTGGCATGATAGATAGAAAGGAAAATAATTTTAAGCCGAAAACACGTGCACCGGTACGCATCTCGCATTCAAGTCTCGGTTTTAAAATAAACATAATATTTATCGCACAAAAAGTAAATTGAATGAAATGCTTATAGAAAAAATAATTTTTACAGAAGAGCACATAGCATTGCACTTCCTCATTTCAATTATTTCTGGCAGCGCACTTTATTTTTGTCGGACGAAGACACCACAATAGGGAGCGTCGAAGCCAGTTTAGCCACGTTAGTCAACTGCAAACGAACAAATGCAGGAAGGGAGTTTAATGGGCTCGAGGGCACAACGACCACAGAACCTAGAGCTATGTTGCTTGATTGTTTGATTGATTTTTTCGTGTTTCCGGGCGCGTCAACTGCTTTGGTCATTAGTCCCGCAAGTGTAGTGCATGTTTTTTTCGCGGAGATGGCGGTGATCTTCCCCCGCTGGATTACGAGATCCGGCGCCGATCTACCGTCGGCTAGCGGGGTTTCCCTCTAACTAGGACTCTCCCACCAGCCGGGCACCGCCCATCCAGGACAAGCTCTAAGCTCCCGACCGATCTCCCGGAATATGTGGTAGTATAGTGCATGTTAGACTGAAAAGCTTGTGTCGAAAATCGTCCGCCGTGGGGAGTGGGAACCTAGGACCTCCAGGTCAGAGGCGCTGCAGTGACATCAGTTGATGCACTAAGCTACCGCTCCCGGTAGTTATGTTGCCAGCACTTTGGCTCATCCTCAGGAACATTCTTCTAGACACATGTTGAGGCGTTGCGGAATCTTGACGAGCAGCGCCCAGGCGCGCCAGCAGCCCACCCGCGGCGGCGGAAGCGGCGAGCGTCAGGGCTGCGGCGCGCGCACTCGCCGCTGAGAGGTTGGGAGGCCGCCGCCGCCGCCGCCGCCTCGGAAAACAAAAAGGCTCCTGACGTCAGTGTGGCAGAGCAGTCACGCCCCCTCCCTCCTTCGCCTGTTGCCCGCACCGCGCCGCCACCTGCGCCCCCCTCCGGGACTACGGTCCGCACGTTGCTGCTTCTCGTCGCCCACGCAGAAAGGAATCCCACTTTTCCTTTATCTTCCACTTTTAAAGATGTTTCCGTTGCCTCGTTGCCCGTAACCTAATTTAAATGTTGACGTCATGGCATTGCGTCGTGGTCTGCTAACACACATAGCCACACCCATCACCCGACATCCTCGTTGACAATCACACTCCTTGTGTTGTAGAATTCTGATTGGATGTTGTTGACGTTCTTATAAGAAGAAATAAAGAAGGTCTTCTTAATCACACTCCTGCTCTTCAACCGTATTTGCCACCTTTCATCCCCACATCCCCCTCCTCACACGTCGCCATCCATCCACTCCTTTCCCCGCTTTTCCCCCGCCGTTTTTCATCCCAGGCGTTTTTTCTCCCCGCCGCCATTCATTTCACCATTCACGGTCGCCATTCATTCCAGCCTTCCGCCGCATGTGATCCGCGCCACATATCGACTCCTTTCTTTTCGTCTTCTTCGCCATTTATCCCCACCACCCTTCGTACACATCGCGCGTCATCCCATTGCCGTTTGTCGCCAACGCCTGATATCTATTCCCTTTCCCCTTGTAAACTCCAAACTCAATTCCGCAGATTTTCTCCACTCGTAATAGTACCCCCGATCCTTATTCTCTCTTCTATTTACTGTACACATTCCTTCTTTGCTCTTCCTACATTCTTTCGAGATCCAATTTACCAATGTCTTTCATTCGTAATTTATGTTCGTTCCCCTTCAATTTCCAAGATGTATGACCGGGAGGTCCTAGGTTCGAGTCCAGACGGCGGCAGGATTTTCGACACTAGCTTTCCAGTCGCTGTATGGAGGAGAATTCTAGCGGTCGGCTGCTCTGATCGGTAGTTTTCCGTGGTTTCTCCGATTAACACCAGGCGAATGCCGGAGTAGTACCCGAACAAACGGGCCACGGACCGAGCGCGATCTGTCCTTCCTCTTCCTTTTCCTATCCTCTCCCCTTACACACACTTACACTAACACGCACTACATTACCATATATTCCGGAAGGCCGGTCGGAAGCTTAGAGCTTGTCCTGACTGGGGCGGTGTCCCGCTGATAGGAGAGTCCTGGTTAGGGGGAAACCCCACTAGCCGACGGTAGGTCGGCGCCGGATCTCGCCATCCAGCGGGGGAAGATCACCGCGCATCTCCCGAGAAAAAAAAACATGCACTACACTCACGGGACTAATGACCAAAGCAGTTGACGTGCCCGGAAACACGAAAAAATCAAATCAAATCAAATCAATCCAAGATGGATCATCTTAGATGCTGCATTCCACGTTCCTGTAACTAGATTTGTTTCCCGCTTTACTTATTTTTATTACCCTTCTATACTGTTATCGCCACACCGCCTCAGCCATCGTCTCGTGCATACTCTGCCACCTTATATGCTGCCATGCTTCAAAATGGATCCGCGGAGCTGGTCACAAGATGAGAAAAGTTCTCTTTCTAAAAAATAACTTTCTTGGTCTACCTCGTGCGAATCCCATCCGCTGGCGATGCATGGCTGGTGGAGTTTTGCTGTGTCTGTTGCTCGTGTAGAAAGTTCGAAGAGAAAAGATTTCAGTCGAAAAGGGAAAAAAATCAAATTGGATTAGGAGAGTATTTTTAAGAGAGGTGTTCTAATTATGGGATTTTTGAGTGTATTATACGCATGGTAGTTCAGAAATCATGAAAATTCAAAAGACTCTCAATGATGTTTGTCTCAAAGTTGTTTCAGAAAATGACTTTCCCGATCTACATTCTTGATGAGAAGGCGTTTAATTCAAATATTATCGATATTCGGGATTACAATTTTGTGTCATAAAGATGGAATTAATCATTTTTAGCGTATACTGCCTAAGATTAGACAGTAAATTAATAAATTAGAAATACTATGTGACCAAGAGTTTGAAAGAAACTCAAAATAGTTTGATAAAATGCTACGCATTTTAATGCATTGTGTTAATTAATGTTGGCACGTAGGCGGCCAAAATTCAAATTTGGTGCCGCACGTGGAATTCAATCAATTATAGTAATTCCATGGCGCTAATTAACAAAGGGTACACATTTCAAATCTCCCGCGTGGGAAAAATCGCGGGCGGGCTTTCAGAGAGAAAGGCAATTCATTCTTCGTATGAAGCTGTTTGGAGCGGCGGAATTGCCTGGAAAATTTGAACTGTTTTAAAAAATGCCCCATAGATGGCGGTAGCTACTGGGAAGCCACAAGATTGCATTTCTTATTGTCAACATTCCGAGAATTAAACGCCTTTCCAAATAAGACGCGATGGGATCAAATTGTTTGAAAAGGAGGTTGCCGAAACAGTTTTGCGGTGATCAATTTAATTATGTGGGGTTGGTATTGCGACCTCAGCTGAGAGTTATTGGCACGCAAACTTAGCTATCACGCCTACATTACGAGAGAAAACTATTTCTTTTCTCCCAGACAAGGTAATACTGACAACTTCTTCACTACTCAATCATTCTTATGCCGAGGTAATCTAAAAGTTCATAAATAATTGGCTTTCAGAATTTTCACTGGTGTCGAGGATAAAAAAGGCAAAAGGAATTTTGTCAACCCGAATCATCGTCTGATGCTCTCCCAAAAAACTCAAGCTATTTTGCAACTTCATCGACCTGTATAAAAGATGTTTGTAGCATATTTAAGAATCCTGTTTGGTTTAGAAATAGTGAATAATTTTACGGTTTTTATTCAAGGTCTACTACTGAAGATTCGATAATACATATTCTCTTTGTTCGCATAGTACTTCATTTTAACGTTAATCTTTTCATTTTATACCTTCGATTCCACACCAACCATTCACTTTAACGTCACCCTCACTCCGAAGACAATTTTGGGAAGGATCGAAAACTTTTATGCACGACTTCATTACTCATAAACTTCAGGCGGTCGAACACTTAAACCGATAGATTACAATAGAAGTAAAACTTAATTTAAATGTTGATTGGAAATTTGAATTGAAATGGAAGGGTTACAGCAGGAAGAATACAAGGGAGCCTGTGAACCCCGTCTTGATCCACCCTCTGTTTTTCTCACCAAAACATTGGGGCCATCCCCTCCTGCTACTAACTATACTCATTCTCGTTCCGGCACCCACCCTTTCTCCATCATCTTTCTTGTCTTCGCTTTTCTTCTCTTCGTTCTCGCCTTTACTATTTTCGTTTTTCTTTGTAACATTATAACACCATTTAGCGAGATGTTTAAAAGTGCGACTTTTTTAATGAGTTCTCTAATACGTATTGTGAACTGCTTTTGAATTTTATGATTGTATTACTGATTTACTGGCAATTGAACTTTGGTGTGCAGCATGCCACTACGCATAATTTGTTTATATGTCACCAAGAGCTGAAAGAGTGTTTTGTTTTTACTTTTTAGCTGGCTATCTGTTTGGACAAGTAAATACACACCAAAATAAGTTTAATATTAGTAAGTTATAAATCAATGGTGTAATGTTGAGTAATAATACACGAGTATGATATTACGATACGAGCGTGTATCATAAACTTCACTCGAGTGTATTAATACCCATTTCATCGAGTGTCATACGGAATTTTTTCTACGACTTGTACGAGTTAAACTTTTACACTGAATGGCGTCGCGGCAGTTGGCATGCAGGATTCAGCCAAGGCGACCTAGCGGACAGCTCCCTAACCCTGCCCTCGCGTACTGCCGCAGGTGGCTGGAGTAGCAGTCCGCCTGCGAGGGACTACTGCGCTAGTCAAATTGGATCAAAGTGAAATTATGATCCTATTTATTTTAAATAATATTCCACAAAAAAATATTAATAATAAATTAAAACTGACAAGCATCATATAATATCAATTTTAATGTGTACAATCGAACGAAACACTAATAACATTTGCTAGAACGATTCTCAATGGTTCATGAAGTGTCAATACTTGGTTTGTAAACTTCTCTGTGATTGTTCAAGAACCTGTATCGTAATGAATAATCATTATGCAACTGATTGCAGACATTAAATGTCAGCATTATAGAATGGGAGAATAGAAAGATGTTTTTTCAACTGTTGTAATGTGCCCGTGTTATGCGATGACTCCTTTATATGCTGTCTTGTTAAGATGTCGCTGACCCTTAGGGAATAGGTAACGTATTTTTGATAATGATCTACTCATAAGGAACAGAAATGTATTTCAAATTTATTTGAATAAATTATGACGGTGTTACAGATCTCGTCATAAGAGTATTGTTGGATATAGAACTTTATAATATGTTCAGTTTCACATGGAATTAAGCAAATTCAGCAATCGGTAAAAATAGGCAACCTAATTTACCTTTTGGGTTATTGCCTAATAAATAATATTAAGAATGTATTCAATCAAACAATGTTACAGATCCGCCATTCTTAGCCTGCCCATTCTTGCATTTGTGGCAGAACCAGCTTACCCTACGGCTTTTGTCACTCCCTTGTATATGCCCTTCCCATGCCTTCACACTGTATTCTTGATAGAACACGTATTGGAAGCGAATGGTTTCTTGGTTACCAGAATTAAACAACCTCAAGTATACTATCCGTTGGAAACTTTTGGGTTCGGCTGTTCAGGAAGTGTTTGGATCCCTCGTTGCCATCTCAATGTTCAGCCGTGGACAAAGTAAGACCAACATATCTAGAGATTTCCATCACTGTGGTGTACTTTCCGAAGGAAGGAAAACCAGAACATAATCTAATAGAGAAGCAATGAAACTATTTTTCTCTAACTCAATATTTGCATGACATTTCTAACGCATTGGTTTCTAATTTGAACCTATTAAAGATAAAGTATTTTCAAAATTTTTTCAAAAGAAAAATTTAAAAGGAAAATATGGACCTGTTACAAATGTACTAAGTATCAAGCATGATTTTTAGAAAATTATTGTTGAATTTACCCTTTTTTAAATCTCCAAATACAATGCGATTTTTCCATAAATTTAAACTTGCTGGGGTTTTGACTGATTTATACAATTAATAACTCTTATCCGATGTACATTCTTAAATTTTGCAAAAATATTATATTATCATTTTATACATACTTGTTTGGAATGTGATATCTAAATTTTTAAATACACTATTTCAATTTAGACTATCCTAACTTGAACAAATGAAATAGACTTTTTGAATAATGTATAAAAAATTTGTTGCTTAATGTGGAGTCTTGATTTTAATAAAATTTTTCTTAATAATACCTTTATAATTGTTTATTTAGTAAAATACCTTATAGGTTTTCATAAACTGTGTAGATATGAATTAAACAATACATTTTAGGAAGAAGTTTACAATAACTTAATAATTTTTTAAAATCAATATTTTAAAGTTCATTTTGACTATTAGTTTTCATTTCATAATGAAATCTTGACAATTATACAATACAAAAATAGGAACCACTAAAGTTGAACCTACACCTAACGAGATCAGTTCAGGTTCATGAAAACATGCGACTTAAAGCGTAGCATTCCATTATCTTTCCTTTTTGTGAAATTTCGATGTCATAATGTTGCAGCATTAACGACATCTCAATAATCTAGGGTTGTTCCGGAACAATTTCGCCAACCACACTAATGGATTATGATCTGTTTCGATCTTAATTTTACCTGCCGTCTAGATAATACCGCAATTTTGCAATCCCCAAATAATTGCTGTACCTCGGCTTTTACCGTACTGAAATTTTCTCCACATCCGTCAATTTCCTACTTAAATATAGAACAGGGTTTTCATCGCCGTTCTCGTCTGTCTGAGCTAAAACGACACCTATTCCTCTTTGACTTGCATCACATTGTATTTGAAATTGTTTCGCGAAGTCAGGTGCTCATGTACTGGTTCGCAACATAAAGCTTCACGCAACTTATTGAATGCACTTTCATTCAGGATTCCCAAATTTTCTGTCCCTGCGTTCCTTCCCCGTAACAAATCTGATAACGGAGCTGACATTTCGCCGAATCTGGAATGAATTTCCGGTAGTACCCGCTCATTCGAAAACATCTGACTTGTTTTTCGTGTGCGTCTTGGAAACTCCGAATTGCATGACTTTAGCTTCAGGGCGCATTTCCCGCTTCCTACTACGTAACCTAAGTATTTAACCGATTCCCCACCGAACATACATTTACTAGGTTTCATGCAGTTTTGCCTTTTTAGAATCGAACACGTTTTGCATGTGTTGTAGATGCTCTTGCCACGAGTTACTGAATATGGCTATGTCGTCTATATACGGTACCGCATATTCGCTGCATGGCGCTAAAGAGCTGCCATCATTCTACGATTGAAAGGCGCGTTCTTAAGGCAAAGGGCAATCGCAGTGGGCGATATGTACCAAAGTTAGTTACAAATGCAGCCAGCCTTGGCTCTTGGCGTTAAACTGATTTGCCAATAGCATTTTCGCTAAATCTAGAGTGGTGATTATTTTAGCTGCCGCCACCGTCTCGATTCGCTCTTCCATGTTCGGTAATGGAAAATATTCTGTCTTGATTAATTTGTTTAACCGCCATAATCGATACACGGGCGAGGCTTTCGACCGTGCTTCGACTAATATCATAGGTGACGTATACTCACTATCACCTACTTCAATAATGCCGTCGCGTAGCATTTTGCTAATTTCATCCGTAAAATAGCAGATTGTCTAGGCGAAGTACGATAAGGAGCACTACGCACGGGTGTTGACTCATCTGTGAGCTCTATGTCCATTGTAAGCGCATCGGTCAGTCCTGGTTTTCGGGGAAGATATCATGATACTTCATGATTAATTGCTCGAGTTCTCTCTGAACTCAGGGGAATTTTCGTACCTTCGAGCATTTCCTGGAGATTGAAGTCGCTCGCTTCGAGATGAACGGCATATCTTTCAATCTCATCCTCTACCTGTTCGCGCCTTGGATCGGTGTTGTCACATAGCTGATGTATTCAGTCCGCTGATGGTACTGCTTCAGCATATTCGTGATACACCCGTCCGTCCTTTTCCCAGGCAATAATACCACGTAGTTTGTATCAGAGACTTTTTCTTTGATCTCGCCAGGCCCTACCCACTGTACCGCCAGTTTTCGGTACGATTTGGCGCTAAGACCACACCTTGTCGCCAGCACAAAACGTGCGATTTACTGCTCTACGGTCGTACCAGACTTTTTCTACGTTCTTGCTCATTCAAAGTTTGGTGTGAGCTAGTTCACGATTTCCGAGTCTATTCACGAGACGGAATACGCTCTACCACTGAACTGGGCTCCTTCCTACTTCCGGCAATGTGCTCGTATAACAATGTGATGGAGTACGCAAATTATTCCCATACACTAACTCTGCTGGAGTAAAACCTAAACTTCATGTACAGTAGCGCAAAGCAAATAATATTGCTGGTAATTGAAGCTCCATTCCGTACCGCTTCTAGGCACAGAACCTTCAATAATCGGTTCATTGTTCGGTGCATTCTTTCCACGCATTAGATTGTGGGTGATAAGGAGAACTCCTAATCAACGGATTCGAACTTCTGCGCAATTCCCCGGTCAGAACGCTCGTGAAACAGGTGCCTGATCTGTCTGAAGTTCCTTCGGAACCTATTCGGCTAAATAGCTCTAAGAGCGCGTTGATTACAGTCGCCGATCAAATCCGTTATGGGAATCGCCTCTGGATATCTAGATGCCATGCACATCGCAGTAAGAATGAATTTCTTACCCGACTCGCTTTCCTGAAACAGTCCGCATGCATCGATATTTATTCGTGAAAATATTTCCTACAGGTGGTACCATTACTAACGGTGCTTTCTTTCTGTCTCCCAATCTGCCTACCTTCTGGCATACGTCCATGACCTGACGTACGTTTCCATTTCCTGGAAACATCTCGGCCAGTAAAAAAACTTCCTAAGCTATCCCACTTTGGTTTGTACCTAAGTGCGCATTCGCGGTCTCGTGACACACTTTAGTACCGTGCCTCGAAACACCGCGGAACACAATCATGTCGTACCGTTCGCCTTTTTACTAAATCGAGTGCGTACAGTAATCGATTACGTAGGAAGTACGATTCTTTTCCGTCTCGGAACTTCATTCTCGCATTTTTATAGATTTCCGCGAGCGTACTGTCCTTACTTTGTTCGTTAATAAATTCCTCTGTCGAGATCTGAATTAATTCTACACAGGAGCCTCTATCTGCATAAATTTACATTGTCGGCGTCGTCGACTTCCTCGTCGCCTCCGATAACATCTGCCACCGCGTCTCCCGTCACCGGTGAGTCAGCTACCTGCCTTCCTTTCGCGTCGCTATTTCTCTCAATCCGGCGCTCGACCCGTCTCTGCCGCCTCGTCTCCCGGCTCAGCGTGCCTGTCGCCGCTGCCTTCGACCGAGTTACAACTGCGCTCACAATCTGCGGCTCAATGAAACCTCCTCGAATTTCCTCGAGTAATTGCGCCGTACGATTGCTAAAGAAAAGTAACCGAAATCGATCGCGATTCACTACGCAGCTCTTTGTTACCTTCCCGAGCCCTTGCAGTCGTATCTGTGCTACTGGTAGATTCCTAGGTTTCGAATCTAAGGGTTGAAACACCATACACTTTCCCCCGTTAAATCAGAATCTTCTATAAATCGTTCATTTACAACATCAAAAGCTGATGTCACGCGAATCAAGGCTGGTTGTTCGTTCACAGTTGCCTGATATGTAAATGGTTGGAACAGCTCCGCCGCTGTCTCCCCCGCCATGTGGCCAACCTTTTTGCCTTTCTCCGCCCGCGCTACTCGGCAGTCACGTGCGAGATGCTGGGGTGACCCAGCTAAGCATTTCCTAACGCTGGGTTTTCAAACTCTTCCCTGACGTCCGGCTTTTGTGCAAGGGTTTCCGGCGCAGTACCTGTAGGTTTTCCGCGCTGGCTTGAACTAGGCCTCCGTCCCTTCTCTGGAACGGTTTCGAGAAACTACGTTTTCATCCGACCTATTGTTCTCGTAGTTATCTAATTTCTTCGCGAATTCAAGTGGAATTGCGAAATTTCCCACTCGTCAATAAAATGTTCCTTCATTTCAGCGGAACTCGCCGTTTCATTTGATCCGTCACGATTAAGTTGAGCAATCCTCGAAAGTTGAGATGCTAAGCCGCAACCATTCCTTACAATAATTATGTAATTCGCGGGCGTACACATTCCACGTGGTGTTCGCGGACTTCATGTGCCTCACGAATAACTGCCGAAACCTTTCTGCGTTAAATTTAACATTTCTAACAATTTAGATTTAATGTCGGCATATTCGGTCATTGTTTTCGTCTTCTAACGTAAGCCATGAATTGATTTGGTGAGGAAGTAGCCCATAAGATTGGCACCTAGTCTTCTCGGTACTCCTAACAACTCCGCTTGGCTCTCGAACACGCTTAAGTATGTATGATGTCATCGCTATCGCTTGAATCGGTCCATAACGTGACTCAACCGTACATGTTTTTTCGTTTTCGCCTCGTTCCCTGAACTTACGCTTCCTGTCGGCGTCTGATTCGCTATCCGGGTTCTCTAACTCGAACTCGCGATCAGTCTTTCTGCTCTCGCTGTCGCTCTATTGTAAATTTTCACGCTCAGATTCTTTCGTAGTCTGACTAAAGCCTTAACGATTCTTCGTCGTATTGACTGCTATTTAATATAATGTTACGCAGCTTAACTATGCGGTCATCGTCGTTTGCCATTTCCCTAGCTCTAGCAACGTGCATTAGGCACTCCTTACTAAACTGCGCGAGATACGCCATGATGCCTGAACTGTTCTCGAATTGCAGATGGCTACACTTACGTGAGTGGTGATCCTCGTGTACTCCTTCCGGCCGGCTGGCCCGGTATTCGTCCTTCCTGTCAAGGGATGTCTTTTTCTTGACGTCGGCGCCTTCGGCTCCAAGATTGACTTGCGATTTAATTAAAACTACCTCGTGTAGCCCCGACAGCCTTACAGCCCTTACGTTCCCGGACTTCCTAGGATGCACGATTTCACCCACACACGCCAGCTACGCACTCTCGTGCACTGCCAGAACCAGTTCGTTGCAGTAGATGACAGTTACTACTACTGTTAACATTGCGCACGTACACCCGTAGGGTTTTTTGAACCATTAAAAACTACAGTGATGTCGCACCACCGTGGGTTTTCTTTAACCGCTGCCACCATTAAAACTAATGGTGTGCATTCCCCCGTGGGTTTTCTTTAACCGCTGCCACCATTAAAAACTAATGGTGTGCATTCCCCCGTGGGTTTTCTTTAACCGCTGCCACCATTAAAAACTAATGGTGTGCATTCCCCCGTGGGTTTTCTTTAACCGCTGCCACCATTAAAAACTACCTCGTCTGTAACGTCGTGAGTAGGGATCTACACCACAAAGGAACAGACACGAGTGGTATTTACAATTTCATTTACAATAAATTATGTACACATTTACAGACCTCACTCTAAGGTGTTTGTCGGAGCTACCTGCAGCAGCCCCTCTCCCAACACGCGCCTTGCAGCCGCGCCTGCGTTTACCAACTCGGCAATCGCAAATGGCACCTGGGGTGCCTCGGCAGAAAAATCTGCCTCGAAGTATCAACGCTACTCACGGTGCTCGAGACTCGAACACCTACACGTGCCTACAGCACTTCCGCGCCAGACTTGGCCGGACAAGTTTGCGGTGTTGTGCCGCAGGAAACCAGAACGTTACCCAGCCCGGCTTTTGTCACTCCATATATGCCCGAGTCACGACTTCCCGTCATCTTTCCCCCCGCACTCGTCTTGAGGCGCCTGCTTTTCCGTTGCAATTTGACCCGGCACCTCAAGCCCTCTCCCTTTTGGACTTTCCTGAAGGGTTGGCCTTTGTTCGGGAACTATTTTTGGCTCCTCATTCCATACCTTGAACTTGTCTCTCCGGAGCAGGAGTCAAGTCTATGACCTTCTAATAGGCTACGGATATTTTTTGATAATCGAATTCGACTCTATAAGTTACACAATGAACATTATAATGATGACTACTACGATGATGACGGTGGGTCGAGATGGTGGTCATAAGAGGCAAATAATCTGTGGATATAGAAACTTTTAATTTTTGTTTGTTCAAATTTCACAATTGGAATAAATTTACAGACAAATGGATAAAAATGAGAACAACCTATTATAACACTTTGGGTTATTCTTAATAAATAATATTTAAAGAATGATATTCAATTAAACAATGTTACTGATAGCCTGTTCGTATACGCCTCTTCCCATTCTTCATTCTGCATGACCCTCCACTTTTTTATCTTCTTACATGTTTTTTCATATCTCTCCTCTGGTCCGTACCTCCCTCTTCTCATGCCTTCACCACTGTTATTTCGTTGATAGAACACAAGCGAAATTGGGAAAGAGAAATTGGTTTCTATGGTTTACACTCGAGAAATTAAACAAACCCTATGTATGTATAATAACACGTTGAGTAAATTCAATTTTATATAAAATATTTGTAGTTCGTGTGTGGCCAGCGAAAGTGCTTTAGATACAAACCCGGGTCTGCCATTCAATGTTGCAGCACCGTTGGACAAATGTACGACCAACATATCTAGAAGATTTCCAATAATTGTGTGTGTACTTGTCGAAGGAAGGAAAATTGGACTACGACAATAACTCTAACCTAGAGAGAGGCACATGAAACTATTTTTATCTCGTAAAACTCAATATTTGCAATAGAACATTGCAACGCTTTGGTTTTTAATTTTGAACCCTTTTATAGAAGATAAAGTATACAGAAAATTAATTTTCAAAAGAAATATTTAAAGGAAAATATAATCCTGTTGAGCAAATCTAAACTGAAGTATCAAAGATGAGATTTTTGAGAGAAATTATATTTGATATGAATTTCACTCCTTATTGAAATCTCACAAATAAATGGCGATTTACACGTGGAGGCTCTAATAATGTGTTCTGTGCACTGGGTTGTTGACTCAGAAGATTTAAACCGAAATTAATGAGGCTCGGTTCGGAAATCCGTACGTGTATAAAAATGCATATTTTTAAGACCTTTCAAAGAATATTATCTTGCATCATGTGTAAATATTACTTGTTTGGAAGTAGTGACATATGTAAGTTGTGTATATAATTACACTTTGTATTTCAGGTGTGAAGGCTATCCATCACATTCGCCATCCACAAGAGCTACGCAAAGGTAAGACTTCTTTTGATATAATGTGATAAAACAAAGTATTTTGTTGCTTAATGTTGGAGCGTCTTGATTGAATAACATTTTTTCTTGTAATATATTTGTTATAATTTGATTTTTAGTAATCATACCTGGGTTTCTCAGTAAACTGTTGTAGATTATGAATTCGGAAACAAATTATTGATATTGTAGGTAGATAGTATTGCACGAACTTGGACACATGTTTTAAAAACAATAGGAGAATTTTAAATGTTTATTCTGTATTAAAATATTGTTATTCGTTTTTAACCTATTTTATTATCTCATTGCGGCGAACGAATATGAAAACATAAAAGGAAAAAAAGGATGTAAACGTGAAAGTTAGATACCTCAAAGCCTTTACATGCATATTAAAGTTGTTTGATAGCAACAAAATGTATTAGAAAATCATACAAATTAGCGTTTTCATTTTTCCACGTCTTAAATCCTTACTGCTTTCATATCTACGTTCATGCTCCATTGGTTTCTTCCACTCGATTAAAGATTCATTTCACTGTGTTTAGCTCCAATTACTTGTACTGCATCTGCAGCGTAGATACGTCTTGAGATTCTCACATCAATCAATATTAATAAACGAGATGTCTGAAAGAGTATTTCAAAAAGAGCTTTTTAAAATGTACTTATTGTAAACTTTGTTTCGTAGTTTTGTCTTTCAGGATTTTCATCGGTACATTATTAATAGTGTCATAAACGAAGAGCATCTAGATAGACAAGTTTCGCTTGATCAACAAAAAAAATATTATTTCAAGAAACGACTGTATTGTAGCACATACAGTACTAATGTTGCACATAATCACCACCATAATTGACTCATGTGTCATTCTGTAAGATCAATATTTTATCCCTATGTAGAGTTCTGCCGCCTGGGATAGGTACCAGAGTTTAGTATCCACGTTGAAATGTTTACTGCGCAACACGGCAGAATTTTCAAAGGGTTAATCAGAACCAGAAACGAGGGTTCTCAGTGCAGGTGTTGTTTTTTGCTTAACAATAACGCTCGATCACACACAACACGACTCACAAGAGATCTTTTTCAGCAGTTCCGCTGGAAGATGTTTGACCATCCACACTATAGTGTGCTTAAACTAACATGCACTACACTACCACATATTCCGGGAGACCGGTCGGGTACTTAGAACTTGTCCCGACTGGGGCGGTTCCCGGCTGGTGGGAGAGTCCTGGTTTGGTGGAAACCCCACTAGCCAACGGTAGGTCGGCGTCGGATCTCGCCATCCAGCGGGGAAAGATCACCGCCATCTTCCGAGAAAAACATGCACTACACTTTCGAGACTTATACTGCTGACCTAAGGTGTTGGCACGCCCGGAATCACTAACAACCAACCAACCACTATAGTGTGGATCTTGCCCCCAGGGCTTTCCATATTTTCTTACTCCTCAAGAAATTTTAGGCCGGCCAGCCGTTATACCCCATAAAAACGGTCGCTCCCCCAATCGCCCCATTTTCCCCCAAGTGCCCAGCCTCAAAGCGCTTGTCACCCGCGCATTTTCCTTTTTTGTGCACCGATCCTGTTTCAAAGATCCCCCCCCCCCGCGCGACGCGTACTAACACCGCCAAAGGTGATGCATTCAACGCGCGGTATGAGGATACATTAGGTCGCCCTGTTATTCAATATTAACGAGTAATATGTGGACTAATACCACACCACAAGAACTAGGGTTTATTTCAACTCATTAACCGGCTACCAGCGCCGACCCCGCCCACTGGTTTTGACCTCAAGCCTGACCTTACACTGGTTGAACTTCTCGCACCATCGCCATTTTACATTCGATGTTTGTCCTCATCGAACGAAATCGAAATGACCTTATCGAACATTTTCCCAAAGGGAGACTATATCATGAATTGGATCAAATTATCATTTTTTTGTGGAAATAAGTGGATCCAAACTTGCTCGTTAGAAATATTTTGTTTCTTTTTTGGAACGTGTTGGAAACTTCATTTCTCATTTAAATGTCCAATATCCATTTCTATAAATGTATACAAATAAGCAGGGGGTTCCTATTCGTAATTTGGTACGTTACAAAATGTTTAATGATTATAATTATGTGTGGTGCATTACTTTTTTAAGTTAAGCTGAACAGTAGGATTTCTTTCCCATAGTTCTCTTCAATATTCATGAATATATCTTGGTAAATATAAAACATTTCAATTACATTTTCAGAAACATGTTC
Organism: Teleogryllus oceanicus; assembly: GCA_964035755.1. NCBI lineage: Eukaryota > Metazoa > Arthropoda > Insecta > Orthoptera > Gryllidae > Teleogryllus > Teleogryllus oceanicus. The sequence goes on from CAXIVR010000008.1 coordinate 61,833,812, forward strand.
AACACTGAACTCGCAGTAAATAGCGCTTGCATTATCCTCTTATTTCATTGGTCTTTGAGACAATACAGAACGATATGAAACAAAGTTTTTAAGGTTTTCTATTTTCCATATAGTAAATATGTATTTCTCCGTATCGTGAATCTTTTTAACAGAGACATACCATCCAAAACTAAATTTTGGAATGCATTATTGCAGCTCTTGTTGGTCAGGCATCCTTTTGGCTTGGATGTTCTCTGCCTAACTTCATTCTATTGTAGATCTTTAAATGATGTCACGCATCTTTTTTCAAAAAATATCTGAATAATTGTTTAGTAGTATCACTAATAAGAGGAAATGTTTTGGTATGCCTCGTATTCCCATTAGTTTGTTTAGTAAAGACAATGTACTTTATTTAAAGTTTAATGTTACATTGTCTTTTAAATCATTCAATTATGTAAACGAAGTCAAAGTAGAACACTTTTTATTTATATAATATTATTATTACAATTACAGTCAGAAAAATAGTTTATTTCTAGCTTTAGAATTGGAACTTTTAGTGCAATTATAAAATAATAGAAGCATATTCTGTTAATGAATAATTCATAAGACATCAAAATGTTGTAATTCACAGAATGAAAACCACACATTCTCTGCTATGTTTCAGCATACACACTCTTTTATAAAACAAAATGCAAAAATATTTTAATTCGCAGAAACGAAACAGAATTATCGATCAGAAACTCGTACCATGCTTCCATTAATATAAATGGCGGTGAAAATCGAAGGCTTGCAAATTCAAAATTCGATATGCAGGAATTTCAATCGAACATCAGCATGAGGCAAATGTTGGAAGTATAAAAGGACAATATATTTCCGATTTTGTTCATACCTCTTGCGTTTGGTACACAAACTGTGAAATCGAATTTCCGGCAAGGAGGAAATCGGCTGGCAGTCGCTGCGCCTGGTTAGAACTTCAAACGACTGAGTGATCCAACTGAGTTGATCGAAACATCGAGTTGACGCGGATGCAGCTTGGATAGGGTAGAAATAACGTCAAAAGTACCACGACATATTTCAGACATCGCTATCAAAACCAGCTTATTTCATTTTTACAAAATGTTCCTATTTTGTTTAGTTGCCTAGTTGAGAGAGTTCGTTATCCCAAAGCGATATAGTTCAAATCCCAATTATTTCCACATAAAGTGTGGTGAAAGGATTTTCCTTGTATATCAAACCACTAATATACGTGACTAGATAACATGGTTTCTCTTGTATTTAAAAAAATGAAATTAGATGCTTGAATACCGAAAGTTTCAATTAAATTACGTAAGAAGAAGACATTAAATGAAAAAAATACGAATATGTAAGAAAAAATAGAACTTGAAATATTGAAGTAAAAATGTCGTGTCCGTCATCAAATTATTTCAAGGGTTTTGTTTACGTACTCTTTCGACTTTTATTCTTATAGTGATGACTGAAATACTTGAATCTACATTTCGCTGTTGCGCCAAAATGCTAATACGCATTACGCATTATTTGCTGTGGGTTATTTAGTGCAGTTCAATTAATTCGTAAACACACGTCACAGTTTCGGTGTCATCACCACGTTGGCTGAAAAGATCGCATTACAATCGTCAGATGTACCTTTGCCATCAAAATGATTTTCTTTAGGAAACATTTTATTACACGAGAGTGTATTATATATTTCCTTATCGATTCTTGCCAAAAATGTTGTTTGCTATATGAATGCATAATTCAACTTAATATGTTTGTATGTGTCAGGGCAGAGATTGTAGAGCTCAAGAAAACGTTCACAAATTGCATTTCTCCCCATATTAGGTCACACAGTTTTAACTGCTTATTGTTGTTAAATAAATAAATATATAGTACTAATTTCAAGACGTTAAAATTGAAAGAAAACTATTCAACCTCCGGCTAGTGCGAAGACTCCATAGTTTTGTTAGCACCCAAGAAAAAAAATGAAACAGTGTCCATTTTGATTTGAAATATGCACATTTTTATTCCGTTTACCGACTGATTATTATCTCGGTGCTCCACTGTTTTCGAAACAGTGAGCCATTATTATTTCGTGTTTCTGGGCGCCCATTTACTATTGTCATTAGTCCCTTACGTGTAGTGCATGTTTTATCACGGGAGGTGAAGGCGGTCGTCCCTCGCTGATAGGCACTGCAGTGACATCAATTCAGAGCCTCAAAGGCATTGCAGCGAGTTCAAATAATGCCCTGAGCCACGTATAACAGGGCGGGCAACGCCGCTCCGAGTTAAGTCACGAGATACGTAACATTTTCCACTGAGTCATCCCAGCTAATATTTCGGTTGAATTCGACCTTAACGCAAGATACACCGTAAACAATTATTTTTTTAAAAAGTTGTTGATTAATTTCGTGCCCCATGGCCTGTTTCGCCCCAGTGTGCGCGTGGGCGGAAGGGCAAAGCGACCGACCGGGCGCCCACCGGCTATCTCCCCGCGCCGAGTCCGCAGGGCGAGATTAAAAAGTGCACATGAATATGCATCCGCCCTGGGTGGCGGCGCGGCGCTGCGCGACGGTTGGACGGTCGGAAGGTCGGACGGTTGGACGGTGGCGCGGTCGGACGGTCGGACAGACGTGTGCCCCCCCTCCCCCGTTGCCGCGCTGCGCCGCGCTGACCTGCCCTGTTTTGTGAGTCCTGGGGAGACAGCCGTTGTTCTCCATCGAGCCTTTGCTTTACTCAGTAGGACGTCGTCGTTCCCTGCCTGGTAAACGTGGCGATTTTCTACTTGCTGTTTAATATTCTAGCTTGAGCCTTTTTTTAAACTTATTTGTTGCATCGATGACGCAACGCGTCTCTTAACCCTTGTTAGACGTTGAGCGCTCTCTGAAGTAATCCTCCGTCACTGAGTAATTAGTACCATTACTGTTGCTGAGTAATTACTATATTAATCAGCTCTCCTGACGTCGCAAGATACACCGTATTATATTACTCAATCTCAGATACGCCGTACCTATATTGGTCAGTCAGTGGCTTTAATCCCTTCGGCCAGGGGCTCAACGCCGCTAGATTCCGGGGTACCTAGCCGGTTATCCCACGAGAAACCCGCGAGTTTCGAATTCGCGTAACCTCCGTGACTTCACGAAGCGTAATAAACGAATTTGGTTAGCTAGCCTCAAATCATATTCTATCGACGCGCGTTCTGACTATCATATCTGCTCAACAATAGATGTTGATACACCTTTTATCCAACTAGAATTTTTCCTTACTAAAGAAACCATAAACATTTGATGAGTTATTCATTTTTTGTTCTTATTGTCTATATGAATAAATGTGTATAATTATTATGCATTGATGAATGAAATATACAATGCGATTCGAAACTAACTTTGCAGTTAGGACTGATCGAAAAAAATGTGCTCGTTGGCACATCATTACTGAATGTAACAATACAAAACTTGATGCCAATGGATGTACTTGAAATGTACCGTTGCTGCTGTGTGTCGTCAAAAATGAAGATTATTTATACATGATTTACAAACTTGGAAATGTAGTAACGTAGAATAACGGTACCCCTGAGAACTTATGGCTTTTACACTATATTTGGAGAACAAAATTAATATATTTTTGTTCATCAAATAATAGGAAGCAAATAAAATACATTATTAATATGTAAAGAAAGAAATAAGATAAATATTTTGTGAATATCCCCACTAGTCCAATTTAGGACTAAACTAACCTAATGTGAACTTCCGGCTGGATAATTTAAACCTTGATAGAAGAAAATTAGGCTACATTCCATTTTCCTTATCATTAGATAAGCTCACAGAACAAATTATACATAACACTACATGTAAATACTTCACTTACATCACTATTAGACGCTATTTATTATTTTTTTATGGAACATACCTCAGATGCAAAGTACTCAGACCTGTGGATACTAAACATTAGTTGATTTGAAGTGCAAATAGCAATATGCTTCTAGCAACTTTCCATTCTTACGAAACTCTGTTTAACTTCTTTTTATCTATCTATCTATTTATTTATTTATTTATTTATTTATTTATTTATTTATTTATTTATTTATTTATTTATTTATTTATTTATTTATTTACGTCAAAAACAGTTAAAACTGTGTATGACGTCCTATGGGGAGAGGTGAATATTGTGTACGTTTTCAAAATTCTGTGATCCCTACACTAAGTCATACACTACTTGAATTTCGGAAAAACAACCCGCTCCGATGTAATAAAATCTATTTCCAAGGATAAATTTTGGGCTTTTATCCAGCATGTCCTTCGTCAAGGAATAATACTTTCTGACGCGACAACATCGAAACGATAATTGAATAATCTTCCTCCCAAACAGGAATTTGAAATCTTACATTACTAGTGGCTACTAGTGGGCAGACGAGTACAACATGTTCTTTCGTACATTTTTATACATTTACACTGGTGTGTGAATATTGACCGCTGTTCTCCTGTTGTGTATTTTATTTCACTGCAAAATATCTATTTTTGTCTTCTTCCTTGAATAATTATTTAGTCTAACGAAAAACGATTTACAGTTTTTTAAAAATTAACTTACGAATTTCATCATCCTTATATTTTTTAAGTGTGTGATTCTAAGGCAAATGTGGCATCATCTTAATTTTATATGCATCTTTATTTTTCATAATATTAACTTGCATCTTACAAAAATCACAAATTAAAATACAAGTCTAACTTCATCGGTGATAATTAATATATATTTTTAATTTACAGTTGCGTAATTTAAGGGGCTTCTGAATTTGTACGATTTTGTTGTTTCTGTTTGAGTTCTTTGTAGGGCTGACTGCAAAATGTTTTCAGCACTTATAATACAAGTTGGTTATCAAAAAAGTTCAAATTTTGTTCATCTGTCAATTTTAGAGATCATATAAAGTAGTTGAGCTGTATATCGTGTAATAAATATTGATAAACCTGTTGGTTGAAATTTTTATTTAATTTACGTTTGGTTGTATTGCCTTTACTCGTGCCTCTTCTTCAAGACCAATTATCTGAACAAAAGAAATGTTCGATTTTAATTAATTGTTTAGTTAATTATTTAGGCTAGTGGAAATTGAAAATGTTCAAAAACAATTAAAAGTAAATAAAATCTACGGTGGCATGGTGCACTTTCGGTTTTTCTTGTTTCTTCCCAATTAGAAATAATGTCCAAACTTCCACGAGGTTCGAAAGATTGTTTACGTAAATGTCAGGAGTTCCTAACACATGCCAGAAGTGTGTGTTATATTTCTTTCACGACCTTGTAGTGGGAAATATTCGGTCCTCGGTCGTTATGTTGAAGCAGAAATATTCGCTCTGCGAGTTTTCGGGTCGTAAACTTGTTGGCGAGCTGTCAGTTTCAACCTAGACACTCTCTCTGGAGTTTTACATTTATTCCTTCTTAGAAACGACTTGCAAAATATTATATGAATGCTTCACAGATTTAGCTGAAGTTCAAATATAGTTTTAGAAAGAAGTTCTAAAGAAAAAATATTGTTCGTTCGTCAGTTGATTTAGGGATATATCAATTAATTGTTTATATTTTTCTACAAAACTAACGACTGCAAAATTTGTAAAATTATCTATTAAACATTGAGCTAATATGGTGTTAATATTTACTGTTATCGAAAAGAGAAACGCCATAATTGAGAAATTTATTCGTAATTACAAGAAATGACAAAATGTTCATGGAGCATTCAATCACAATAACGTTGTTCTTCCAGGCAAAATAAATTCACAATTAATATTTTGTTTAAAACATCGTGAAACGACGTAGTATAAATGAAAAAATAAACAAATGCCGAAGGAATTTACGACATACTTCATCAGTAGATGACTACTTCATTTGGTGTTAAATGCCTTCCCCTTTTATTTGATGATACTTCAAAAACTTAACGCCATTCTCATGATTGTAAAACATTATTATTCACCCTCATCAGCATCCTTGTTACAACTCATTCATAATATGGAATTTGTAGTAGATAAAATGAGTTCGCAACCCATTTCTCGTTTTCTCGGATTCTTACTCTTCCTGTTCTCTTTCATTCCATTGTTCATCCATCAGCGGTCATTTCATCTTCACCATTTTAATTTTCTCGGGCGCATTGAGAGCCTTCGGTATGAGTGTCAAGATTCAAGTCAAAATATCATAGTAAAAAATTGTCTTCATTTATCTTCTGTATGTAGACAATGTCACTGATCGGCCTAATAATCGCCGTTGCTACTTACTACTATTATTATTATTATTATTATTATTATTATTATTTATTATTATTATTATTATTATTATTATTTGTCGCGAATTGGTCATTCTAGGACCACGCGAACGCTCCACATGTACTCACCGAGACCCAGTTAATTTAAAATCAATCGAGATTACACTATTATCAGTAGTGACTACCATTTGTTTAATGCCTTCCTTACCATTTTTATACTCCTAAGCATTTCAGTGATTGTAAACTATGGTGATTACTTGCATCAGGTACATTCATAATATAAATTTTACAGAAAAATGTTCCACCATTTCCGTTGCGGACTTACCCGTCTCATTCCTGTCCCATCGCGGTGACACACAGCAGGTATTCTGAACTACATTATTATTATTATTATTATTATTATTATTATTTAATAACACGTGAAAACTGTTAAAAACTGTGTGTACATATTGTCCACGTATGGCACACTGCAAGTATTCTGAACTACTCTGACGTGATGTTAGTCGGTGTTGTGTCTTCTACAATTGTCGTGATACATATATCTCATCGTCCCAAATGTCTTCGCCATCATCAGTGATCGCCTTTGTGGCCATCGTCCCCAGAGTCTCCAGTCGCTGTGACAGTGTCCCTTATGGTTGTTGGCATACGTAGTCACAGTTACAACCATCTTCGCCAACATCTACATCATTTATTGTGTAGTTATCACAGTCGCCCAATTTCACAATTCCCGACATCATCAGTCTAACCTCACAAGCTGTCATCACAGTCATCCTCACCCCATCGTTGTCGACGTTGCCCCAGTCATTGCCATCACCGCCGTTATCAAGCCGCTGCCAACCACATCGTGGCCGGCGTTTCTAAGCGCCACGTCACGTGAAGCTGTTTTTGTTTCACCGACGTCACCGTCGCCACCGTCCGTCGTCGCCGCCGCTGCGACGGCACATCAAGCTTGCCGCCGCCGTCGCGTCGTCTGAAGGCGTCCGTTTAGCAGCTGCCCCTCGCCGGCGCTCACGGTGCCGTAACAGGCGGGCGGCGACGCTGGCGGCGGTGGCGGCGGGGGCGGCGGCGGCGCTGCTGCCGAGACAGCGCCGTCCAATATGGCAGCGCCCCGCGGCGCCGCCCGCCTAATGAAAAACATCTCGGCTCGCTCCCGCGCCGCCCGCCCGTTTCGCAGCACGCTCTCCGGGCCTCATTCTCTCGCCCCGACCAGCCACGCCCCCGCTTCGTCCGGCACTGCTCCCAACAACCCAGCCACCCTCCTCACCGCTCTCTGGCACTTCCAACCTACTACACTCCGCCCCGCCCACCTCCGCCCACCTGTCCGGCACTCCGCTCCGCCTCTATTCTGCCCTCTTCCCGCCCTCTGCTCCGCCCTCCATCCCGCCCTCCACCCCTCCCTCCGCCCCGACCACCTCCCCGCCCTCCACCCCTCCACCCCATCCGCCCCGCCCTCTGCCCGCCCTCTGCCCGCCCTCTTCCCACCTCTGTCCCGCCTTCTGTCCGCCCTCTGCCCGCCCCCGCTTCGCCCTCTGCCCGCCCTCTGCCTCGCCGTCCGCCCTACCCTCCACCCCGCCCCTCAACGCCATTTCCTTCCCTGCTCCTTCCGCTCCGCTCTGGGTCCACCCCCGGCCAAGTGGACTTCGTACCTCCCACCGCGCGGCACACCATTCCCTTGCTGCCTCCCCCTGCCTCCCCTCGCTCTGCCCTTGTTGTCTTTGCCCGACAGCTTATCACCGTAAACACACCCTTGGCGCAGCCTCTGCTCATTCCGCCTCTCTCATTCCGTGTGCAATACTTCCGCTTGTTTTCATGTCTTCATACTCAACTTTACTTGCACTATCATTCGTTCTTCTACTTCTCATCCCTACTGTCTTGTAGTTATATACATTATGTGTGTGCGTGTGTGTGTTTGAGCGCGATACATTTATCAGTCGTTTTTAATACTTGCCTACGTCCAAATGTAATGTGTTCTCCAGTCATTTTTCTGTTCTATTGCATAATAAAACCGAGTGCAAGTGTAAAACTAAGATTCCTTCAAATCCTCAAATCGGGTTTGCGTTTCGTTCTCCCTCAAAAAAGCATTTCTCTAGAAAATATTGTAAGGAATATTTATTCATCTTATTGTCCAAAATATGCTGGTGTGATTTTACTTTTTTTTCCCTGACTAAGATACTACGTAAGAAGAGATAGTTATGTAATTGAGAGCCGGAAAAATTGAGAGCCGGAAAACCAAATTTTCGGCAGAAAAACTCTGCCCGACTTCGATCCATACAGCGCTTTTGTGGCGCGGTGATATGAGTGACGGCAAGTTAACTCTGAGGATCAGAGTGCGAGTATCGGAACAGAAAAAAATGTTTACTGATTTAAAACACTTTTACAGGTTTCGTGTAGTATAATATAGCGTAGAAGTTAGAAATAATGCACGAAAGTAAGTTCTAGTTTTTTTCTCAAACCCGAAATAAGTTTCCCCGAAGTGTATTGTCTCCACCCACGGACGCCCCCAAGTTACATAAACCGAGTCAACATTCAGCTGTCGCCTTGCCGTTGACACGGTGTCGTGGGGTGCGCTGTGCTAGCAATCACGTCTTGACGCGGCGCGCGACCGGACACGGCGGCGGCCGTGATTGCACCGGCTCCGTCACGCACGGCGCGCGGTCCGCGTGCGCTCTCCTCCCGCCCCGCCCCCCAGGCCGCGCCACCGGCGCCGCGCGCTTTGAAGTGGGCGTAATAAGGCGCGGGTAAACCCGGGGCGACGCCGCGGGGTTGGGGAAGGAGAGGGGAGGGGGAGGGGGTGCGAAGGATCAACGACGCTGCGGCGTCGGCGCCGGCGAAGTGGAAGTGTGGGGGGAGGTAGGGCTGCGATGCAGGTAACGACGCATGCGACGGAATGGATGAGGGTTTGCAGGCAGTGATACAACCAGGATTTTCCTCTCAAATAAGGAAGATGTATGTTAAGCGACTTTTTACGAATGAATGTGTATTAATATTAAATTTAAAAGAATTTTTTTGATAATTTATGGTTATTTTTCTAGTATCGAAGTGATAAATCCAATGATTATCGTTTCTAGTGATAATGTATTGAAAAAGATGGTACAACTCCATAGTAACTGCGAATTTGTGTCATCACTTATCAGCTTCTTATGTCGAGGGATACTGAAAATTCTTGAGCTTCTTGTCCGTAGGTTCGCCTCTGTATGGAAAGATTTGCGGCATCGAAGTCTTGACGCCAATGGAAGAGAAGTATTGTATTTGAAGGCATAGCAATGGTGGGATTGGTGGCAGTACATCAGATTTGATAGCACTGAAGACGACAGCTCGCCACTTTTTTCCTTAAATGTTTTTTCTCGTATGTATCAATTGTAGGTAAACAGTGTGTGTTGTTCTCATTTTCCGCAACTCACTGTATTTTCAAAATTGCGAAAAATTAACATTCCAAAAGTTTAGTATTGATAAGAGATATTTGGTCACTGAAATTTATTTAAAAAATTAGCTTTTAAATTAATCATGTACATTTTTTATAAAACAAGTAGTTTTTCGCGAATTTCTGCTTGAAGTTCATGCATTTATTTAAAAACTTTGTCAAAAACTGCTCCAATTTTTTTGGTTATTTTTTTCCTCGAATACCGTAAAGGATGCAAAAATGACTAGTCTCATTTTCGTTGAACACTTGAATTGTTTGAAAATTGCATTAGTTGGAAATAATAACAGGAACCATTTGTTTTCTAAGCGTTGGGGAAACTGAACATACCCTTAGCAGTGATCGTGTAGCGGTAGCGCATTTGAATCGAAGAACCCGCGTTCGTATCTCGCAGCAGAAAGAATGTTGCTTCTTGGACACACTTTTGCAGGTTAATGTAGTATAATATTGCGCAGCCCTTACAAATAATGCAACAAAGTACGTGTTGTTGGAGCACCTGTAGTTGTGAGTTGTGAGAAGGAAGAGGTAAGGGAAATGACGCAATCAAATACTTGCCGTCAAAATCGAAAGGGTTTTTTGAATTCTTTCTGAGTTCCTGTTTATCTGACAAAACCATAAGGACCTTTCAAATAACTGAAGTCTACCTGGTTTTCCGTCAGTTTATGGGTGTATTCGAAAGTAGCAATCCAGATGTTCGTCTCCTCAGCGTGGTGTGTCTGTGCGAGTCCCTGCTTGGCTCCATGCGAGTTCGACTCGTAAGACCCGAATCGGTAGCTGCCCTCCCCGTGCATTTGGTCGTGGCCCGCTGCCCCCGCGCCGTCCTGGCTGTTAGCCGTGGGTATTGGCCGTAATTGCGGAGGCGGCGGCGTCCGCCGTGGCAATGGTGATGGCGACGGTGATGGTGGGGAAGGCAACAGCGCGGGCGTCACCAGCCTCAAATGCGGTGACCAGTAATGGCTTCCGGGCTGTTGAGGGTTATTCCGTGTGGAGCAAAGCGTTGGCCACTGCGGCAGTTAAGTTGACGTATAGGTCAGCGAAAGCCGTGAATATGACGAGAGAGAGAGAGAGAGAGAGTAGGAGGAGAGAGGGGGAGGAGAGTGAGGAGAGTATTTCAATGTGCATGTTATCGCAAAAATGGAGTCGTGATGAAATAGAAGAGATGGTAAAGGCGGCAAAAGTGTTAGGGATATGATCGGTGGCTTTGTGCTTACACCATCAATAATTTTTGGAACTCCACAAATATTCTGAATGTTTCGAAATATGCAGATGCAGGTTTCGAAATGTCCAAACAATATGTGTTATTACATTCAAAAATTTTAGTTGACTGAATTTGCATTTATAAATCGCGATCAATCGCTTTAAAACAAACATTGATTTTTAGCATGTAGTTAATAAAATAAAAATTTTGAAATTTCTTCCGAAAATAATCGTGGAAAAATTGTTTTGGGGAATATAATTTACGGAAAGAAAGCAGTGAGCTATGTCCACTGCAAAGAAAACCATGCCTGTTACGAAGCATGACGCAAGTCTGAATCACGCAAAAAATAAAAAATCGATACAGCATTCCAGTGAAGAGCCTGAGGTTTTTGGAAAATTCCGAAGTTGAATTATTGTCAAAATGTGTTAGTAATCGACATTACGGCTGTCATGTGACACTTCCTATGACATTAAATAGAGTGTACTCAAATAGTACAGAGAATAAACTAAAGTATAGATAAGATAAATGCTACATTTTACTGAATAATTGTTCTGTTACTTTAAATGTAATTTAAAAAATATCTTTACTCTTGTAATACATTTATTTTAGTTTCATGTTTATTATATGAAATGTTAATTGATAAACACCAGAGTAAAGAGAGAAATATGTTCTGATTCGACAGAATAACTTTCTGTAGTTTGTGTTCATCAATTAAATTTATTCCAAGCCACACATTTAAACATTACGAAGCGCCACATATCACTCTTTATTTCAATTTTTTGTCCAAATATTTTCTGCGTGAATGTATTGGCTTTACGTTAGGTCAGCACATTAAATTCGTAAAATTCCATGAATTTAACTCTTCTTTACTTACAATATTACCAATAAATACTCCTTTTTTACCTTTTACGTTTATGTTCCCCTTTAACATCGTTCGATTTCTCGCTGCACAAACGGCCGCGTGCATTCCTACAGCGCGTACATCTTCGTTACGACTGCGGTGCTCTAAACAGCAATTTACTGGCGACCGTCGGCCCCAAATATTTCGACCGCTCGGCCAGAAACCGCTGCGGCAGCCCGGGGCCAGACGCATAAACTCGCATTTTCAGGAAGGACAGTAGATTAAAATCAAACACGTGCACAAACAAGATCGCACGTCATCGACAGCGCCGCGGCGCAGGCCGCACCCAGCAGTCGATTCGCGCATACAAACAGCTCCGAGCTCGCGTCGGGGACGCAAATGTACCACCAATAATTTCAAACGGGGGTGAAAAAAAAGAAAAGGAGAACTGGAAATTCCCCGTTTTTCCGATCTCTGAATCTGAACTGTTTGCTCGTTTGATAGCATTTGCACCTCTCATAAAACAGGCAAGATCAGTTGGGAATATTAGGATAAGTGTCGTGAATCCGTGATAAATCTAAAGGCGATTAGGATAGGAAAATGTGCGGTAGGAAATTTGTATTGGTTATTAGTGCATTTGATAGTTTCCTATTAGTAATTTATGAACAGGTTTGTTAAAAGGAATATGTTCGTTTCTTCGTCGTTTTATTATTTCAGTGGTGTGATTGAGACTGAGAATGCAAGTGTGCTACAAATAAGTTTAAATTGAAAAATAAAATGGAAAAAATTACCGTGTATCTGATCTTTAAATTAATACGCTTTAAAGATAGTCTTTTTTACCCCTACGTTGTGTCATGCAACTGTCGAGATTAGTTGATGTAATTGGTGAAGTATGAGAGAAGAGGATAATTGGAATTTGAGAAAGAAGTACTAGTTTATTAGAACTTGGCCATTTTTCAATTGTTGGTTGGTTTATAGACTTTTTAACAAATTTTACGGAAAAATATTTGTTTTGGTTTGACATTTAATTACTTATTCGCGCCCAGCATTCGATTATTCTTTGCAAATAGCTCCGGAGTCTCTCCCTCGCACTGACGGGTTTGCAAATGTACCACCAATAGTTTCCAACGGAGAAATAGGATTGAACTGAAAAATGCATCACTGATCACATTTCTGACTCTAAAATGTTTTGCCGTTTAATAGATTTTCCACCTACCAAGTACCATGCAAGACCATTTGAAATCTTAGCATCTTAGCATTTTGTAAACTACGTTCAATTTTTGAGTTTGTAAGAATTTTGAAAACCGAGTTCCTACAACAGAACAGACATTCTCGCAATATTTGTAAGTTTTGAAATTTTTGAAAATTCATGGGGTGAATGAAAATAATACCTGCTTAATTTTTTAAGCCTCTTTTTTCTATTTGAAAAAAAAATTAAAACCTTTTTTGAGATTGTTTTATTAATTGCCATAATTCCAAGCAAAAATTACGCGAAAATTACTATTTTTTTCAAAACATTATACACGGTCGTACTTAAAAATATTTTTAATAATAGATTTATTCAAGAAGAAAACTCTTATCATCAGTATTGTAACTTTGCAATGTTCGTTTTTTGTAAATTTCGAATAAAAGATAATGGGATGTATACCACTTTCGTAGGCGTATTTTCTCTATTCAAAAACAAAAAAATGCCTTTTTTAGAAAATTAATTGTTTAAAAATTGCCTCACTTGATACAAAATTACTCGAAAGCTTCTCAATTTTCGAAATATTGTACTGACCTAATTTAATGTATTTGAAGGAAAATTTAATTTAGGAAAAAAATCATGTTTCAATATTGTAATATGGGAAGACCCAGGAAAAAATTAACTTTACACTTTCAAACATTTAGAGGTTGAACGAAAGAGAGGCCTACGGCATTTTTTGGTATCCTTTTCTCTATCAGACGAAAATTTTCATAAAAAATTGGCATCCTTTTTGATAAAATTTTGAAAATGTTAAAGTTTCATAAAAATATCAAGTAATTAAAGTATTCATTTTTGATAGCAGGGATTCTTAATCATGTATTTCTCAGAAAAATGCATTTCTGCTGCACATAAAGTGAGAAAGTAATAATATTTTCTTCACGTTTATCACCTAAATGTTGTTGGGTTCCTTTTGGAACTCATTTTTTTTTACCAACAATTTCCAATGCCTGCTAAGAGTAGAAAAAGGAAATTCGTCGCTTTCGGATCTCCACGTATAAAAGAGTTGCTCCTTATTAGATATCTCCCTGACATGTACCACACAAGACCAACTGTTTTTCTTTCAAAGGTGATATAAGTATTAAATTTGAGAATGATTGTAAGGTTGCAAATTGCGTTGCAAACTAGTATACGGCAATTTGTCAGTTTAAGGTCAATGCTTCCTATTTATAAATGTCAAAAAGTATTTTTATTTCTTAGCGATTCATTATTTTACTGTCATCCAGTTAAAGTAAACTACGTGTTTTCTCAGAAATTTGTGCTTATTTACTGTAGAATCATGTGTGATTTTCTTGCTTGTTGTGACTGTATAAGTTTATTGGATGTTTTACTTTACTCGAGCGGCTGTTATGAAATAAAAAGTTTTTCATGGTGCAAAACAGTCTTGTTTTTCATCTTTATTTTTAATGATAAGAATATTTCCCTCATTTAATTTTATACAATAATATAAGAAATAACGGATAAGAAATGTATTTGAGTACGACTAGAAGTGAGTGACATTCTTATTTATTTAGATCCCACTCTAACCCGTTCGAATTCTTGTCGAGCGACAACTTCATGCTAACATCGGAATTGTGTAGAAAAAATTCATCACTCTCGGCCACATTTGTAATCTCTTCAAGGAAAGACTTCCGAAGATGATTAGAAGCCATGCTGGATCTTCTCAATGTTATATTCACGAACGCTCACGTAACATTGTCACATAATGCTCAAACTTCTCTCTAAGCCAACACAGTGACAATTAAGAACAATTACCTGTAAGAGCTTTTTGTATGAGTTCTAGCGAGAGTGTTGCCAGAGGTCACGTGAACAGCGCACGAGACGCTTTTAACAAGATCGCCTCTAGCGTTCACAGTGGTTGCACAGCAGCTTCAGGCGACAGTCCCTTGCTGGCAGTGGATTTCACGCAAACCGTATGGCTGTTAGTTTACATTCCCGGCATAAGGGATGCGACGTGAGATTCAAAATATGAAACATTCACCATGTGGCACAAAATAACGACTGCAGTCGCAACAAAACCCCATTTTACAAAACTCTGTAGTAGCACGTCTGTGTCAAAAAAGAACAATTGTTTAATTAGTAAGTAATTTTTAAATGAAATGTTTACAGTCGTAATGCATTTTTTTCTGAAAGTTCAATCTGCATGTAGATTACTTTGTTTATTAAAATGAAACCCAGTTCGAATTAACGTACGTTGTAAATACTTCCTTACTTTACCCTTAATCTCTATGTTTTCACTTAATTAGAAAGAGAGTTTGTTAATTCTTCGACGTTTTCGATGCGCAAACTGGCTGAAATGGCTCAGGGCACCAACTGATGTCACTACAGTGCCTCTCATTAAGAGATTCTCGAGTTCGAGTCCCGACGATGGAACATCTCCAATACTAGCTACTTAGCTGGGTCGAGTTCACCCGCTGTCTGGAGGAGAATTCTAGCGACCAGCTGCTCTAATGAGTAGTTTTCCGTGGTTTCTCTGATCAACTCCAGGCGAATGCCGGCACAGTATTCTAACAAATGGGCCGCGGACCGCATGCGAGCTCTCCTTCCTCTTCCTTGTTCTATCCTCATTGTTATGTATGGAAATCAACAAATTAACAATAACAAGATTTTTATTACAGCTTCGTTGTCTTTACAAAAAGTTGCACCAAAATCCGAAAGAGAGTAAACCTGTATAACATAGCCGAGTCACCAGATGTTCCGTAGAAGTCCAAGTCCAAAGCCGAGTTCACCACAGTTAATCAGAAGAAATCACCTATTACACTGCCGGGTCGCAATCACAATAGTCAACACAATCAAAGCTCAAATTACACTCGGTACACTGTTCTGCCGCTACCCCGGCGGCTGCCCGTTATATCTCGCTGCGCGTCGAAGACTCGTCTCCTCGTAGAGGCTTTGCGCGCCGGCCGTTCCGTCCTCATTGGCCGGCTCCTTCTTTGCTCGGCTGCCCAGTTCACGCTCGCTGACGTCACGGCGTGCCGACTCCGCGGCGCGCTTTTTGGTGTGGACACCGCCGCAAGACTCATCCTTTACTTACACACCTGACCTGCACTACACTGCCACATATGACGCGAGCGTAGAGCTGGGCTGGGACCATGTCTAGCTATGAGAGGTACCTAAAGGGCGACACACCAAGCCGCCGGGCCGTGTGTGTCGGCGGCATATCTCATCATCGAGTAGAGGAAGAACACTGCCACCTTTCTCTATAAAAACATGCACTACACTTACGTATCTAATAACCACAGCAGTTGACGCGCCCGGAAACACCAAATAATCAAGTGATCCGCAAGCCGCTCTATTTCCTTTTCTTTACACATGAAAACTTATTTTGCTATTAGGTCTGTTGTATTATCTGTTGCGGCTGTATAACCACGTTTGAAGAGCGCGCCAAGGTGGCAGCGCTCAGCGGCGACCGAGTGAAGTAGGCAGAGGCGACGAAGCTGAAAAGGCGCCGTCCGAGCTTAGGAGGAAGGCTGGCCGCTTGTCCCGGCTGGGGCGGTGCCTCGCTTGTGGGAGAGTCCTGGTTGGGGGAAACCCCACTAGCCGACGGTAGGTCGGCGCCGGATCTCGCCATCCAGCGGGTGGAAAATCACTGCCAATGCTCTCTATATAAGTCGTAGCTAATTTATTTTACATTCACGCAAAAATAAGTATTAAATGATCCTTCCAATGCTTCTCTTCAACAGTTCCATTTCATTCAATAGCAGCATCGATTCGCAGTATCTCTAGTTTATTTGGCGTCCGCGATAAATTATTCGCGTCCATTTACACAAACACGGTGTCCCATTTTCTCTCCTGAACCCTGACGGAGAGCAGTTCATCCACGCGTGATATAAATACAACGTATGTATAGATTACGGAAACATCTGTAACTTGTGCCTGACGTGAAGAAAATTAACACGCGTACACAACTCGTTAAACTCCCGCTGAAACTAATTTGAGGTGTTGGTACTCTGTAATTGGCTGCAAACGTGGAATGTGGAATATTCAACCGGAACGGAATTTAGAACGAGGCTGGAAAATCGATATATCGGTACACGCGTGCATTGTAACGGAGAGAACGCAGGACAGAAGAGGAATTCCATTTCCTCTTTCTTATTTTGTGTGCAGTAAATTTGTTACGATCACGGACATGTCGTGTGCACTTGTCTTCGATATATAGCTTTCTTTTATCCTGAAATTTACAACTGCGTGTTATCGGCGCCGAGCCTTCCGCAAGGCGAGTGTCTGGAGCAGTGCACTAGCGCCTTTAGCCGGATGTGCGTGACTGTACTAGCGATTTTCTCAGGGCATCATTTGTCATAAGCCTCCCCCACCCCACTTACTCTCGTTTTATTCCGCGTGGAGCTCTGCGTGTCTGATACACAGAGATGTTGAACACCATTCTCACTCGGTTTCGTTTCTGTTGGGAATGACATACTTTCAGTTAATCCTGCGGTTTGCTTCTTGTTTTAACAATTTTTTGAATTTTACAACTCTTCAATTTGTTACTTTTCTCGTAATTATTACCCAGTAATTTCGTTTTATTTGTTTTTTTTCCCTTAATATTTTCACTGTAGTACTTCACTTGTTTACCATCCGTTTCCCCCTGTTAAAGATTTTTTTCTGGCTGTTGTCTCTTCATCTCCCTCTGCTCTAAACTTGATTTACATTATTTCTTTCTCTTCATCGTTTTCGGACGTTTCTCTAATGCAAAATAAATTGTTCTTTCGCTCATCTTTAAAAATGGCGAAGTAACTTTGTGAGGTTATAATGAAAATGTGTCATGTCCAGAAACGCCGGAAGCAGGTGTGCAAGTTACGCTGTAGTAAAAAAAGGCGCCTCAAAAAGGAAGCCAAATTAAGTTTTCAAAATCAATTACCCATTTCGTGTAATTTGTGCATCGTTACTTCCACCAAATTTTACTCAAACAACTAAAACTCAGGTGTATAGTGTACGTCATTTTTTAGCGCAATTTTTTTCGGAGTGCGTTCATTTTGTCTATAATTCATTCTAATTGATCACTTAAGTATTTGATAATTTCATAAAAACTAATTATATTTACTTATTTCACAATATATTGGCCTGTATGCGCATATTTAACACAAAAAAATGTGTTATTGAAAAGGAATTTAAAATAATGCATTTATGGATACCAATTGAATTGGTAAATAGACCAATTAAAATTTTAACAACTTCAACTCCAAGATGGATTTATCCTAATTCTGTGTTTGGTAGGGTAACTGTAAATTACTGTAACTGTAAAAGTTTTTAATATTTTTCTGGATCATTTCCTTTAAATAAAGTCCGAGGGATCTGTGTTATTTTTTTTATGTTTCTTACATTAAATGAAATTCAGACATCATCAACCTGGGATTCAATTAAAGTAGAGTATGTGAAATGGCCTGGATCAATGCCTATTGAACGCGCAACACTTTTAATCTAATCGTCAAAAAACAGAGAAAGTACTTTAAACTCTTGTATCTATATATCATACAAACGTTTTCTACTATATGAAGAAAATTAAAGGGTTTGAATTCAAAGTCATTTAATAAACTCATCTATTGAGATGACATAATAACCAATTCGATTTTTTTACGATTTTTGTCTGTCTCATTGTCCGGGGTAACCTCTGGGACGGCCGAACCTATTTTGTTGCACTTTTCGCTGAGAGGTAGTGTTTCTTTCGAGCACTATTTACGCTTGTTTTGTTAAAATTATTATTACCTCTATTACTTTCTCTAAAGAACACTCATTTGTTTCTTTTTGGTATAAATCTACAAATTTATTCTAATCTTGATGGAATTTTGTACGCGTGACCTCCAAAATAAGAGAAACGTTATTGTCTGCAAGAGGTTTTGTAAAACTGTCCCCACCTCATCTTCCTCTTCTACCCCTTAAACGTAAATTTAAGTGTGCACTCTTTCAGTTTTTCTCAAAAGAGTTTCTTTGGCCAGAAAACTCTTTCGTTGATTTTCGAGTGAATTCTCCAAAGTAAATTAAATATTTTTAAAGCTCTTAAAATCATCTTCTAAATTCCTTTTGGCTCGTTCAGAAAATGCAACTACGTTCGTGAGATAGGACGAGACGGGGAAAGGATGCGGCAATATAGGCCAACACGGAGCAGGTTATCCGAGGAGTACACTATGGGCATATAGTAGATGACTCATTCCTTTTCATTTTAGTGTATTATGATTAATAAATACTTGGCAACGCAGATTACTTCAGCTAACGAATGTTATCTTGATTAATATTTGAGAAACAATGATGATAATAATAATAATATAATAATAATATAATAATAATATAATAATAATAATAATAAAAATTAGACAGGAAAATGGCAGAACATTCAAAGACTCCATCTCTAAAAATGAATCCCTACCAACATGGAAGAAAATATTCATTTCCAAAATTAATAAATCCAGGAAGGAAATCAGTCATCTAGCAGCGTACTTCGCAGGGAAAGGAAAAGTACCTAAGAAAGTGAGAAATGGGATACGATCAATCGCTAAAAGAATGAAGTTGCGAATGAACCTTAAGGATCTGGATAAGAGTTGAAAGATGAAGAGGAACGTCTGAAACAGAGAATAGCTGCACTCGGTGCAAGAATTAGGCGTTATGATGAAGCAGCAAAGAGACGCCATCAACAGTCAGCGTTTGCTTTCGATCAGAAGAAATTTTATGGACTACTGCAGAATAACAATGAAGACCATCAAGGGCAACTTCCGAGTAGCAAATCCCTGGTTCAGTATTGGACTGATATCTGGGCTAAACCAAAGCAACACGATGAAGGAGCTTACTGGCTGCAGAAGGAAACAGAAGTTTGTCTTAACATCGACGAGATGCCTCCCTTTGAAATTTCCCTTGCTGATATCAAAACAGCAGTACAGAGAACACAGAATTGGAAGTCACCAGGTCCAGATGGTATCCAAAATGTATGCTGAAAGTATTTCACTGCCAAGCACCCATGCCTGACTCGGTTGTTCAATGAAGTTTTGCTAGATCCAACTATATTCCCAAAGTACCTGTTGACAGGCAGAACGTATATGGTGCCCAAAGTTGGCGATAGATCCCAGCCAAAATTATCGACCGATCACTTGCCTGCCAACACTATATAAAATTATGGCTTCTATAATATCTTCAAGAATGTACAGTCATTTAGTCGACCAGCACATTTTGGCTCCTGAACAGAATGGGTGTCGCAAAGGAAGTATGGGATGCAAGGAATTATTATTGATTGATAGTGTAATTACGCAGCAAGTACGGAAGAACCAGCGCAATCTTTCTGTAGGTTGGATAGATTACAAAAAAGCCTTTGATTCGGTACCTCACTCATGGCTTTTAAGAGTATTCGAATTGTATAAAATCGATCGAAGACTGATTGTTTTCTTGAAGAACTGCTTGTCAGAATGGAAAAACTCATTTGCAGATTAAGAAGGGAACCTGGTGTTACGTGACGGAATATATTGCAATTCGTCGTGGAATCTTTCAAGGGGATAGCCTAAGCCCGCTATGGTTTTGCATAGCACTCACCTCTTTGAGCAGAATGCTCAGACAATCAGGATATGGGTACTTACTGAAGAAAAAGCCTGATGTTCGTATCTCTCACCAGCTCTACATGCATGATCTCAAACTATACGCTTCTAATAGAGATCACTTACAAAACGAGCTCGAACTTGTCAAGAGTTTCAGCGATGCAGTTTGTTTAGAGTTTGGGATTGAAAATGCGCTACCTTTCATGTTGTCCGCGGCAAGTCCAAAATGAAGAACAAAATATGCAAATATCTGGCGACACAATTATTAAAAATATCGGCACTACAAATATTTGGGAATGCTGCAATTGCTGGGAATTTTTGATTCAGACGTTAGGAACAAAATTGTACAGAACGTGCTATCGAGAGTAAATAAAATCTGCAAAACGTGGATCAATTCAAGAAGCAAAATATCTGCTATTAATACTTGGGCTATTCCCATAGCAACTTACACATTTCGTGTAATAAAGTGGACAGAAACATCCTTGCAGACTTTCGACAGGAAAATAAGAACAACACTTACAAGGCATCGACTCCACCACCCTCAGATTTCAGTGCACAGGCTGTACTTACCTCAAGTTAGTGCAGGAAGATGCCTACTTAACTTGGAGGCACTGTGCCGACAGCAAGAAGAAAAGATGCGTCGGTACTTTCTCTCGATCAACTCGTCTGTTCACAAAGCTATCTGTGTTCAGGCTAAAAAGATGACCCCATTATATCCGGCACAACCAAGTAAAGAGTTTGATTACCTGAAGCATCAAGACTGCGTGAATATCTGGCAAAGAAAGGAACTTCATGGTAGATTTTTGCAACTTTAACTTCGGAGAACATTGATAAGAAAACCTCAGTGGAGTGGCTTCGAACCGGGGTGAGACGGAAGGATTTATTTTCTCCATTCAAGACCAAGTTGTCAAAACCAGAGGTTATAAAAATTAATCATGGGTCAGCAAATTGATAGCCGATGTCGCCTATGTAAATCCACCAACGAGTCAACCCAGCATATTTGCTGTGGATACCCTGCATTAGCTCAAACAGAATACCTTGATAGATACAACTGCGTAACCAAAGTAATCCACTGAGCCCTAGTCAAGAGATACGACCTCGTAGATGATGAACAACCGTATTATAAGTGCAAATCTGAGCAAGTAATCAGCAATGATCGAGCTCGAATTCTGTGGGATAGTGTATTCTTCACTGACTGAACAGTGGAAGCAAACAGACGATATATTGTTCTGTTTGATAAAATATCTAAAACATGACCGGCTTGTAAAACTGTTGCTGAGAAAAGAGGAAATACCAACCCTGCCTGTTGAATTGAAGGACATGTATGGATTGTGGGAAGTGCTTTCAGTAGTGGTCTCAGCGAATGGATTGGTCACCAAGGAATGGCAAGATATCGCGAAGAAGTTAGAATTGACTGAAAAGCATATACGGACAATTCAAAAAGCCGCATTATTGGGAACAGCAAATATACTCCGTAAATTCTTAAATCTGACTTGACCGATATAAAAAACAAAATATATTCTTGTTCCACTTTACGTGCAAACCATTGTTGCCTTGGGTGATTTTGAGAACCCGGCATCAGTGTAAATCTACAGAAAATAGGAAATAATAATAATAATAATAATAATAAAACAATAATAATAATAATAATAATAATAATGACTTGTTTGATTGTAATTTATTGCTATTCCTAGAGTTGCTTCTTTCACCCCTTTATTTTCTTTCTTCCAAACTTTTCTTCCCTCAAATTACATATTCCGTTCTATCCTGAATCTTCCTTCTTCCTTTCTACCTACTTTACTATTCCCGCTCTGTGTCACATGTAGTCTGTCTGGACACTAGCGACAACGCAGCTCTCTGCTGGCAGCGATTTATTTCCTCGGCTGCAGACAAACGTCCAGAGAAATTGAAAGATCTGAGATCGCCGGGAATCGTGCGTGCGCCGCGGTAGTTAAATCCTACGAATGATCGATTTACCCGCTGCCGGAACACGACAAATCAGCGTGCATCTGATATATGGACTCTGTTAGGAAACATACTATTAGAGAGTTTATACATTTGTGTCGAAAATGGAACACACAAGCCAAATGGTTGTTGATTGATTGATTATTTCGTGATTCCGGGTGCGTGAACGAGTATGGTCATGTTCCTGTAAGTGCAGTGCGTGTTTGTATCACACGACAATAAGCTAATTGGGTTTTCGGTTTTTCCCAACCATGTAGCTCCCACTAGTAGGGCACCACCCCAGTCGGGACAAGCTCTAAGCTTCTGTCCGATCTTTCGACGTGTCTGGTAGTGTAGTGCATGTAAGGGGTGAGAATAGGACACGGAAACGAAGGAAAGATCGCGTGCGGTCCGTGGCCGTTTGTTAGGTACTTCGCCTGGTATTTATCGAATAAACCACGGAAACAACCTATCAGAGCATCCGGGCGCTGAAATTCTCCTTCTGACAGCAGCTGAATTCGACCTAGCTAGTGTCGAAATTCTTGCCACTGCCGGGATTCAAACTGCGGACCTCCTGGTCAGAGGCATTGCTGTGACATCAGTTGATGCCCTGAGCCACCTAAGCCTTCAGAATGGTTGTTATTGTACTTATTTTGTAAGTGATATAACTCAAAGAATAAATATTTTCTTGCTATTACTTTATTATCTAGATAATAGCATCATCTATTTTTTAGAAAAGAAATACAAAGTATCTTTACTTTTGGTTAACCAACCATTAAACACGTACTCGGGTGACTCGCTGGTTTTAGCTACATTATGGATCTTGGATTTTTGTCAGAGATTTTCGTTTATCAGCGGAGGATGGAGGTCCCCAAGGATGGGATCGAGAACAGAATGAAGAAGGTAGGTTCGTGCGCGGTCCAAGACCCGATAGGGCGGAACTGCTCTGGCATTCGCCTACAAGTGATCACAAAACCACGGGAACAATTGATCGGAGTCGGCGTACGAACTCGATCCTGGTAGGAACCATGAACACTTTGGCGTTTAAAACATAAAGCCAAGTTCCGTCACCCACTCACGATTTGACCCGTGCATCACAGGTGCTCCACATCGTTTCGTTGCCGTAACACTGGCAGCTGCAGGCAAAATAATTTGTATAAAATAATAGTTATTTATGACACGAGTGGTAAAAATGACCTTTTTAATTTTGTGAGTAGGAAACGCCGCCACGAGGCCGATAGGCCGAGTCACTTTTACTACTAATTTTGTAGGCTTTATTCACTTTCCTTTTATTTTAATTCAAAATCCAAATCACTAATTGGATACAGTGTTACATTCCGATCAGTTGTAGGTTATTAAACAAAAGTATTTTGTTTTCTTTGTTGTATTCGCAGTTGTATTTGAACAGTTAAGAATCGTATCACTAGTGCTAAAAATTGAATTTTTAGCACGCAATGCATCCCCTAAAGTATTAACTTTACTGGGACCACCATTATTTCGTCGTTCTAAAAAAAGTGATTTATTATCGTTGGCATTTTTATCGAGTGATTTTTTCACACTCATTGTATAAATATTTTATTAGAAGGTTTCAACGTGTTTTGTGACGATACTCAATATAACACATCTTTATGAAAGTACATTTTTCAACTAAACACAGCAAGGTTAGTAAATGACTTTGAGGCGTAAGTAATTGTATCCTCTATTTAACTGTTTGGATGTAGTCATATTACTAGACCGAAACTAACAACCCGTGAGGAGGTGGCGGCTTTATCTATATCATAATTGTTATAACAGTCTTTGGTGGCATTTTTACATAAATTGATCCTAAGTTGACTGAGTTTGATTTCACTTTCTGCGTGGAAATATAAGTTTTGGGAAGGAATATTGATTTACTTAATAACAGTTCATCTGTTATGTCCTGGTTTGGTCTGTGATGTTACATTTGAATTTATTTTTAGTGAAAATAGGCTTCAACAGAGCAAATTACTAAAAATCTCAGTGGGAGTGGTTTAAACAAGGTATTAATGTCGCCAGTAGTGCGAGAAAAGTAGTAACTACGATCAGCTATTTCTGTTAGAATTTTTTAGTCGTCTAACATTATTGTATACAAATTTGATGTAACGGGTTAATGGTTTTGTATATAGTTAACAACACTCGTCTGTTCTTTGCTTATGACATTATGTACTTTATACTCATAAATTAAGACTCGTTATTATGTCACCGTTTTAAAATATACTCTTAACTCATGTAAAATGCATTTCTCTGTCGAGACAGTTTAATCTCAATGCGTGGGATTTTTTCGTCCCCATGAAAGCAATCTCGTGGAAAAAATAATGATATGTTCCCTTGGAGCATACGTGGAATACATGAATACAACATTTACTTCTCACTTTCATTTATGTATTGGTATTGGATGAAATAATGTTGGCACTAGGAGAAAAATTCTTTTATTACAAATTATTATATTTTTTTCATTTATTCTGATCCTATAAAAGTATACTAATAAATGTTTTTAATAACTTATCAAATATACCACATTTACTGTTAAAATTTAATCTACAGAAATTCTTTGCGTAAATTACGTAATCATTTTTCTTAACGCTTTTTATTTTATTATTATTTTATTCCAATATCATCACTACAATTATAGACTGTACTTTATCTCGAATATAAATTAACCCAAGAAAGCCATAATAATATTAATTGAGTTTTCCACATTTTGTACGTAATACACGCACGATAAAAGATAAACGGAAGTTGCAGGAAAAGTTTTACTCGCGCTACAACAGGCTTGCTTATTTCATCGTTTGGTATTCTAAAACTCACTTGCCAGCGTATTGGATTTAAAATTTAACGCTAATGAAATGGCGCGTGCGTAGCCCTTATGGTTTCGTGGACTTCGTTTTGCCAGGAGTTCCTTCTCTCAGTTTTCGCTGTGCCGGAGATTACGGGGAAAATTAGTATTAAGTACCGGTAGAACAACTGCTTTCGCGCGAAACTGCTTCCAACCAAACCCATTTTTTCCACTTTGTGCACTAAGCCACTTCAGTCGCCGCGACCTGGCCCAAACGAAATAACCTCACATTTCTCCCAAAATTTTTAATGAAATGTTGCTGCTAGGACGCATAGCGTGTTCTGCTTCCGATGACTTTGTTTTTCGAAACAATGTTTTCCAATGAAATTCTTAACACTTCAATCTCAACAGAAAGAATCTATCCGGATTCAAAGCGTAAATCTAAGAGTGGAAAGATAATTGTATGCTTTCTTGCGGAAAATTATTGATTGCTGGAATGAAACAAGGAATGTGAAAGTAGTCGTATCTTATACACGGCTCAGTATAGGAAATACTCAAAATATGCTGTTTAAACATGATTCCCTTTTTTCTCTTCAAATAAATTATTATATCATGTCACTGTATATTTATTATATCATATTTTTACTTCCACCGTATGTTACCATCACTTATCTGTATTATTTTATTGTAAAAACAAATAATTTAATTATGAAAATTAATATTTTCATAACATGTACTATTATCTCAAAACAGAATTACAAAACGATTGAAAATTAACTACAAATATTGTAATTTCTAGAATACAATATCTAAGTAAACTATTTTACATAAATTTACACATTTTCTACCTCAATTTGTGTTACAGTCATGAAAAATGAAATTTCTGTCGTGTTCTGGCATAAATGATAAACTGAAAGTATGTTGAACTAATTCATTTAATTTACAATTTTGACGCAGAATAGTCGCTAAATATTTATACACTGTCTCGAAGCTTTAATGTGTTGAAAATTTAATAAACATAGATAATTTAACAATAAAAAGAGTAATGTTTTCTTTTATATAGGGAATGCATTTTTTCCAAAAGAATTCATAAAATTGTAATATTTTATCATAAGTAATACTCACATCATATACTCAATATTGCCACGAGCGTTGTCGTCCTTTTTAATCATGGTGGTGTTTAATAATAAATTGAATTTATTTCTAATTTGTCTACTATTCGAAATTGCAATAATTGAAATTCGTTTGGCACCTTAATTGAATTGATAACTGACTTTAGCGAACCGGCGATTTTCTCTTCAACTCCAGACGGAACGATTTACTAGACACGTCCTACGGATGACAACCGTTTCTATAATTATTTCATTAGCCCTACGGAAGATAAAGTCGTGTCAGGAACAGTTGTTCTCCTGTTCGCAGGGAGAGAGACGATACGTCCGTAATTTGAACGTGACTCTTTTGAAAGGCCCGGACCTGTCCCAGCACAGCCCATTGCCCAATAAGCGGGCTGCCATCTCCCCCCCCCATTCACCCTGTCGCCCCACCGCCACGCCCAGCCCATTTGGGACAGAAAATTGGAGAGACGCCATCGTTAAAGAGGAAAGGTTGACGCAAAGTGAAATGCCGGACTGACTCTGTTGCGAGGTGGACATGGAACAAGAAGATGCGACGAAATGATAAATAAAAGCTACCACAACAATAGCTTTTCTAATTATTGATTAGTTTCTTTTAAGCAGAAGTAGAGAGGCATAACGGTTGCGGCACTCTCAGTTGATAGATGTCAGTTTGAAATATGTGTACAGAATTTACTTTTTGTCTTGAGTTTGTGAGGTCGCAGGCACAGGTAAATTATGAATGACAAGTTTATCTTTAGTTAAACGAGCTGTTAGCTTTTCATAATTTTTCTGTAATTTGAATCTGTGAAACTAGGTCGCCAACATTCATTCAGGGATAAGCAAATAGGTTTATTTTAACGCCTTCGTCTTTTGGCTAACTCTAACATTTTTTAAAAATAGATATTACAGTGAAAAATTAACCATTAGTGAAACTTAGACTTTGTTAGAATACAATTGTTTGGAGTGAGAAGATATTGATTACCCCATAACCTATGCAGAAAATAGTTTTCTGCTTAGAATGTAAATGTAATAGAAATTATTAACCAAGAAGTTTCCAAAACTCAGTTGCATATAACCAATTTTCTGTGCATTCTCCAATTATTGTATCTATTCTCTTAAATATCGTCAAAATCAAATATAAAAAGAGAAGAAAAATCCTCACAAGATTTAGTTAGAATTTTCTTTCGCAAGTGCCTTCGCATCTTTTCCACGTAAAAATAAAAATACGTTCAGTGGGAAAATTCTAACAGGTTGCATTGTCATTCATTTCTTAAGGTTTTAGTATTCTTAAAAGCCCTTTTTTACTTTTCCCAGCTCTAAAAGAACCTCACCCATACAACTCCCATACAGATACTCAAGAAGTAACTGAAACATGATCACCATCAAATTATCAATTCCAATTGCTGTCAACCTAAAATAATAATAATTGCTTTTTGTTATAGTACGAAGAAGAAGATGAAGAGTACCGATGGGATACCTTCACTACTAATCATTGTCATAATAATTCTACAATAGACATCACATTTACTTATTATTTTGTAAAAATAGATTGTAAATTTATCTTAAAATTTTAAAAGTGAGATCCGACGCACACCTACACGTCGACTTGCGCGGATTTTCTCCAGGCTTCTTCCCCTACAAGAACCGCTCCAGCGGGAACAAGCTCTAAAGATCCACACGCGCGCAGTAGTGTAGGGTATATGAATGGCAAAAAAAATCTATGTTTTCCACCAGAAACATCGATACATAACATCGACATTTTGCTTTCGATGTTTTCTTCACATCGATATTTCGTAGCAAAAACATGGATGTTTTTTAAATTTTTTAATTTTTTATTTTTTTTAATAAAGAGGTTTAAGCACGTTGTAGAGTAGCAGCAATTAACAGCAATATCGTTGTATTGCGTCACCCTCTTTATCATGTTGCACGTTTCGCCTGTGCAATCTGAAGAAGTTTGAGTGCTGTTCGTGTTACTCGTATGAATGTATGTTATCGCCAGGCGTGTCAATACCTTAATCGACAGTGAAACACGAAATTCATAGTAAAACACGATGTTATTTATTGTTAATGTTATTATTTACAGTCGATAATATTTTTTACATACTATTTACGTGCTGGTAACCAAACAGTAAGATATATCCCTTTACGTCTCGTCGATGTTTTTCATCGACATCGAAAGATCTTTAGCGATGTATCAATGTTTTGGTAAAATTTTCCATCACTAGTAGGGTACGTAAGTGTGTGTGTGTGTAAGTAAGTAAGGGGTGGGGATAGGACAAGGAAGAAGGAAAATTCGCGCGCGGTCCATGGTCTGTTTATTAGGGTACTGCTCTGGTACTCGCCTGATATTGATCGGAGATACCAGAGAAAACTACCGATCAGCGCAACCGCGCCGTCAGAATTCTCGTCTACCCAGTGGCTGAATTCGACCGAGCTACCTGGCTACTGTTCAAATCCGCCACCGCCGGAGTCGAACCCTAGACCTTCCGGTAAGAGTCTCCGCAGAGGCGGTGGCAATACTAGCCGTGAGCTAAACTCGTCGTTTTCTGGATGGTGGTGTCTAAGAAGAGGAAAGGTCGGTTGATGTAAAGACGCAGCCGAAGCCTTGTAAGGGTGGTTGTGGTTTTGGCATGGACCGTCGAGACTCGAATCCTAGGACCTCCCAGTCAGAGTGTCCGCAAAGGGAGCGGCAATGCTCGCTCCGAGTTCAACTCGTGTTGTTTATCGTTCATTATGTCGCCAATACCTGTTAATGGCGCTCACGATAAAGACTTCTCTTTTACACACGTCAACATTTGTATTAATAAGCGCCATTCAGCACTAACGACCGTATGTCCGTGTTGCACTCCAAATCAAAACGATACGCATAAACAACATTCCCTACATTTCATCTCGTCAAACATTTATCCCTATCCTTCGAGACAAAATAAAATATTGTGAGACAACTGCCTATCGAACTCTCGAGCGAACTTTTATTTTGAATTTGAAAAACAATTTAGAAGAAAGAAGAACATGTGAACACTTTTAGGAATAAGAGTTTTGTTCTATGCCGTCACTTCGTTTTCAAACTGGATATTGCCTGGACTGTACTGCTTTTCTACCATTAAATCGTGAATTTGTGGAAATTACTCTCATGTTAGTTCCATTCATTCAATTCTTTTAAAATTCATAAGATAAATTTGAATGATTCTTTGAATATCATTAGCGTATAAACGTTGTGTTCATACAAATCTCAACATTGTGCTACTTCAACATAGTATCTTTGCAAACATTTGCATCACTTCCATCGTCCCCGTTCTGGAGACAATAAAACCTCAATTATTACGACACACCTACCTGTAGAGCGTTTGTTAAATTTGTAGTCATTTGGTAAACAAATTTTAAGAAAGAAATATACGTGACCCCACGCGAAGCGCGAAACAAAAGTAGAGGCATGTTCGTCACTGAGCTTAGAGCTTCCAAAGGCGACCGCCGGTAGCGCGGGCGTCGCCCGGGGCTGTCGCGGCCGACTCGCCGCCTTCTTTTGTTCCCGGCGGGCGGCGGAACGTTGATTTATGGGGCAGAGCGCTATTAATTACAAGCGAAATGCACGACGCAGCCCTCTCCCCCTCGCCCCCACCGCCCTCGCCGCCTCCGACGCCCCCGTCGCCCTCGCCGCCCTCGTCGTCCCCGCCGTCCATGCCGTGTCTGCTGCCCCGCCACCCCCGTCGGCCCGGCCGCCCTCGCCACCCTCGCCACCCTCGCCGCCCTCGCCCTGCCGCCCTCGCCGCCCTCGCCGCCTCGCGCGCCCTCGCCGCCTCGCCGCCCTCGCCGCCCTCGCCGCCCTCGCCGCCCCCAATCCCCGCCCCCCCCCCTCCGCCTCCTCCCGCTCCTTGTCCCCGCCCCCGCGATAGCGTCTCCTCGCGGCGCTTAGGGAATCCTGGCGGTTTCCGGCACCCGCTCAGCAACCGGAAGTGGCCGGCGTCGGAAGGCGCTGCGCGGCACGCGACGTCCGCCCGCGCCGGCGTCGGGGGGGAGAGGCGCGTGCGCACGAGGACCGTGTCGTCGCCGCGCAACTTCGTGTGGAGTTGTTCACTTTATAGCAGTACACGGAAAATAGGGGTGAGACGATTCAGACCGTTATTTTCTTAACAAAAGAAAAGAAAGCAGTCACACGTAGTGTGATATCTGTGGAGCTGTGATATATTACGTGAAAAGTTTGAGTAACAGATTTTTTTTATTTACATGATCTTTAAATGATAAGCAGGTATATGATGTTACTAGCGAATATTTGGTCCTAACGATCTATTAATATATCAATAGAAAATTCGTTAAAAAATTAAATAAATGAATGAATACAATGTGTTTTCCATGATCATAAGCTCCTGAAGCTGTCTTATTTTGATTGAGAATATTTTTTCTTGGAAGTGTTTTATGACAAATGGAATTTGTCATAAATGTAAATTTTAAATCAGACCTGGTTTTGGTGATTACTGTAAACTCAAGGAAGTACATACATATTGTTTAACTTCGGAATAAATTACATCGAATTGTAAATCTTTCAATTGAGTGTATTGAAGAGATTGATTGCAATCAATTACAACATTGAACAATTTTTCAAGCTGTAGTAGATTCTTGTAAGAATTGATGCTTTCGTCAACGTTCATTAATTTTTTTACATAGTATTAATGATCTGATTTATGAATATTTCTTAACTTATTATGGTAATTTTGGTACGAAGAGAAACAATTTACAATTATATTTTTCTATAAGATATCACACAGGTGTATGAACAAATATTAGATTTCATACATAATTTTCATTTCTTTTTTATTGTAATGTAAGAAAACTACACGATTTTATACATGCAAACGATCTTCGATCCACTCTTTCATAGTTTATGTAATGATAAAATATGAACATTTTTCCACGTCCTGAAACTGTACCCTAAGCCGAAATGTGTTGATGACAAATATGCTTAAGTAATCAAAATCATAACAGTGTTTACTCTATGGATTCCGGTTCTCTGTTTTGGTTGTTTAATTTTTTTTTCCTTTTTAAAATTCTTCTATTTTATCATCCTCCATTTGTTTAGAGTCCGTTTTATCTCCCTCTATTACTATGCGAGTTGTTATTCTGATATGTCTCTCCTACCTCATTTCCATTTATTCTTTATTCCTGAAGTGATACAATCATTGATGAAGTTATTCACTTTAATAAATGGATGCAGGTGGCATTGTAATTATGAGTGATATCAGTTCGCGCACTTTTATTCTTAAACGTGATTTACCGTTCTTCCGGGAAACTTGTGTTAATAAACGATGTTTCCTTGTTATAAGGCAAAAGTAATTACAAAAGTTAAACAAACGAGGTAATGAAATGAAAAGAAACATTTAAAGAGAAAGAGAATAACTTCCACGAAAGAAATATTAGGAAAGCAATCCCTCAAATATATTTCGAAGTAAATCACTATTGAGATACAATCGTGGTATAAAAAGTATGAAGAATTTGGTAAAATCCAAATATTAAATGAACCAATTATTGGAAATAAGATTCGTATTATAAAGCGTTATGTTCTTGCACACAATCAAGCGAACGACATTAATAGGATGTTCACTTTGTATCAAATATCTTGGGTTTCAAATATTCAAATCTCACTTCTTTGTGAACCATGAGAAATTGGTTGTCTTTTACCAGAAAACCTACTAGGTTCGCATATAATTGGCAAGTTGTATCCGAAATTAATTGTTAATAAGGTCTTTTCCACTCTAAACAATATTTAATTTACGATATAAATACAGAAATTCTGTTAGATGACAGTGCTGTTTTTCTTTTATCTCTTATTTGGTAATGAAAATTTTTTACATTGTTTTTCAGTGTGGTAAAAATGACGCGAAATAAACTAGTATCTCTCTCTCTCTCTCTCTCTCTCTCTCTCTCTCTCTCTCTCTCTCTCTCTCACACACACACACACACACACACACACACACACACACACACAGTAGTGACAAAGTTCCGTATCAGTATCAGAATTTGAGATTTTTTTTTTTTTTCACAATACGTTTTTAGTCTCACGGTCTAGTTCGTCTCTTGCTCTGTCATTTTTGTATGAGTCCAAATTTGACTACACTACAGCTATGTTGAAATGATTATTACAAAAGTGGTGAATTTCACTAAATAAAGACAGGTTTGGTGAAAAAACTCGCCTACCTTAAAGACGATTTAAACCGTGTAATTTAGGATGTACCATCATATGGAATACAATATGTGAATTAACTATTTAATCATAAAAACTTATTTGAAGTTTCTAAACTCCACATTTCAGAAGTGTCATTTTACATGATAAGAGTGGAAAGGCGTTATTATTGGCATACTTTCTGATTAAAAGTTATCTTACTTTACCATGTGCTGTAAGACCTTGTCGATCAGCGTATATTATTATTCCATTACCTTAGAATCATTTCTATATTTCAATTTTGTAACTTCTCTGATGCTTTGCGCTGCGTGCCTTTCTTTGAGTCGAACATCGGTCTTCGTAGTTGAAAAAAAAGGACGTGAAGCAAAAGAGGGCGCTATAATGGAAGCTGTCGTTGTCTCAAAACGTCGTTTATTTCTCTCAACAAATCGGATTTCACCTTGAGGGCCCGGAAAGGGCTTCTGCGCGAGGGACGAAAGTCCGATATTTCTTTGCGCGGAAAGTAAGCTGGGTATCAGAGTGCGTGTCCTTGTCGGCGCGGAAACGCAGGACAGCTCGTGGAAAGCATGCGTCCTGCGTCTTATGGATTTTTTAAAAATTTAGTGCTCGAATAAATTATAAGTTCAAAAGTTTACGCTCTTTAGGAAATATGATCTTGTGAAATTAATATTTTTGAAGAATCACATTTCTTGTGTCCAGAGAAAAATAAATATTCCGTCCATTTTTTTCTCCGGCCAATTAAAAATAAGTCAGGTCATTTCTTGCCCGACTGACTAAAATTTGAACAACTTTTTCATGTACTGAAACTTAAGTATCAAAATAAAGCTCAGCTGGATTGAATAACATA
Source organism: Teleogryllus oceanicus (assembly GCA_964035755.1). NCBI lineage: Eukaryota > Metazoa > Arthropoda > Insecta > Orthoptera > Gryllidae > Teleogryllus > Teleogryllus oceanicus. The sequence continues at coordinate 61,867,115 of CAXIVR010000008.1, forward strand.
TTCGGTAATTCAGTGTTAGTGGCATTACGAATTACTGGGAGTTATAAATATTTTTTCATGTCCTTTTCCTAGTCCTTTCACTATGGTAGGTAAGATATGTGAACTAACAACAAAAACTTGGGTAGCTTCTTTGCTTCGCAAATATGAATAATACTTACAATGATTTGATGGAAAAGGGTGTGGTATGTTGTTTCTCCATTAACGAGAGTTGCTGGATATTGTAGCCGCTTCCGCGTACACTTTGTAGCACGATGAGATCTTTGCATACTTTCAATCCATTATGTGTAACATTAATATGATTCACTGCTGAGGGGAAAACCGTCTATCAGGTATGTCTTATATATGTTTGAATTAATAAAAATAAAATGAATTATTCACTAACCAGGTCACATCTGTATGCCATTTTCTGAGGGGAGAATATATTGTATGTCCAATGTATTTGTAAATCCGTCATGTCAGCAAGAGTGGTAACATTTCAATATCACCGGCTGTACAAAAGGTCTTAGAAGCGGTTCAGAGCATTTGTCTCGAAACCCAACTGATAAAGCAACTGAACGCAACTCAGAAAACCTGGGGTAGATTTTTTTGAATATTTTGAATTATTGAAAGTAACAATCATAATGATGATGATTATGTTAATAATAACTAATAATAATTAACATTTATCATCTTGTCACAGTTGCAAGATCAACATTACGCGGGAAAGATTTCCCATTTTACAAATTGCTAATCACCCTTGTGATCCCTAGCTAACTAGCACGTTAATTGGTACAAATGTTTTGACGAATCAAGCAACTTTCTACTAGGGCAGGGTCATAAAACTATATAATTTTCACTGAGCCCGTATCCTCGAAAGCGTACCCGAAGAGTTAACTGTCTCGTTAGCAGAAGTCATTAGAGCAACTGGCCTTGTAATGAGAGATCCGGATTCGGTTCGGTCGGAGCAATCGATTTTTTGAAGAGGCAAAACATGATTTATAATATCAACAATAAGAAAATGACAGTTGTTAATTATTACAACGGCTTCTCTGTGATCAGAAGTCAGTCGCATTTGTAGGGTGAACGGTGCATATCACATGTTTGCAGTGAATTTTTTTCAATAAAAAAAGGTGAAATGAGGACAAGGTAGACAAGTATCGAAACACGTGGAAAGCGGGGAGTGTTGTCGAAGAGATGAAGTTCAAAGATCGCACTCTCCCTTCTGTTGTGGATGTGCCAAATGTAGTATTGTTTAATTAGTTAATAAATTAATTGTTGAAACAAGTGACATTCATTGACAAGAAGATGGTTAAACCATAACTATAATCATAATTATAACAACAATAACTTTAATAATAATTGACTGTTCGAAGAATTGACTGCTACAGCCGGTAATCGATCCCCAATCTCCCGGTATATGCCCAGTTCTGACAACTTCCGCTACCGCAACTTACGCAATTAACAGACGTATACCGGCAGATGAGAGTTGGATTCCCGACTGGGACAATCAACTCTGAACAGTCAAACATCATTTATAACAATTACTTATGCTGCACAGTTGGGGGACTGTATAGTAGTTGACAATTGCGAAGGGGGTAATTAATTTCCACGAAATTGTAAAAACTAATAATTGTTATCAGGTGATGATATGGATATAATAATAATAATAATAATAATAATAATAATAATTGTTCAAAATATTCATAATATGAATAACTAGCCTAATGGGGCGTCGCCAACGCCTTTAAAGGTTTAAAAATATTTTTATGTGAAAAAAATGTTTAAAATTTCTACTATGAAAGTTCTAAATAAATAATGTACATCAAGGTGTTGTTCTTTTATCCCCGGAAAAAAAAAAAATGTGAGACGCAACTCTTCATGGCTGATGTTCTTTCGGACTGCGACCACGACGCATACCCAGAATACGGTGTTGGAGGATCTAATCCCAACGCGCCCAGAAGAGTTCTTCTGAAGAAACATTCTTTCGGGGTAGTGCAAATTGACGTATTAATGAAAACTTGTATATTTTGAAGCACCTATTCTACAACACACGGTTCAGTTCTTATACAGTATTTTACGTGGCGAGACTCAACCATCAGGCCCGCTCTTCCGTCTACCACGCAAATTTCGCTACGCTCCTTTCACCACCTAGGGAGAAAGGAGGTATTATCTTGGGCGACGAAACTGGTGGATCTCAATTTTGCTCAGAGGCTTCTTTTAGGCTTGAGGATATTTTACATGCAGTAAATCTACTACATGGGACAGCCGGCTTTACTTCCCCTCCGAAGGAAGGCGTACGAAGGATTTTTTCGCCCTTAAAAATTCACGGCTTCGATCGGGTTTGAACCCGCAAACTCGGTACAACAGTCCGGTACGCTGACCGGTATACCACCGAATCCGCAATACACCGTATGTATGTACACCCAATCAGTATGTATGTACTTGGCGTTTTGGGACGGTAGTCCGACTTTGCCGGCCAGCTACCGGTGTCCCCCGTGCCTGGGCCAAATTAAATTCCCATGCTTGGGGGTAAGAGTGACACGAGGCGAACATGACGTATTCTCTTCCCCGTAACTAGCAAGATTCGCCTGCTTGAGCTTTTCTTGGTCACACGGCTACTGAAACTGGGACGATTTTAAAGGAAAGCTACAACTATATTTTTGCCTTGATCGGGCACTATCGTATCGCTACAAATACAAAACTATCCTGTTACAAAACGATATTATCTTACGAGTTGGCAATGCTGTCGATGAAACTTTTACTTCTTCGTTTTCCCATACGTAAACCGCATACTGTAAACATCGGCTTCAATACAGTCGTTCGAGCAATGCAGTGATAGCGGCCTGTGTCATTTCGTCGCCTCACTGGCATTTACCTGCCATCACAACTGCTTCCGGGCCGAGGCGATAGAGCGGGAGCACTTGGTTTGCGTGGCCATCGCAAAAGCGCAGCGTTAAAGAACGCAAATGCACGGTTTTGTAAATTTCTTAGAATCCTCAGGACACATCCGCAAACAAATCATCAGTTCCTCACCTGGAGGCCGAGACGCGTCGAGTGACTCCTGGTGGACTTTGGGGGTCTATTTGTGAGTGATGGACGGACGAACGGACGAATAGACGAACAACCAGAGGACGTACGGGCGAATGGACGAACTGACGAGGGACACAAGGACGAACGGACAAATGAACCGAGAGAGGCGGCTCAATGCATCAACTGATGTCAATGCCGGGAGGTCCTAGGTTCGAGTCCCGACGGTGGCAAGATTTTCGACAATAGCTTTTCAGCTAGGTCGAATTCAGTCGCTGTCTGGAGGAAAATTCTAGCGACCGACTGCGCTGGTTGGTAGATTTCCGTGTTTCGGTTTCTCCGACTCCGATTCCAGTTTCTCCGATCAACACCAGGCGAATGCCGGAGTAGTATCCTATCAAACGGGCCACGGACCGCGGGCGATCTGCTCTTCCTTCTTCCTTGTCCTATCCTCTCCCCTTACACACACACTTACACTAACATGCACTATACTACCACATATCCCGGGAGACCGGTCGGGAGGTTAGAGCTTGTCCCGGCTGCGGCGGTGCCTCGCTGGTGGGAGAGTCCTGATCAGGGGAAACCCCACTAGCCTACGGTAGGTCGACGCCGGATCTCGCCATCCAGCGAGGGAAGATCACCGCCATCTCCCGAGAAAAACCTGCACTACACTAACGGGACTAATGACCAAAGCTGTTGACGCGCCCGAAAACACGAAAAAATCAATCAAATGGACGAACGGACGAACTGATGAACTGACGAACGACGAACGGACGAACGGACGAACGGACGCACGGGCGCAGGTTACTCGAATGCTATATAAGGCTACGCAATTCGCATGTGTAGCTGCCTCCCCGAGCGTTCCAGCTGGCAGACCGCTGGGCGCGGGCGCACCTCGGAGAGCACGCGCCGTTTCCTCTGGCGGCCGCCGCCAAAAGCTCTAAATTTACCGCGCGGCCGTCACCGAGTTTCGCGCCGCGAGGGGTCAGGCACCCTTCGGACGCGGCGCGGCGCGGCCCGGCGCCTGCCAACCCCACGGACGGACGGACAAGCTGTCTCCCTCCCTCTCCGCGCTGCTCGGAAGCGATGCCTGTGACAGTCTGTCTCGGAAACGTGTCGAGCGCCGTTTGGTGGCATAATCTCACCTGTCTGAATAGCGTCGCTCGCCTAATGCGCGTAAGTTTGGCATGATTTTGTTTCAATTTTTTTGTGTCAGGTTTTCTGATCTCTATTACGAATTTTACTCGTACTAATTTTAAATGCGCGCGGAAATTGAAAGAAAACAACGTGCTCCACCGACATGCTGTGGGAGAGGTGTCTATGGTTTCGCAGATATCCTAGGACATGGAAAATTAAAAATAATGAAAACTTTTCGGCTTTGACTGGATTGAATGGAACATTCGATTGTTTAATCGCGCCTATTCTCTTATTGTGCACACTGATTTATTAAACTTAGTGGGTCACTACTTAACACGCAGCTGACGCCTGGCCTCCATGGAAATGATTCTCGCCGTTACGTAAATGCTATGTGTTGCGTTGTTTATATTCATGGCGAGTGAAGAACTGTTGTGCTGTATATATATATATATATATATATATATATATATATATATATATATATATATATATATATATATATATATATATATATATATATAGTAAATTGCAGTATTTATAAAGACTGTTAAATTTCTTAAAATATTTAATTTATTGCAGCGTTACATGATATAATTTTATTTGTTTCTCTTAAGCACTGTGAATGCTACTTTTGGGAAAACAATTGTGTGTGGTTTTGTTCAACACTTTCGCTGCTGCAGGCCACCACTTGTTTATATTTTTTAATTGTTTAATCGTTTTATTAATGTTCTTCGAAATGTTCGTGCTAGAAAGAAGAGCAATTTTCATTCGGAAAGATGTTTTCAAAAAACAAAGCTTCTCAAACTTACGAGAGACTATTCTTTCACAGTCTCCCTAAGAAACCGATATTAGGTAATTGTGACCTTATGGCGGATAAAACGGATGGCAATAAAATAGCGCTTTTGCTCTTCAGTGAAATTACTCAAAAAAGGCAGCAAGTTCTTTAGAAGAATCAAGTGTATGTGTGTCAGAGGAGAATAATGCGCATCATCGATAAACTCTCATAATGAAATTTTTGAACACCTGTTTTGATTTTGTCATTGTGAAGAAAAGTTTTCCCAATATATTATCTCTTATTAATAGTTTTTTGTTGCCAACTTTTAATTAATTAGAAATTTTTTATTGCAGTTTTTATTAATGTCTTATGAGTTATGTTTGTTAAGAAAAATGCTAGCAGGCTTACATAGTACTTATGGTAGTGTTAATATGATGCATGGAGGATTAAATCCTGGCTGTCGTAACGTTCAATAAGAAGTTGACTCAAAGTGTTTCCTCACTCTTTTGCTACGTCAACTCATTAGAATCGGACGACTTATATTGCGTGTCAACCAGCGATACGGGAAATTTCCTCGTTCATCATGAGATACTCTGAACAGATATCCTTTTCATCTACGCGACATGTGCTAACTGTTCTAAAAGTTTAGTCTAAGCACTATAAGAAAGTAGTAATGCGGTCACGACCAATATCTAGTCAGTAAGAATGGAGGACAGTTTCTGAGAGAGAGCTTCAGACTCACTATTGTGTTCGTCGCTGCACAATTTGGTGCAATTAAAGTGTTACAACTTTCATAAGTTTGATACAAAATTTTCTAAAAATGCTCAATTTTAAACAAATTTTGATCTAGTATTTTAATATTAAAATATAAAAAAATGTTAAGATGTAGGCATTCTCTCCGACCAAAAATCGTAAATTGAATATTACACTAAAACTCAATATTTTGTAAATTTAATTTTCCAAAATTATTGTTCTGCAAAAATGAATTAGTGCTATTTTGTTATGTTTTTTAATGATATTGTATCGTTGGGAGTACAAGCATATATGAAGCTGGAATTGTATTTGTTAAGACTGAAGTTTGACATGGCTGAACTAGTCGAGAATATCGATCAACATCTGACTTTTTAAGATCCAAGAACCACCGTTTTCTAGCAATGAGTGATCGATGCATAAAAGTGGGCCGTATATAGCGAGTTTCTATATGGGGTCCTTGCCTAATTAAATAGTGTTTTCATATATACATTCGAAATATATACATTCGAAACGAAAAACATCGTAAAATTAATCTTGACTTTACGTCAATGATCCACAATTTTTTTTAAATATACGCAAGCGTTAAAAAATAAAATTATTTGTTCCTGACCTTAAGTCAACAGCAAATTTTGAAATCATTTATGATATCAATAAATAATTGGAATACATAAGAATAGAAAACTGTAAGTTGCTCTAAAAATCTGAAGTAATATTCATTTCACACAGATGGTTTCTTAAAATAATTATGTTATGTAAGCACGTCTAAACACTCGTGTAAATTTCCGATATTATAATTTAATGTTCAGGTCAATTTGTGGTTTGTGTTAAGATGTATTATTATTATTATTATTATTATTATTATTATATAATAGAACTAAAGATAAAGCATTTTAAACCTGCATGTACTAAAAATAAAGTGCAAAAGCACAAGAGAAAATAAGATCAAAATTACATTTAAAAAATTGTGAATTTATTGAAGTGTGATGTGCTTGTAAGGTTTATAGTGTACCTAACAAATTTCTACCTATGTAATAATTAAATTGAATGCATTCCATGAATTCTGTTTTGTTCGAAAATAAATCACTTCTTTCAGCCTACAACACCTGGCTTGCATCAAGTATTTACAAGGACCGTCTGTGATCACCTGAGACTTTCTTAAGAGAGAACTACACTAAAGAATAACTTGACGTTTTCAGACATATGCGTCTAAACACCCTTCTCTGCATCTTGCCAAAATATATTTTTGCTTTGTTCAATTATTAGATACATTCTGATGTAATTTTACATCGTTCGAGGACACGGTAAATAAATAGACGCTATTATTCATAGGAATAATAAAAACCTCATATCGTTTAACTGATAATGCAATAATAAGATTGTTCACTCAGATGATCTTATGAGTAGCTCTGAGAGAGTTATGTGCATTTTATATGGATTCAAGAGGCAATTTAATATTTGAAAATTATTATATTTGTGCGTGAAAATCAGCATATTTGATCATAGTATTTAAATTTGAATTGTAAACGAACATTGGATTAAAAATGGTTTAAAATATAAGACATAAAAATAAATTTAAATAAAAAGTAATAGTAAAGGAAGAGATAGTGTGTCATCATATCGTTTCATACGTTTACAATATTCCCTGTTCATTTACACCACTTGCAAATCTCAATTAAACAACGAATACGTATTATCTGCTAAACAGTGATCCTGAGGCCTTTGGCATCAATCAACCACCGGCACAACTCGTCGACGCATTATTTGCGGAGAACAGCGCGTCGATGCATTTCGCGTGCGCCGACGATCATCTGGGCGAAGCAGCGCCTGCTCAGTGCTCGTGCGGCGCGAGCCGGCACTAAAAATACCTAACAAGGCGGGGGCGGGGGCGGGGAGCTGGCGGGCGCGCAAAGGCGCCGCGCTGTCCCCTTTGATTAATCCTCGGCCGCGTGCGCGCGCGCCACCGCCGGCGGGTGGCCGCCCCCCCCCGCCCCGCACCACCCACGTCCCGTCCCCTGCAATGCTTGCCCTTTCTTCTTTTCCCTTTAACTTCTTCTTTTTCTCCTCCTTCTTCTCCTTGAGGCTGTTCTTCTTTGCCTGTAACTCCTGTCTTCCCTTTCTTTCCCTCTTCCCTCCTTTTCTTCTCCTCTCTGCCTTTTCTCCTCTACTTACCCCGTCCCCTCCCCTTCCGTACTTGCCCTTTCTTCTCTTCCCCTACAGGCTGTTCTTTCTTGCCTTTACCTGCTGTCTTCTTTTCTTTCTTTTTGCTCTTCTTTTTCTCCCCTTTCCCCTTCTTACTCGCCCCTTCCTCTCCTCCCTCGCTTTCCCTTGCCTTCCCTCTTCTGCTTAGTCACCCTTTCTTATCTTCTCCGATAGGTTCTTCTTTCTTCTCTTTACATTCTTTTATTATTTTGTCACACTTTTTTCCTTTACTCTTCTCTTATTTTTTGTCTTTTTCTTTCTTTTTTTTTTCCCTTTTCTTCCGCTCTATACTTTTTCTTCCATATCTTTTCCTTCCTTCACCAACTCTTTCTTCCTCTCTTCTCCACTTGTCTTCTTTGTATTCTTTCCTTTTTTCTTCTTCACTTCTATCACATACCCTTACTGTCCCATTTTCCCTCCCCCATCTACACTTCCCTTTCCATCCCTTCTTCCTGTCATATCGTTCCGTTACCTCTACTCCCTCTTTTACTGCTTCCACCTGTTCTTTGCACACACACACACCCGCGCGGTTTTGTAGACTCGCGTACTCTTTGTTCTTCCACCACTGCAGCGAACAATCACAACTTATCTTCACTTTTCCTTTCGTGACACAAATCATTTGTGAGCCATTATTGTTTAGAGGATTCCCTTCAGTTATTTCCATTGCTTCTATCTCTTTCCCTTTTACACTCCATACATTCCTATAAGAATCTTAATATTCCATTCTCCCCAACTTCTTTTTTCTTCTTCCTCCTGAAATTCCCATTTGCCTTCCTTTGCGATTTCGTAATACAGACTCCTCCCCTTCTTTCCAGATTCTAATCTCTCCTTCTCTTTCGTTCTCCTTCTGCATCTTTCACAACACTTCGTAGGTTGTCCAATATTTCATTTCTCGATATTCTCCATTTTCGTCGCTTCTTTCCTGACCCAGCGTAGCTTCTTCCTTCATCTCTACTCCCTATCAACCTCCACCGTTTCTTTGCGATTCCTTCAAGCCAGCGACCATTTTTCTTTCTCAAAATCACTTTTCATCTTAAAGCGCTTTGTTAGGTTTGTCTCGTATTGTCCCAGGCTTGCAAACATATTTAAGTTGTTCTTGTGCATGGACAATGCTTTCTTCCTGATTCCTTCATTGTTAGAAATACAACTGAAATATTCTATATAACGATCCACATAATATTGAGAAATATTCTAGTTTGGAAGAAATATATTTTCACTCAAAGCACGTACATATGAGTACATGGTTTTGGTTTGACAGTGGAAAATTATCCAGACGAATAACTGATGAAATCAACCAACGTTATTTTTAATTGAGTAGTATTTGCAATCTTAGAAACAAACGCAATGTTTCCTATAGGTAATTCGTATTGTTGCCACTATTATTGACTTCCTTAATTTCACCGTCTTTGCCACTTTTACTTGAGTCCACATATTGCAGAAGGAACTTAAAATGTAAGCATCTAATGAAAAATGTAGGATCAACAGAAGTTTCACCTAAATTAGAAAAATTTGAACGAAAAGTTAGGGGTATCTATTCATTTATTCACTACTTTCCCAACAAGCAAGCCTTGACTGCTAATTTCATTTCGTTCTCTCTCCCCCAGTTGAATCTTTCACTTCCCTTCCACCACCACCATCTTTTTCACAAGAGCTTCCGTCTTCGCGAAAGCTTTCCCTTTCTTTTCCATCAAAACGTCTTGCCTCCCTCTCCAGAGAGGAACTTTTGAGGAAAACGAAGGACTTTATCTTCCCCAGGCAGAGAAACAGCTGATACCAAAATGATAGTATTTCTAAATACATGCGCGGCGTTGTTGAAATTAGCAGGGAATGAAAGTTGTGGCTTGTTAAAACAAATTGGTTATGTATGAAAATGACAATTTAATGTGGGTGATGAAAACGGCTAACAAATTATTCTCGAATAGTATTTTTAAGTCAGGTGTATTTTATGAATATTTCATTTACGCATGGGTATATTGGAATTGAAATGTGAATTACGTTTAAATACCCCAAAAATCGTAATTAAAATTTAATACAAAAATAAAAACTACTCGTGACTAAATTTTAAGTGACCTTTCCCCTACGTGACTAGTATCCACTTAGGATTCTACGATTTTCAAATATTCATATAAATTATTTTAAAGAATGTAGGTCAATCTTTTTCTACGTTGCTGTTTCATAACATAACACGTGAAGAGTAAATATTTAAAGACGGGCAATTTCACCCTTCGAGCCTTACTGTTGCAAGCTAGCTGTGTCGTAGGCAGCGACCCACTCAAAATATGAATTCAGTGCGTGCGTGCGGTATGAGAGGAGGCAGAATGACGTAATAAAATATTTGCATTTTTCAAATAAAATCGAATGTGTTTGATTATGATTATACTTTTTTCGAATTTCTCGATATGTGACGAAACTATGGACATTTCTCGCATGGCCAGAGGCTGTTTATAACGTCGTTTCAATAATTCGTGCATTGGAAATTAGTTTGAATGATTGATCTATTTTTTCGTGTTTCCGGGTGCGTCAACTGCTGTTTGTCATTAGTTCCGCAAGTGTAGTGCATTTTTTTACCGGGAGATGGCGGTGATCATCCCCCGCTGGATGCCGAGATCCGGCGCCGACCTACCGTCGGCTAGTGTGGTTTCCCCCTAACCAGGACTCACCCACCAGCGAGGCGCCGCCCCAGCCGGGACAAACTCTATGTTCGCGACCGATCTCCCGGAATATGTGGTAGTGTAGTGCTTGTTAGTGTAAGTGGAAATTAGTAATGAATATTATTTCTCTGTACGAACTTGGCGACCTTGGCAACTGCATAGCAATACGAACGATATGAAAAATTGAAATACGCGGCGGCGATGGTGTAGCGGTTAGCGTATCGGACTGCTATACCCAAGTTTGCGGGTTCAAACCCGATCGAAGTCGTGGATTTTTAAGGGCGAAAAAATCCTTCGTACGCCTTCCTTCGGAGGGGAAGTAAAGCCGGCTGTCCCATGTTAGTACATTTACTGCATGTAAAAGATCCTCAAGCCTAAATGACGCCTCTGAGCTAAATTCAAATCGCCTGTTTCGTCGCCCAAGTAATACCTTCTTTCTCCCATGATTGGTGAAGGGAGTGTAACGAAATTTGCGTGGTCAGACGGAAGAGCAGGCCTCATGGCCTGAGTCTCGCCACGTAAAATAAGGCAAATTCAATTCAATTCAATTCAAATACGTTTTTAAAGGCATAGTGATCGTTTAATAATTTCAACTCTTACTGCGCGCATTCCTGGTGCTCTCCATCCCTGGCAATAACTTTTTCTCGAACTTTTAGTAGATCATCCAAAGCAGGCATCTTAAACTGGGAAAATATACTGAACGCCAAACTCGCATTAAAAATAGATATCCGTTACAAGCATTCTTGGACATTTTCAGCAAAATTGAATAAACGAATTGAGTTCCCTCCTCAGATGTAGGTGAGTGTTAGTAGTAAGTTATATTAAGTTAGATTGTATGCCATCACATAGAAATGTAAAGTTAAATATAAACTGAACTTTGTAATTTCATCCAAAATATTTTTTTTAATCTCTGGAAATGTCGTCAGCACCAGCTGCACCGGCAGGAGAAGGGGGTTTGCTAGCACGTCAAAAGCACTGACTACGCAGCCTTTCTTTAAAACGGAGTACGTAAATTGATATTTCTGTGTACCGGCGGAGGAGGCTAACGGCATCAACTAATGTCACAGCCTTTCCTCTCATCGGGAGCTTCTACGGTTCAGCCCCGACGGGGAGGATTTTCGACACAAGCCACATAGCTAGGTCGACTTCAGTCGCTGTCTGAAGGAGAATCCTAGCGACCGGCCGCTCTGATCGGTAGTTTTCCCTAGGCTCTCCGATCAATACCAGGCGTGCACTTGACAAAAGGGCCACGGACCGCGCGCTAGTTTTCCTCTCTTTTATGACATGTCCTCACTCTTAACTACACACTATTACACTTACATGTACTAATCTACAACAATGTTCGGAGACCAGTCAGTCGGGAGCTTAGAGACTGTGCCGGCTTGGGTGGTGTTGGATGGTGGAAGATACCTAAATGAGGAAAAACCCCTCATGTATACATGTAGGTCGGCGCCGGATCTCGCCATTTAGCGTGGGAGGAACACCATCACTTCAAGTGATCCACTACATTTACGGACGTAATGACCATAGCAGTTGAACTGCTTAAAATAACGAAAAACATCAATCAATCATGTTATTTATTTTTGTAGTTTCATTTCTTCTTGCATAATCAAACTTTTGCACGACCGTTACATGAAGTATGAGAGGGATCGTAATAGTTGTACTTCCACCGATTTTGAAATTTCTCCCTCATTTCTTCCCCGCACTACCCACCAAATTCCCCGCAGCTTCTCTCGTGCCTCTTTCCTTTCCGGCTCCCGTTGCCGACTCCCTGTTTTCTTCCCCCTGTCTTCCTCATTCCTCGCCGTCTTGCCACGCCCCTGCTGCCCCCGGCCGAGGAGGAAGCTCAAAGTTCCGGATTTAAATGCCGGCTTCGTTCTGTTGCGCGCGGCGGCGAGGATGGCTTTGGGGTAAAAAGCTTTCCCCGCCCCGTTTCGTTGCGGCAGATGCGTCATCAGCGTTTGGACGTGGCGGGGCCGACGCGAAGTTGGGCCTCGTGACGGCCGGATGTTGGCGAGGAGGAACAGTTAGTTCGCGAGTTGGCTTCTGTGCAAGACGAGTGGATCGTGATGTAAACTTCAGTTTGATGTGAAGCTCGAGTTCAAAAAAATTGAAGCGGTTTAACACGAAAGTTAGCGAAAATTTTGTTTTGTATGCGAAGAATAGAATGGCGAAATAAGAATTGCTAATCTGACATTCCTTTAGAAGATGCTACCGAAACGAAAAAAAGAACAATTGATTTAAAAGTGTGTTAATGAGGTATGTGACGTTTGGGAAAATGACTTTTTGTGTACGTGTGAAGTGTAATTAATGTGTCTGTGAAAGATTTGCTTCGGTGTAGCGCTTTTAGATGTGGTGATTTTTGTTTTAATTTTATCTCTTAATGCAAAAAGTTGAGCATCAGTGAAAATATCTTTTACCTATAAAAAGAAAGAAGTAATAGAAGAAAGAATTATAATCTTCAATATTAACTTTAAAATGAAATTTACTGTGAACATCAAGCTCAATTTGGTTTAAAAAATAACTAAAAGTTAGTGGGAAAATCAAGAGAAAATTATTTCATTCACTTTAAAGTTCTTTTGCTGCACGAAATTAGAGAAGACAGAAGTAAGTTTTTTTATTATTTCGTGTCTAATGACTATCCCCTCATGACAATATCTAAAATTCTAACAAAATCATCCAAAACCCCTTAGAGCTCAAGCGTATTACATTTAACGTCTAACAATGTAATTTTAACGATATTGTCTCATAGATCTGGCTGATTTCGCGGCCCCTCGAATTTGAAACCGATGTCTTAATTTTTGGTGCTTCTGTACATGTAACCTCAAGGATATTTTTATTTTTTTCTCAACACTGGCTCCAACGTTTTTGATTAAAAGTGGTCTTCGGATAGCGCAAAGGACGTTTAAAAATTATCCAGGTCCCTGTTTTCTTGACAATATTTCATTTCTGTTTCAAAATAATTTATTGTGACGACTCCTCGGTATAATCTTAAGACGTTTACTCTAAATATGTCTTTATTCTTGATCTCCCATTTAACTAAATATAATAAAAGATTTAGCTCAAATGTGAAAAACGATAACTCACTATTCAAAAGTGGAAAAGCGATAATTCGCCAGTTTCTCAAAATCTAATCAAACATAATAAAACGCAATGAAAAGATGCAGTATTTTTCCAAAAAGATAGTATCTTGTTACTGAATTAAACCTTGTTGGCGATCACATAGTTAAAACAAACTCACTGTGTATCATATCTAGTTTTTCTGCGTATTTTCTTGGCAGCGGTTTACATCCCCCCAAACTAGAAACATACACGGTGTCGAAACTGAAATTTTTAATTGGAATTATGGAATGTTTCATTTCAATTTATTTACCATAGCTCAAGGATGATGTTCCGCAAATTAAATAGAAACTTCTGCAAGCAGAGAACTAACAATTTTCAGTTATGAATATGTGTAGTGTATTTTAAGTTTAGAAAGTTGAGGTAATATGAACGTAATTAATGTTAGTAAAAATATTCTGGGAAAATTTTCGAGTAATTTTTAAATGTAATCCATGCACAGTTTTGCGATAAAAAAATCATCTAATTAAATATTGAATCTCCTTTCTTACGTGAATATAAAAAAAGTATCGGAATTTTTTTAGTAAAATTACGTATTACAGCACTGCAGGATAGGAATAATTTCTTTGATATGATATCTTCTTTAAAATTATATACAATTGTCATTTAGTGCAGAATCATTTATTCCTTTTCACCATTGGCTTTGAATTCCAAGAGACACGGTAGGAACCTTGTCCTCCGACTAACGGAGAAATATTTTCAATACAGCTAAATTACCGTACAGATTTTATATCCTCCGTGATTCATGTAGAAATATCTTCAATCCTGGGCATGTCTCACATTATTTGCATATCTGTGACTGATATTATCTCAAATTTCAGACACATCACGGACTCTTATGTTCCGCATTTTATGGCCAGGTTCCAACCTTTAGATGAATAAAAGATATTTGATTTTTTACCTTTATACGTACGAGTCCGAATGGATTAATTTAAAAAAGAGTTGCTTTAGAATTCAGTGTGTGATATGCATTCTATTCATAAGTTACATGTTTTTCTATAAATGCGTAATACGTACTGGCTTCTAAGTTGCCTCCCTATGTAACGTATACTGTGCTCCCGGCGAAGATAAACTATTCGTGTGTTCTTGTAGCTTTTATATTAGGAAGCGAACTCATATTAACCAGATCGATAGTGGAATATTCCATTATTAGGTAAAAGACCCCGCCAGAGTGAACATTCCATGAAGATACCAAGCACAACACACCTCAATTAAAGAATAGATATTTAACGTAGACCCCAGCCAACCGGCAGGTATTTAGGGGATGAAGAATAAATTTAAATAGATCTTGCACTCCAACCTCTCAATCTCCTCTGTGGTCTGGAGACTTCAAAATGTATATCACACGTTTGCTGCTTAGCTCTTTATACAGCTGTTTCAATTTACCCACACACGAACACCACACACCCGTTTCAACTAGTACACCCATACACGTTTCAATTTACCCACATTGATCGTAGAGATGAGAAAACACGATGTTAAGGAATATTTCGTATTGCGACACGCTGACTTAGCAGTAGCAGAGAAGGACAATAGTAAGTCTTGCGTCGTACCGCGCGAATTCACGAAAGGACAATATTCTCCGACTAATACAATGTGCGTCGTTTGAAAACAAATGGGCAGTGGGCATTACCCAACTTTGTTTCAGCACAAAACTACTAAGAAAATATAACCTTTCCAAATTTTGAGCTATACTGTACAGAGAATGGCAGCGCTGTAAGTGATACACCTCTATTCTCGAACGGGTAATTAGTCGAAACCACGTGGCAGAGCGGAAGGAAACTCCAAATGGTAATGAAATACAGGGTGATTCAGTCCTCGTTCCTCATACAGGACCCAATGCTCGATTACACTAAGTTATTCATTGGTTCAAAAGGAGATAGTGTAAACCCTGTTCAACATTTTGAATAGTTTTTTCGTTGTACATATTTTGGAAAAAAGGTAGCTCTAATATTACATTAAATATTTTCCTTGTTGCTAATATTGCCTACTACTATCTAACGCACATGAAAGGAGAGAGAAAACGTATTATTTAAGTGTTGTTTAGGATAGTTCAGTTGACCTCGTTAGGGCTCGCCACTTCTCTGTAAAACTCTGTATCATACTCAATATTTCGTCAAAAAAAAAGCTAATGCCATAACTTTCTCTATACTAAGAATTGGAGAAAGCAAACCAGCCATAGGCCTCCGGCAGCAGCCGGCAGTAACCTTTGGGCGCACCTGTGGGGGAGAGGGCGCTGGGGTTTATTCGTAGCAGAGCGGTGCGCTCCGCCCCGCGCCGGGCCGAAGGCATCCGCGGAGCAGGCGGTCCCGCTCCGCGAGAGGAGGGGCGGGGCAGCGGCTAAAGCTGTCAAAAGGCCGCTGTCCATTAGAAGCGCTCGAGATCAAAGCCCTCCCACCTGCCGCTCGCGCTCCAGGTGGCCGCCGTGATGTCTTTCTCGACCGCGCCCAAACTTACACCTTCGCGCCATGGTTGCGGTTGGGGTGACGAGCTACGGTCGCCTTACGACGTGAGGTACAGTTGAAGCTCATTGAATCTTTCCTTCTTAGACCGGGAGCGGTAGCTCAGTGCATCAACTCATGGCACTGCAGCGCCTCTGACCGGGAGGTCCCAGGTTCGAGTCCTGGCGGCGGCGGCAGGATTCGAATTCAATCGCTGTCTGGAGGAGATTTCTAGCGACCGGCTGCTCTGATCGGTAGTTTGCGTGGTTTCTCTGATCAACACCAGGCGAATGCCGGAGCAGTACCCTAACAAACGGATCACGGACCGCGCGCGAACTTCCTCCCCTTCCTTGTCCTATCCTCTCCCCTTAACAACACACTTACACTAACAGCACTACACAATACACTCATTAAGGGAGACCGGTTGGAAGCTTAGAGCTTGTCCCGGCTGGGGCGGTGCCTCGCTGGTGGGAGAGTCCTGGTTAGGCAGCCGCTGTCTGTAGGAGAATTGTAACTGCCGGCTGCCCTGATGTGTAGTTTTCAGTAGTTTCTCTGAACTACATTAGTCGAATGCTGGTGCAATATCAACAAACGTGTGACGGACCGCGCGCGACCTTTCCTTCTTCTTCTTTGTCCTAACGTCATCCCTTTCGTACAGACACTTATACTCACCTGACCTACACAATCACACATATCGTGAGACCAGTAGGGAGTTTAGAGCTTGTCCTAGCTGCGGCGGGCCCTGATGGGTGATATCTGATTGGGGAGAACTCCACCAGTCGACCTGTAGGTCGGCACCGGATCTCGTCATCCAGTCCCACCAACATCCAGTGAGAAACCATGAACTATACTTACAGGATTAATGACCATGTTAATTAACGCGCCCGGAACACAAAATTATCAATCAATCAGGAACTCCTTCGCTTATTGAATTATAGAGATATAGTTTTAGGAAAATTCTAACGTATAATCTCATTCATGGTTCAATCTTGACTATAGAGACTGGTTGGAAGAACTACAGAGATTGGAAGAAGCACTTTCTTCAAATGCAAACACTCCCGAAGACAGAGTTCCGAGCCACTTTTGTGAAATCTAATTTTCAGACATTAGCAACATTTCGGCCCTACCCAAATGCATACACCAATGCAATAACGCATTCTTTTTCTCATAATTACCGTGGCGTCTCGCCCCCCTCCTCTCGAATCGCCTCCATCGCTCGCTGCCGGTAGTCAGCCATCCCTCACCCCCAATGCCACCACTGCCTCCACTTCCGCTTCCACCTGTGCCTCCGCTTCAAACTCCGACACCGACACCACCACCAACACAGCCACCGCCAAAGCCACCACCGCCACCACCATCACCGCCACTACCGCCACCACCATCACCAACACAGCCACCGCCAAGCCACCACCGCCACCACCATCACCGACACTACCGCCACCACCATCACCAACACAGCCACCGCCAAAGCCACCACCGCCACCACCATCACCGCCACACCGCCACCACCACCACCAACCACACGCCACCGCCACCACCACCGCCACCACCATCACCGCACACCACCGCCACCACCATCACCAACACGCCACCACCACACCACCACCGACCACCACCATCCACCAGACCACCACCGCCACCACCGCCACCCAACACGCCACCCCAGAACCGCCACCCCGCCACCACCGCAACCACCGCCACCACCGCACCACCGCCACCACCGCCAGCCACCGCCACCACCGCCACCACCGCAACCGACACGCCGCCCCACCGCACCACCGCACCGCCACCACTCCACCGACACGCACGCCGCCGCCACCGCCACCACGCCCACCACCGCCACCCCGCCACCGCCGCCATCACAGTCACTACTACCCGCCTCCACTTCCGCTTCCACCTCTGCCTCTGCCTCCATTTCCACCGACACCGCACCGCGCCGCCCACCACCACCACCACCACCCACAGTCCCGCCACCAGCCAAGCCACCGCCAGCAACGCCACCGACACCAGAGCCACCGACACCAGAGCCACCGACACCAGAGCCACCGACACCAGAGCCACCGACACCAGAGCCACCGACACCAGAGCCACCGACACCAGAGCCACCGACACCAGAGCCACCGACACCAGAGCCACCGACACCAGAGCCACCGACACCAGAGCCACCGACCAGAGCCACCGACACCAACCACCGCCACCCTGTTGCCTCAATTCACCCCACCGCCACCGCCGCCACTGTGCGCGGTGCGGCAGGTGCGCGGCGGCGGCGGCGGCGCGATCAAAGAGCTGCGACGGCGCCGCGCGGCTGGCTGGCGTCTGGCTGGCGGCATTGGGCGGCGGGGGGCGCGAGGTGCGCGTGGTAATTGCGCGCCACGGCGGCCTCCGCGGCCCATCGCGCCCCAACTGACCGCGCACCCACCCCACCCCGCGCGTAAAAATAAACGCGCGCCTATGTTCGTGGCGCACTCCGCCAGCGCCGGAGCACTGTGGCGGAGAGAGTTCTTCTTGTGTTGTTGCGGCTGCTAAAAAGCGAGTGTGCATGGGGGATGCGTGCAAGTTTTCATGGTGCAGGATTGAAACGTGTCGCGAAAGCGTCATCACTTGCTCAGTTTTAATGATTTGAAATTACGCGTCTCGGGTTGATCAGAACTCTGAAGGTGTCGACGGAGACTGTTTTAATCGTTCGGGTTTTCACATCTTGGATTGAACGGCACACGTTCGCGTTTTTTGTGTTTAACAGTATCTCAATCGCTCTACAGACAGTCAATTGAAGGCATTTGTCTCTCGCGCCTTTTTTTAAATTTCATTTTATTTGTTTTAATTTGTTGCATCTTCGTTGTTTAATTTGTTGCGTCTCTGATGCCTTGCTGGACGGTAAGCGCATGCCATGGAGTAATCTTCCGTTATTACCTTTGTCAAGTCTCGTCACGTCGCAGTCAGTGCCTTTTATCCTTTCGACAATGGGCTCGGCGCCGTTAGATTCCGGGTTCCTAGACGGTTACCCAACCAGGAACCTGCGAAATATCGAATTTGCTTAACCAGCGTGACTTCACAGAGCGTAGTAAGCGATGCGCTAGCTAGAGTCTTAACGGAAGAACTTTGATCTTCATATGTTTAACAAAAATTAACAGGTGAACGTGCACAGACGTCCATGTTATGTCCAATCAAAAACTCAAATTTAGATGAAAATCACAAACCGACAGGTTTGGTATCTGATGACTTAATTTTTTTAAACCTGTGATATTCTGACATCAGTTCGTTCGTTTCTACTCAAATGTCTGAAACAGCCCATGATTCCTGTGTACGAATGTATCGTAACGTGTTAAGGTCTCTTTAGGAACCTTAGACGGTGTTGCTCTTTCGTTTCTCCGTGAGGTTTGTCGCCAAGTCCTGCGAGTTGTGTCAGTGTTTCTTAACTAGTGTTTCTTTACTATTCGTATCATTGTTTTGTTGTTTTGTCGCCTGCTAGATTCCCCAATTCCAAATTTTCCCCGGAATTCCACATTATTGTGGATTCCCCTCTGTCATTCGGTTAGTCCATTCCATAATCGCGTGTAGCTTTATCTCAGTGCTCTGTGTTTTCCTACAACTCTCTTGCCAGCCCCATTTTATCATTCCGTCTCTTCGCGCACTTCTCACCCCGCATGCCCCCTCTCTTCGTCCGTCATCGGTAGAGACCGGATATTTATGTAATTACATGTTTTTGTCTTTCTACTTACCGTTCTCAAAATTGTAATCTTGGCGAATCGTCGCTCTATTAATACAATTTTTTCGTTACATTTTTAGTACTGTATTACATATTTTACATATTTCCCTACTTTCACAATTTTTTTTCTTTGAATTATCTTGAATTTTATTACATTTTTTACTGAAAAGAAGCATTTTGAAAACTATCAGCACTTTTCCTTCATTATTGGCGAAATCTTGTTGTAAAAAGTATTATGGTCGCCGCGTTTCGTGACCTTTCACCTTAATTTCGGAGAAACTTTGGCGATCACCGACGTGTATCCTTTGATAAGAATGTTGTACGCTGCAATGATTTTTTGTTGATCGTAGCTTTTGCGTTGCTATTGCGTCACATCGTGACTTCTATTGCGTCTAGTGTGGCTTAAGGTGTGGCTTATATCTTTGCTTATATGTACCTTGGTACCTAAACTACGATCGTAGGTGACAATAGATAATCTTTTACTACTGACGGAAATGCTGTATGGTGCGAAATGTGCATCTACTTGTGGTCTCCAAATGGTTTTTAAAACGTTTGTATTATTTTTAAATTTTTGTTTTGGAATTATTTTATGAATTTAATTTCGTATCATGTAAATGTGTTTTTAATTAGACTATTTTAATATTCCATTTTACATATTTATTACATGTTCTCATTCTTTTCATTACATACATTTATGTGCATATCACGTTTCATACTACATATTTTTCCGGTCTCTAGTCATCACTATTATGCATAACTACAGTCCTACATAGTACGTCCTCTGTTTGCAATCTCGTTCACGCCTGGAGTCATTTGCTGTAGGATAGTTTACCCAGCTTTGCCACTTCTCACTCGACAATTGCATTATTACACGCTTCGATGACAGTGAAATTGCAGGACAACATTTGCACGCGCACACATTTGCACGTGAAATACCGATAGAACTCACAAGACATCTGATATGTTTGCAATATGTTGAGAAATGTATAGGTTATGACCAACTACATGTGTAAATGTTATATCATTGCCACTGTTTAGCTAATATACACATATCTTTTATTTATATTAAGAACGTTAATTCTGCAAATCATTTTCGAAACGCAACACAGGCATCATTTTCAAGTGTTAATATACTTCCAGGAAAGGGAGAACATTGAAACATAAAAAAACGTTCACAATTAACATATTGTGAACCAGACGGTCTTCTGCCACAATCATTTTAATTAAAGTTTCCAGAATGTAGTTTGTGGCTGGAATGTACCAACGATGTATTCTTTATTTAAATTAATTGTCTGTGGAAATCGTTAGTTTTGTGGAAGCCACAAATCGCCACAAAGGCATTTCTAAAAAAACCTCGATAAAAATGTGTGTTAAATTATTTACCTTTTTATAAATACCTATGTAATATCTACGTATGTTAATTTACGCATGTCATTATGGACCACGTCTCTTTTACCTAATGAAATTATTAAAAAAGGAAGCATTAAAGGTTTTCATTAACTTATGTTGTTGGTAGACAATGGTATAATAATAATAATAATAATAATAATTATTATTATTATTGTTATTATTATTATTATTATTATTAGACCATAACATCCCGTAAATGGCAAAGGCCTCCTGTTTTAGCAGGGTTATAGTGGGTTGATATTCAATTTCACTAAAGTTCACTCAATTTCACTAAAATCGATTAATAGCACTGTGGATCACCTTTTTTTTTTGCTGTTCATATCTCAGTTGCCTCCATGTTGTTCTCTCTTGGGCCAGTCTCGTCCAGGTGGGACCAGCTGCTTTGCATAGCTCGTCTGTCCATCTTCTCCTCTGTCTCCCTTGGTTCTCCACCCATACCGAGGGTCCCAGGTTGTTGTAGTGTATCCCATCGTTGCTGATCTTCCTTATAATATGTCCTCCCAATGCCATTTGCTTATTTTGGCTTGCCGTACTGCATCTTTAATTTTATTCTTTTTTCTAATTTCTGTAGATGGTTGAGCGAAATATTTAACATTTTCGTTCCATTTTCCTCTGACATCGTTGTATCATTTTATTTGTATTACTGTTAAGGACCATGTTTGTGATCCATAAAGCATATCGGCAAGATGCACGAGTCCATTACTACCTTTTTACTTTGAAGGTTTATCTTTTTATTTAGCAAATGAAAGAGAGGCTCCAGAATTTTCTCCAAGCCAATTTAGTTCTTCTTATTTCCTTATCTCCTCTATTTGTAAATGATATTAGCTGGCCCAGATAAACATATTCTGGCACATATTCTATGTTGCTGTCATTCACCATTATTGATTTGGGTTCACTGTTACTCATTATTTTAGTTTTCGATAACTTCATTTGTAAACCGACCTCAGTACATTTTACGTTTACATCGTATAGCATTTCTTTTAGTTTTAGGCGAGGTAGCAAATGGAGCAATGTCGTCTGCAAAACAGAGGTATATGAGCCGCCGTCCGTTGACATTTACACCTGCTAGTTTGGACCAATTTATTTTACGGAAACACATTTCAAGCAAACTATTAAATAATTTAGATGGTATAATAATACCATTAGTCAAAAAGTATAATAATACCGTTAAATAATAAATAAGAGGCATTAATAAATAAAAGGTATAATAATACCATTAGTCAAAAGGTTTAAAAGAAAATTTTTAATTTTATAAAAAAGATGTAAAATTTATTGAAATTTGTCCGCTCAAATAAGGGTTAAAAATCCTCAAGTTTAATGTTTTAATTTGGCATTGAATCATAGTTAAAACCAGTTTCAAACGTAAAATTTGTCATTATATTCTCAACATACATAATTGTGTGCAGGAACAGCTCATGCATATAACGAATTATCCATTCACAAATGTCCTGTTGAAGGCATTGTCATTGAAAACGACAAAGTGCAATTAATCTTTACAAGCTTTTCCTTCTACATGTGCTGTGTGTTGCAATTTTTATTTCAGCAAATACGTTTCTTGGAACAAGGCAGAAAACCGATACCCAGCTGAGTGCCCTCAGGAAGTAACTCATTAGTATTCCACGAGCATTAAATATCGAATCTTAATGAAGGGACGCGCTCCGCTCGCTGCTGTATCTGCGCGCCGCTGAGCGGGTTTGCATTCTGTTTATATCGAATGAACACGCGTGGCGGACGTAGGCAAATTATCCGGAAGCGGTGGATTTTTTCATTTCGCCCGGTTCCATTAAAACCGCGAGTTGGGTGAAAGCGATCACCCATTCCAGGGACATGAGTCCACCGCCTGCGGTCGGGTATTGAAATGGCCTTTGAGGACGTCGCGAGAAGTCAGTCGTGACCCTTAAAATCATTTCATGAGTTTTTATTTAACTTTATTGCACTCTGGTAAAATATGTCGACACACACGTCAAAGCACTGCTTCTTTCTTACCCTGTTTTCAATAGTTTCGCTTCTTTAGATCCTTACTGACTGCGAGTTAACTACTGGTGTTGCTCGTGCATTTGTTTATCACTAACATCTTTTGGGTATAAAAAGGAGTGAATAATAATGTGACTGTAGGTTAAAAGTAAGTTATTTTACTTACATTCTCGTTCCTTCCCATGCGGCCCATCTTTTATCTACCCTGCTTCGCCGCGCCCCATTTCATCCTGTCCGTTTCATCCCGCGCCGCTCCACACCCCGAAGTTCAGCCTCCCGTTCCGGACCCCCCCCCCCCCCCCCCCCCCCCCCCCTCCCCCCCCCCCCCCCGCCCCGCTGAGCCCCGACCCACCCGCCCTGCCCCCCCGCTCATCCCTCCTGCTCTCTCTGCTCCTCCCCGCCACCCCCTCCTTGCACCGCTTCACTCCGCTTCAGTTCGTTCCGCACCTCCCCGTCCCCCCTTTATCGCTACGCACCGCCCTTCCCCGCTTCGCACCGCCCTTCCCCGCTACGCACCGCACTACCTCGCTACGCACTCCTTCCCGCTACGCACAGCCCTCTCCCGCTACGCACCCCTTCCAAGCTACGCACCCTTCTTCCCCGCTACGCACCGCCCTTCCTGCTACACACTTCTTCCCGCTTCCACCGCCCTTCCCGCTTCCCACCGCTCTTCCACGCACTGCCCACCCTGCCCTCCCTCGCTACGCACCGCCCTCCCGCTACGCACACCTCCGTTACCG
Organism: Teleogryllus oceanicus; assembly: GCA_964035755.1. Lineage (NCBI taxonomy): Eukaryota > Metazoa > Arthropoda > Insecta > Orthoptera > Gryllidae > Teleogryllus > Teleogryllus oceanicus. Next base: position 61,891,027 of record CAXIVR010000008.1, read on the forward strand.
CTCCGCACGCACCTCCCCTAGCCCTCCAGCACGCCTCTCTCCCGCTACGCACGCTCTCTCCGCTACGCACCCATTCCAGGCTACGCACCGCCTCCCGCACGCACGCTCTCTCCCCTACGCACCCATTCCAGGCTACGCACCCCCTACCGCTACGCACCGCTCTCCCGCTACGCACCCATTCCAGGCTACGCACCCCCTACCCGCTCGCACCGCTCTCTCCCGCTACGCACCCATTCCAGGCTACGCACCGCCCTACCCCGCACCGCCTCTCCACTACGCACCCATTCCAGGCTACGCACCGCCCTACCCGCTACGCACCGCTCTCCGCTACGCACCCATTCCAGGCTACGCACCGCCCTACCCGCTACCACGCTCTCTCCCGCTACGCACCGTTCCTTCCCTCCTGCACTCGCCTTCCCGCTCCTTCTCGCACGCCCTTCCTTCTAGCCCTTCCGCTTCTTCTTCGCTCCACAACCTCGCTTCACCACGATCTCACGTTCGCTCCTCCATGCACCGATTCTCCTCCCACGCGATGCGTTTCAAAGCAATGCCAGCTCCCGAACAACTCCCGCTGTAATTCTATCCCAGACAGGAAGTTTTTTTAAATTTATTTATATCAGAACAGAGAACAAACACTGACTTCAATGGCAAAAACCGTTTTCATTTACACTTTTAATTTTAAAGATATTGAAGTTTTTTTCGAAACTCTTACGCTTTGTTTGGCGAGGAAATTTAAATTACCGTTACATTTTTTAAAAACAACAACGTAACTACTCATGAGTAACTTCAAAAGAGGATAGAAAATAACATTTGGATTTTTTTTATTTTTACAATAATTTTATTTGCACATCAGAATAGCTAATATGCTACAAACAACCAGTTTCATCGAGACATCATTAATATTTACATTAATTTACAAAAATATACCATATTATTTAATTATAATTATTTTTTATAGTTTTTCTTTATGAAGGCCTACACGTTTAGGTTGTAAGAAACCAAATCCGCAATGAAATAATAATCCAATAAATAATTCATAAAAACGTTTACTTCACAAAACCTACACTGAGTAAACTCTGAGTGAGTGAGCTGCAAGTAACTTGTATAGTTACATCATTCGAATAGCAACGAATGATATTCTGTGCTTTTCATGGCGATAGCAACACTCAAAATATATTGCCCGGGGAACTGGCGTAGGTTAGAGAGAAGGTTGAAACTCCTTTAGTGGGAAGCATTTATACAGTCGGCTGATATGTCAGCACAAATATCGTGCCTGTATTAAGCCGAATTTTGAGGGACTTGTTGTGAAATCCCTGCCATTCCCTATTGCCATTTCGGCGTGTGAAGCTGGTTGCCTACACGCGGTGTGGGTTCCGCGATAAAGGATACAGTGTACAATAAAATTGAAAGGTTTGGGTGAAAATGAAGATAAGCCATTCCCGCCCAATCTCTTCATTTGATTAATGATGCGAGAGAAAAAGTTGTGACTTCGAATCCCGATTATGATTATTTTTCAATTTGTGGCTGTGGTATGGAGGGCAATAGCAAACCACCATGCTGGACTCACAAAAGATTGTGAAAATATTCATTACGCACGCCAGATGTAAATTTAATCTCGGGCAGAGAAGTTATAGATGCAGTTCCCTGCGTTCCATAGGTCCGCCTGTGTGTTTCTGCATCAAAAGTGTATACCACAAAGCGTCTGAAAAAACCTAATGCATGTGTATAGTTCACACACACACACACACACACACACACAGATATATATATATATATATATATATATATATATATATATATATCGAGTTGTTCTTCCAGTCCGGATTAAAAACAGTTTCCATTATGTAATTCTGTATGAATTATTATAGTGAATCAAGTGCACCTCATAAAATTATATCAGTAATATTAAGTCTGAAGTGAGAGTAGGATTTTACAATATACTTTTTCGTGCTGTCTTCTTTAATACTGACACCATCCCTTGTTAACATTTCAATTTATATCAGAAAATATGCAGGCATACCGTCGTGAATTGCGATAATGTATTCCCATAAATTACTTTTTCATTATAAATACGTTTCCATTTCAACGAACTAGATTATAGTTTCACAATGCAATGAAAAACGTACGAATAGTGCTTGGTTGCTTCTACATTTATATTGACTCATCTAGAGTTCCCCTAAAATAAACAGAATTGAAAATATCACATTTGAAAAGACTTTTTGTATTATTTCACACAAAAATAGTGATGTTAAAAATAGTAAATATAATTAATGCCTCAACTAATCCATAATTATAATTGTTAATATTGGATCTATGATGTATTCGTTGCTCATAAAAATACATTATTGGTTAATTAAATAATTTTAGAATTCACATCTTCGTTTTGTGGAGAAAAGCATCTGGTTTTCATAAGCCTTTCAACCTGTAATGTGTTTTTCCTGGCATTCACTTCTAACGAAGAGCATTAATCTCGTTCCGTGCAAAAGTAGCGTAAATATGAGCCATAGGTTACGTACACATTTTGCAATTTTAACTATGTAAAATACCCATTACTTCCACTAAATTTGAAAGATTCCTTTGAGTTTTGATTGTCCGCATCGTTTGAACGTAATTGAAATTAATATTTTACCAATTGGATTGTTGAATGTTGAAGGTCTTTGAAAGCTTGAGTGTTCCTCCGGACAAGCCTCCCTAATGTCTTCCAAAATCCCTCCATTTATGCTGTTCTGGAATTGCTTCTGCTACGCCTAGCTTAATTCGTTGCTCCTCTTGAGAATAAATCTATCGTATCCTCTGAAGCAGCATGATTCTCCCTTGTCGTTTAGAAAACATGCCCTGAATTTTAACACACTAAGCTTCATTTACTATATTCTTATTAAAACATGCCATGCAATCAGCGAAAAGTAATATTTTCATCTCAGACTTTTTATCTGTAGCATCTCCGTCAAGACTATATTTTACAAAACACGACTTCCCCTTGAAACTGTTCAGCATTCACACTAGGGTCACGCACTGAGTTTTGCTTTTCAGTTCAAGAGGTTGATGTGTTCTCATTTTACAGAAATGCGCATATGGTAACTACGAAGTGGCTGTAATGTGCACGTGTTTTACATTGTGAAGGAGAAGCAACATTGCTCGTTGTGTCCATTAGAGAAGAAACGGGCTCGAGGGTATTTAGAAACCAGAAAGTACGAATAAATGTCACAAGTTTTCCGTAATGTGTCTGAAACTTCTTCTTTCTTGCTTTTATGCCCAAGATTTCAATATCTTCGGGATTGAATAGAATTACTCGTACTGGCATTATCGTTTAAAGAAAGGAAAGCAAGTGACGTTTTGGTTCTTCTTTCGTATTATAAAATATGATACTCTTATTTCAGTACAAATATTAAATACTGTTGTTTATAGATCGAAACAAAAGACAAAAAGTTATTTTTTATGTATAATGACAGAACAAAAAACGTAAAGCTCATAAATGAATGTCACACAAATTTTTATGAAAGATATTTTACTCGTAAGTAATTATTTAATGTTTTTCATAGTAATTCTCACTTGTCAATATGTGCTTCATTGTTTCCCATACTTGCAATGGGACTATATTAACATTCTTAGTTGCTCATTAAAGAAAATCAATCCAAAATAATTTTCTCAATCCGAAATACCCATTTGGAGTTTCAAAATTGTAAATATAATGTAAAATTATTTAAATTGAAAATTATAAAAAGTTAAATTGTAATTTTATAAATAAATGTCATCAAATAAAGGTTTTTAGTTTATACATTGTTGTGAGCTAGTGAACGATTTGCTTTCCCGTTTCTGAGCTAAGTTATCAAAATGAAATCAATTTGACGTTCATTGTAATACCCATTTATGGTATTTTTGTATTAAACGTGCTATACAATATAGCGCATAAAGTACTGAAGAGAGAGAATTTCAAGGAGAATGCACCAATCAGTTGTACCAATATATTTGTCAACTACGTCTTGCGGTATCTCTTTTAAATTAGCATATGCAAGCCTAAACCAGGGGAGGAGAGCAACTACATTTCTCGGCCTCTCAGGGCCCCCTTTACCATTGAACATTTTTATTTATATTACATATTTCTTTTTGTTTGATACAGAAAAAAATTAAACTTGATGGATTAATATATTAGTCGTCAGTGGATATTTATTGTTTTATTTAAAAATTAAAACATGACGCTCGGTGTTTTGGGGAAAGTGTTAAAATTGCAGTTGCACGGTGTATGTTTTTTAAAATAAAAATGAAATAGTAAAATATAAAAAAAAATTATATTATAAATTTATTGATACAATAAAGATCAAACAATTTTTTTAGGTTGAACTATTTGAGGGTTCCAATTGTTTAGAGAGCTTCTTCTCTAAATGTCGGTATTAATTTCTCAAAGAATCAACTTAAAAAGCGAGGAAATCTGAAACTCATCATATTTACGAAAAAATGTGTTTACGTAGTGCTATGTAGTGACCCTTTCAAATTTTTCAGAGTATCTATAGCTCCCTTGCCCCCTTGCGTACTCTTATGTAAATAAGAAATTTAATACGATGTCGACATTGTCGATGCAACGTGCTGACGGCTATGTGAAATCCGTCAATGCCCTTTGTTAGTCTTCAGACGTTGATACGTGTCGGGATGTATGCGTGCAATCCCTAACGAGATGTGGTTATGGCCGTAGGCGTGCAATTTACTTCACGACTTTCCGTTGCTGAACGACATGTAACAGGACCCTCAATTCTATGGTGGGTCTCTCTCTCTTGAAAAGAAGAAAATGCATACAAAGAGAGGCCAGGTACATGACCCTTTATACAACAGGAAACCTGGTATAGTCATTTAATACAGTGAAAACTAATGAAATGAAAAATAAATGACAGACAACTGAGAAGAGAGGAAAGGATTGATGAAACTTCAAAATAAAATAAAATATTAAGGAGAAAAATAAGCAATAGTATATAACAGAATTATCAAAGACCTAATTCACCAAGAGAACGAAATGTTCCCGGGAAAAGTACAAAGTGCGTGGGTGGTTGTGGACCCTAACCAGGGCGCGAAAATAACTGGAAAAGAAAAAGAACACAGATAGAGAAGGGGGACTTTCCAGAGGCGGAGATACAAGAATGGAAGGAAAGGGGCAGCGGGGTCGCAACGAACGCATCAGTAGCGGAGGGGCGAAGTGAAGACATTTGTGCCGGGGGCGAAGAGGGGGGAGAAGGGGGGAGGAGTGAGCAGGGTGAGAACCTGTTAATGAACGGGGAACAAGGTGCGGACTGGAGCGAGGCGAGCACGGGTGCGAGGACTGGGTTAGGCGGTCGGTGTCCTGTATTAATGTGAAGGAAGGTCTGCAGATGGGATCAATGACAGCAATGAGAACGGTGTCGGGAATGCGAGGTGTGGTACGGTCCTGACCATATCTGCACAGGACGAGCAAGGGAATGGCAAAGCGTAGGAAGCTGGGTGGTACGCCGAGGTGGTATGTAGTGCGGACGTCTTGGCGCTCAGGCTGGGCGGGCCGAGGAGTTAAGGCGGGAAGAGGGGGCGGAGGCCGGGTGAGCGAAGAGGCGTGGCCGGACGCGCAGATGGGGTGGGGCGCAGTGGCGGAGCGGGGCGCATCGAGAATAGGCGTGGCGGGGCGGGGTGGAGCATGGAGTCGGAGCAGGGCGTAGAGGCGAGAGAAGGCGGGGTACTTCGTGAATGGGCACGGGGCGGGGTGCGGAGTTGGGGTAAGGCGCCGAGGTGGGGGCGGGGCGGGGGCGGAGCGGGCGGGGGCGAGCTGGGCATGGAGTTAAAACGGGCCACGGAGGCGGGGCGGGGCGCGAGGTGGGGCGGGCTGCGGAGGCAGGGCGGGGGGGCGGGGGGCGTGGGGGGTGCGGGGGGGACGGGAGTCGTAGCGTCTGCGGCTTGCGGGCGAGTGGTCATCGCGCCGCAGCTGGCCCATGTGGGAGCCATTCCCGCCCAAGCGCGTGCGCCCTCATGCGGAGGGGCTGCACGCCCACCCACCCACGCCGCGCGCGCCAGCCCTCGATGTTTGTGGAATTAAAAAGCATCCGGCGGGTGCGCCCGCGGCCGCACGCCTATGCGGGCGGCGAGGGTTACTGCGGTGGCGGCGCACTCTGCCCTACCACGTGCATTCTATTCGCTCTGTTTCGTCTACTTTTTACCGTTCGAATCGAGTGAAAATGTTTTCTCTATGAGCGTTTAATAATAAACGTATTCCTGTTTTGTGTTAATCGACGATTGACATCGACCAAACACCCCGTGGATGCCAGTTCGGAATCCGTGGCTTGTCCACCAATCACGTTCCTTGAATTTTCGGGATCCACGCGCAGAATTGCATTCTCTTTGCAATTCCGCTTCTTTTGAACCACGAGGGACAAATGAATGATTTCGCAGTTTTATGTACGTAATCGACATTTTTGTACTCTATTTTTCGTTACATTCCACACTGATCATTCAACAAAAAATTAATGTTGAAGCCAGCGACAGTGACAGTGAAGTTTGTACTCTATCTTAAATTCAGGAAATAGAGAATTCAACTACTTTACACTTCTTATTACAATTACAGTTATTTCAGACTTTTGTGTATTTTATATTGCAACACTGATGTAAGTAATCCTTATACTAAGTCTGAATTTTAAAAAAAATCTTTTCAAAATCTAGGTCGCACAGAAAGTATGGCATTTCACTCACTCCTACGTCACTCGTGTCGTCAACGTCAACTCGTGAATAATGGCCATCATTATGCGCTCGTTGAAGAATATACTATTATATTCGCTTCATCCTTCATTGAATAGTTATACACTTAAACATTCACTCAACTCCGATGGTACGAGCTTGCTCGTCAGAACGTTTGAGCAATTATGCTTCATGAACACCCATTTTTACTTAGCGTTTGATAATCTGTTTTCCTAATGTGTTCTCGTAAAGACAACGTTGTTGGGAACATTTTTAATTTTCACTTTGGTTCTCGCATTATTGGGGCGTCTTCATTCAGACCATATTTGCTTGTCTTCTTTTATTATTATTTTTTAATGTTTTTGTTGTTGTTGTACAATTCTTATCCTTCCACTTTTGGGTGTCTTCGTGACACTCCAGATCTTTCATCATTCTCTTTCTGCGTTAAAATGTTGATAATGTTACATACTACTTGCGTTACATTGCTTTCTATAATTCTAGTAAACAGACATTTTATCTCAAAATTTTAATTTAAACACACGATGTATTACGAATAATCTCATCCTTAATGATTGTTACGAGTGATTAGAAATTAAATATCAAGCATAATGTATACAAGATTCCAACTTTCGATATTATTATTGTATCGTGAACAAATTATTGTGATTCTACTGAAAAAACTAAACTACACCTCAGGGTCCAGCTTCAACGAATATTCATCCCTTCATAGAGAATAACGATGGAATGCATATTGGCAGAGTAAACGAGCGTACGCATATAAGCATTGTCGTGCTCTGTTCACCACAAATTCCTCGTGGAGGCAGAACCCCTGCGCCAGCGGTGCAAGGCGCACAGTCTGACCTCTGAGCCAATGGGTGACCTCCATTATCCTGCTATATGTTTGTTACAATTTGTAAAATTTTATTATATTTATTATAAAATTAGTAATCGTTGATGTTAGCCTTTTGTAAAGCAACCTAAAATAAATAAAATAAAATTCAATAAATGCCAGGAACACTGCATTAAGAATCTAAAATAAAATGACGGAAAATTTAAAATAATGATTGTTTGTCTACAGTGCTATGTTAAAGTTTAAAATACAATTTTACAGCAGACAAAAAATGTGCTACTAAAAACTACTTTTTATTCATGAATCTATCATTCCTCAATTTTTTTGTATTTCATTAAAACTGAAATGACCGTGTTTCTAATTGTTTTTTGCTCGGATAGGTGAATAAATGTGACTTACGGCAGGATTTGTTGATCCGCTCGTGATCTCCTGCAATCTCCGCTTCACCAGAAGAAGTATCGTAATGACTTTCCGCAGGTGCTTCGATCGTTGAACAGAGAACGTTGTATGCAATAAACCTGCTGACTGTAGAAGAGATTTGTAGTGTGTCATTGCAACGTTTACGATAGTACACGGTACTAAAGCCACAGTTCATGCGCTCGATCAAGTGAAACCGCGAATAACACTTTGACTGAGTAGTGGGTAAACAGTCGTAACCGTTAGTGAAAGGCATTCGTGGAAAGTTTCATACACGTCCTTCTTATTCCTAAATTAAGGTTTTCCCTCGTGTGTAATGTGAAAGAGCTTCATCTACGGCACACGCACTGAAGCATTGCAAATCAGCGGTTTAACCTGCAGTAACTGAATGATCAAGTGGTGGTTTTAGTTCAGTGAAGCAATATGCCAATGGACGTTACCTTTGGAACTGATGATGAACTTGGAACCTAAAGAAAATTGTTTCAACAATTGGTTTTATATTGTTTCATCAAAACATTGCGGTCCTCTAAAATTCTTAAATAGTTTTTCCTAAAAGTATTCAAACTCCTGGATTGCAGGAAGCCGCGAAAGGAAGAAAACCATATGATAGACAAATTAATTCCTCTCCTTATTTCAGCGTTTGCGAAAACTCTAGCCACGAGCGGGGAATCAATAGAAAGAGATTTGCTTGTTCTAGCAAAGCCTTCCCGTCAGTCGCTGGATGCGATCGCCCCAAGAGGCCGACGGAAGATGATTAATCTGGCTGAAGGCTTAGCGCCAACCGGGTCATTCCGTCGGCCGCAGCCATGTCAGAGCGACATCCCCAAAGAGGCGGCAACTGGCACCAGCGCCGCCTTCGCCCGCCGCCTCCCCCCTCCCCGTCCCCCTCCCGCGAGGGCGCCCCGCAGGTGATAATTAACTGCTGTTCCCCTAATTGGAACCCGCTGCCGCCGCCGCCGCCGCCGCCGCCGCCGCTGGCTGGTCGCACAGCCTCGGCTCTCGGCGGCCCGTGCGGCCCGCGCGCGTTGAGCGGTGCATGATGGGATTCGCCAGCGGTGCCTCTGCCCGCGCCGTTTGTCTCTTCACGCTCCCTAGTTGCTCCAATCTCCCTTCTCTTCCTTCCTTTTTTATCTTCTTTTTCCTCTTTTGCACTTTCCCCTTTTCTCCCCTTTGACACTCTTGTCTTCTTTTTCACCCTATCGCTCTTCTCTCTTCTTTGCCTCTCCCTCCCCTTGCCTCTCTCTCCTCTGACCCCTCTTCCTCTTCCCCTTTCCCCTTTCCCCTCTCCTCTTCCCACATTCTCCTCTTCTTTCATTTTTCCCTCAATCTTTTTCAACTTTCATCTTTATATCAACTTTCTTTCCTCCCTTTTTCAATTTTTTCCTCTTTATTTCATCTTTTCTCCTATTCAACTCTGTCTCCTCTCTCTCACACACACTTTCAACTTCCCCTCGCTATTACAACGTTATCCTTCGCTATTTCAACTTCCCCTCCCTCTTTAAACCTTTCTCCTCTTGCTTCTATTTTTCGCGCTTTCTTTGCCGCTATATTTGAATGAAACAGTTCCCTGGGCAACTGGTGGCGAAGATCTGTCGTGGGCCGAGCCATGTGTTGCCGAGAGGTATCATGCAGAAAAGCAACACCTGCACAGACCTCCGTCGTCGCTGGTTCTGAATGTCCTTTTGCAAATTCTGCGTTGTTGTACAAGAAAGTTCAGCGTTCAACATCACATCTCTCGCCACGAACTCCATGAGTAGAATTCCCCTTCGGTCCAGAAGACCATGCACTAACTTCGCGTATAATTCGGTTTGAATTTGGTCTTGGTCAGAGATCCAGCCAATGTATTGATTGCTGTTTAGTTTCTGGAGTAGTATGCAACCCATGTTTCATCACCGTGACAATCTGATGCAGAAACTCGACTCTGTCATCGTAGTACCGTAGAAATGTCAATGCTGATCCTATGCGCTTTGTTTTATGTTCGGATGGATGTCGCTTAGTTACGAACCTCGCACACACTTTCATAAACAACGTACATTTTGTTTGCTTGCAATAAGGAACGCAAAATCTGCAAGAAATAACTACTGAGTTCCGTAATTCTGAAACGATGGTTCTCCATAATGCACTGCTTCCCTTGCTCCACTAGATCATCCATAACGAAGGATGTTACTGCGAACCATTTACTTTGGGTCGATCTTCTGAGAATTTCCTGCACTATCCGCCCGGTATGTTTGCACGTGATCCAAGGTTCACGCACTTACCACAGTTGACGATGGAATTTAACTAATGTGTCATGATCTATGCGTTGAAAAACTTAATCAACAACCAAACCTGGCTATTGCGGTCACCATCTTCTTCCGATATCCTCGAATTAATGTTAGGAATAAGGCAGTTCTACCTGGCCCGTGCGATTGCCACGCCATTACTGACGCACGCGAACTTGCCTTTCCAAATATATGGCGTGCTGCTAACCACAAGGGAAAGATCCTCTCTCGATGCATCACATGTAATAAGTAACAGATAGATATTTCTTCCATCCTCTTTAAAAACACACAATGATTTCTCGTGTGTTGAAAATTGTCAATTTTTTCCACAAAACATCTTCAATAATAATTGCAATTCAAATAAATTTTAGATCTGAAATGAGAAAAAAACATTTAGTGGCTGTAGTGAAGATAGCAATAAAATGTTTTGCAAATACATTTTGTAATTTCTGAAGAAAAAACAAAACAATACAGAAAAACCCCGTTTATGTCATATAATAGAAGACGTTTAGCACTATCCCTTCCAACATTTTAAAGAAAAAAATTGGAACCGTTTTTGAGAAAATCCCGTTTTTGTTATTTTTTAATATTTCTCGTACTGCAGAAAATATTCCGCGAAAACTACTAAATTTGTTTTAAAAAATGTCCAGGACTTTATTGAAAGAATAAATTATGGAGAAAATTGAAATTACATTTGAAGAAAAAATCTCAATCTTCAATTTTTAGTTGTAGAAAAACGTCAAACAAATTTTCTTTTTCAATTTTTGAAAATTCAGAGTTAACGGTGAAAATTGGATTTTTGCCATCTTCATAAGCGTATTTTATTCTATTCTGACAACAAATTTTAAGAAAAAATTTGGATCCATTTTTGAGAATTTAGAAAATGTCCGAAGGGGCTCTACGTAACGTACCCTCAGATTTTAAAGACGGTACAATTCAATAATATGGAATTGTTCTCTTGAATTTCGTGGCAAATGCTGCTCATCGCAAAATACGCGCTCTTGTTTTTAGAACTATTTGCGCAACTGTCAATTGTATTTTGAGAAACATAGAAAGTGCTCACGCCTTTACAAAGAGGAAATGAAATTGTTTTCTCTATAGGCAGCGCGTGCAACACCATCAGAGGGAAATACGGAGTGTATGCAATCGACTCCGATATTGGTTTGTCAGCAAAGGCGTAGATATGGTGTGTGCTGTTGGTACAAACGCAGAAATCGACATCGGTCAACAATTTTATTGGTGTTGTTGGAAATGTAATGTCATTCAACAGCACTGTTTCGTAGTCGTTTCAAATCATTCTCTCTCGCCGCGTTGACCGTAGCGATTTAGGATTACAGCTATTGTCCAGCACAAAATTATACCGGATCAGCATTTTCATTTCTGCGGCTTCGAAAATGTGAAGTGCATTTACTAAATGCGTTCAGTATTTGCGCTCCAGTTTTGTTTTAATAACGAAACGCTTGAATTGAAAACAATTCATATATTTTGTTAATTTACATTTATGTTTAATGTAAATTTAATTAAAGCTATACTTTCATCAATACGTCTGTTTGGAATATACTTTTTCTTTAACACATTCTTGTTTACGAAAAATTTTATGTAACGCGTATTCCGTTCTATATTTTCTTAAAGAATTAAATCATACAGAATAACAGAAAATCCTCTTAATATAATGGTTTGATCTTCACTAAGGATGATAATTGTACTTGATTATAATTAACCTTCGCTTTATTGTTATTGTACAATTATTTTTGTTTTCATCATTACGTTTAATTTTGATTGTCAAAACTATAAATTTCATAGTCGTCTTCCTTCAACTGTAATTAATTCAGAATATCAGTTCCCAACAATGTATTTCGGAATAAAAATTGCATTTCATTATCGAGCTCCGCTGAGTGGCTCATCATTTTTAAAACGATGTGAATTGTAAAGTAATCCCTAAAATTAACTGCCACCGGGTTACACCCAATTGCAGTTTAAATAAATTTATCTTATTTTTTTATTATTTTGGAAATTCGGAAAAATCTATACACAAAGTTTCTGACGTGTTTTTCCCTACAAACATTAAAAAGTTGTTTAGCGATTTATTTATTTATTTTACGTCAAAAAAACAGTTAAAAACTCCGTATGACGAGCTATGGGGAAAAGTGAATTGTGTGCACATTTTCAAAATTTTGTGATCCCCACAAAAATTCAAAATTTAAGTTGTATATGGATCACAGAATAAGTAGTGTAGGGATCACAGAATTTTGAAAATGTGCACACAATTCACTTTCCCCATAGCACGTCATACGCAGTTTTTAACTGTTTTTTGACGTAAAATAAATAAATAGTAATAGACTTGTACATATGTGATTTTTTTGTAATGAGCTGTTGATACTGTCACCTGATGAATATGATTTCTACGTCGAGTGTTATAGTAATAGACTTCGGCATTTTCTGAAAATATATTCCCGCCCTTGAGCAAGTCATTTTTTACAAAAACCACTGATTCGTAAATAAAAAGACACGGTAATGGTAGAATTCCTAGATTAATGAAGAGAGGCTTACATGAATCACGTGGGTGGGATTTGATTATTATTCGTACAATTCGTTTTTGTAATCTAAAAGTCTGGGAGCTATAAGATGTATTTCCCCAGAATATTATGCCATATCTCAGGCGGGAATGAACATTCGCGAAGTATACACAACGAGCAGTATGAAGGCTGACTGAATTTGCAAGAATTCTGAACGCGTAGCATAATGAACTTAATTTTGTGTTCAATTCATTTAATTTATTTAATTTATTTATTTAATAAAACATTTAAATTGATAAAACATTTAAATATATTAAGTTTCTGTGGAAAGTGGATGGTACGTACAGTATGAACAGAGGTTTGAAGGGCTGAAAGAAAAGAATATGGATTCATTCCGACTTATGCCGTGGTGCTGTGCGGATCGTGTGTAGATAATTGATGTTGGGAGTTTGGGAATTGTAAACGTCTACTTGGAGCGTATGGTTGTCGGACTTTGAATATTGATGTAATGTGCGGAAATTGGAACTTGGAAATATTTCGAGTGCAACAGCTACAATTTAAATTGTGAACTTAGGTGAATTTGCCGGCAACAGGACTGGGAGTATTTAAAGCAGATAATAGTTTACTAACTTTAATATTTTAAATGAAGAACTGAGAACTTTTAAAAGGCAAATTAATTAAGACTCATCAACGTATGAGGCGGTGAGGATCAGTGACTTGAGTACACTTTAGCCAGAACGGAAGAAAAGAAGAGTATTTGGACCTGGAGCCATCGACACCGGAAAAAATGAAAATGGTTCTACGCGGCAACATCGGCCAAGAGCGCGCGAAGACGGGTACTGCAGTATAAGGTTTGAAACTGGTAATGACCGAAAGTACATTTCGTATTGTTACCAAGTAAAAATTTCATGGACATTGAATAAACTTACAAGTTTCTGAGAATAGAAAAGATGATTTTCATTTAGCCAATTTCAGCAAATGAGTAGCTAGAAATGTATATTTGCTTTTCAGATTCCTCGGCCACTTGTTACAGATGGCAGATCGAATAATCGGCTATTAGTAGGCAATAGCGATTATTTCTTATAAGACCATCGACCAGTTACCGGATATTAATTTATTAAATACGTTAATTTTAAAATTTTCCGGCCCTTTTATATTTAATAATATTAGAAGGGCAGAGGAGATATTAAATTTAAAAATTAAATTAGACTGTTTCAGTATGTACAGAACTAATTTCGAATATACTGAAGCATAAATTGTCGTAAAATTCAGCATCATCTGTCCATGCGAGAGGTGCCAATGGTTTCGTTACTCAGAAAAACTGAAAAAATTAAAAACAATGCATCAGTTTCGATTTTGACGAAAAAATTCAAATATTTCAATGTGTTCATTCGAAATTTCTCTTCCTTAAGGTCACGACTTTATTCTCATAGTTAGTGTTTCTGCTTCCGATGCAATCGACGTCTAGCGTTGAGATGAGTTGCTTCAGTTTTCACATACGCCGTCTCACGACAGCCACGTTTTGCTGCTTCAAGATCCCATTTGTCTCACTCAGCAGCTGCTCTTTTACGACCGCGGGTCTCTAGTACGGATTACTCGTATTTTGTCGAATGTCTGCGAATTACAGCTTAGTGCACATTACGAAGTTCTATTTTAGTAATAAATTCGACACCAATTTTTTTTATATTATCATTCACAATCTAAAATTTCCGAAATCAATAATTCTATTTCTTGCAAAGTATCAAAGTCTTTCGCCTCAGTAGAGAGTGCTATAGTAATAACACCAGCACACTAGCTCTTCAGCTAGGTCGAATTCAGTCGCTGTCTGGAGGAGAATTCTAGCGGCCGGCGGCTCTGATCGGTAGTTTTCCGTGGTTTTCTCCGATCAACACTAGGCGAATGCCGGAGCAGTACCCTACCAAACGGGCCACGGACCGCGTGCGATCTGTCCTTCCTCTTCCTTGTCCTATCCTCTCCCCTTACACACACACACTTACACTAACATGCACTAAACTACCATATATTCCGGGAGACCGGTCGGGAGCTTAGAGCTTGTCCCGGCTGGGGCGGTGCCCCGCTGGTGGGAGAGTCCTGGTTAGGGAGACATCCCACTTGCCAGCGGTAGGTCGGCGCCGGATCTCGCCATCCAGCGGGGAAAGATCACCGCCATCTCCCGAGAAAAAAGTGCACTACACTAACGGGACTAATGACCAAAGCAGTTGACGCGTTCGAAAACACGAAAAAAACAAAACCAAAGTAATCGCTACTGCGAATGCACAGTCGAAGCTCTCTCGCCTAGCAGGCGAACGCAGTCGGACAATCGCAGGCGAAAGCACTCTTTAAAAAATCTCTTGTAATTCATGCCAATAACAGAAAGAGGAAAAAATAAAACTGAATCCAATTTCACAGCAATACATTTCAAAAAATCTGAGGGAAGGCAAGAGGCAGAAGGACAAGCCGAGAGGGGGGATGGAAAGGGAAGGAAAAAGAAGCATTGGAGTGAAGCGTCTGAACGGAACAAGAATCAATTTCGTTTGAAGTCTTAGCGTTTCCAATATGTCGTCCTTCGCCGCCTCAGACCAACTAATTGCCGCGCGCACTCCGCCCGGCTTTTGTTCCGGCGATCGAGTACGCCTTCCGGTCGATAGATCGCGCTGGCGGCGGCACAGGCGACGAGCTTCATTTGTTCGGCGCTTCGCACCCGTGGGGATGGGCTGGCGGGGGAGGCGGCTCCCAGGAAAACAGTTGCAGTGTGAATGAGCGCACGTGTAGCCATTTTGTTTTCATTCACTTTGAAATATCTCAGGAAAAATGTATTAAAAGCGACTATTGACGTCACAGGGGTGTCGTTTGCGCCCATAACCTTCGCATGAATTTTGTCAGCAAAGACATACGCACGTTTTAACAATTTGTGTTATAAAAGATGGAGTTATGTGTTTAAATTTAAGCTAAATGTTTTTCCATTTGTAGAAAATGAACAAGATACAGTGGCAGATGCAGGGGGAGGCGGCCGTGCCCCTCCTCAAACAATTGCCCAGTTTTTTCGTTTGTCCCCTTCTTTTATCTGGCAAAATTGATTTAAATATATATTTATTTTAAAATATGAAATTATGTAAAAGTAATTTTGTATAGTAGCGTATACACAATCCAAAAATAATACGCAGTATAATAACAAATATTTATTATTTCACAAAAATGTATGTTGGCCCCTCGGAAATGATCGGCTGGATCCGCCCCTCACCACGATTTGTTTAATATATTGAAAAGTGTTTTATGTTACAGATTTTCTAAAATTAATTGACTTATGAAAAACGCCGATTCAGTGCGAATTATGTCATTACAAAACAGTTACAAAATATTACCTTTGTTTGTCATTATTAATTTTCTTAAAAATAATTGTTTTCATTTATCTAGGTGAACAATGTGGGAATTCGTTTAAATTATTTTACACTTTTGTTTGTTTATATCAGTATTATGACCGATATAATGTGTGAACTACTCTGTACACCGTTTTTCAACAAAACTATGTAGGAAAGCAAACATTATTGGCACTTGTCTACCTACATGTATGTTCTGTACAGTTGTACATACTGCTATCGAGAAAAGGTGGAAAAAAGCATTCTCAAATTATTTGAAACGGCAGCCAATTACATTTCGGACCCCTTCCTGTAATTTTTTATAAAAATATGTTATTTTTTAGAATGTAATGTTCTTGAAAGTGAATGAAAAGTCTGCTTGGGGTAAACTTTTGGAAATAATCCTTTGGAATGTGATGCGATCAACATGTGACAAAGAAACGTATTTAAGTAAAATGAATATGAAATATTGGATACAAATGAACATGGTTCCCGCAGCCCTCCCTCCCCCGCCACGTATACCTTGCTGTTTTTCGTAATCTCTGCTAGCCCAGAACATTTATTCACAAGCTGCCTCCATGTCCTTTGCAACAAGTCGTTAACTCTGATATTTTATCACACACAAAGGGGTCAATCAAGCTGATTACATACGGAATAAAAGAATTACAAAACCATTTATTCTAAATAATCGACTTCGACGAAATGTATTTAATTCTAATAGATGAATTATATGATGTCGTTTTTTGCTTACATCGTGATAAAGGATCACTTTTTTGCCTCGTAAGGAACGATCCGACGTAATTTCAATACTTTTTTAGTGCAAAAACGTCTGTAAATAATATGAAATTTGTGTTATTATCTTCCATTTCACTTCACATAAACTGTTACTCTATCGTCAGAATGCAGAGATGGATTAAAGGCTCTCGTCCTCTATTTCACCTTTAATGGAGGAAGTTTAAAACTTCTAAAATTAGTACGCGTTAGCATAAATCAAAGCCGCATCAATCACCCAAATATTATTCATTTTTAATAGATGCATTTTTTAGGGCAGCAAAAATATTCGTTTTCACGTACTTCCACAATTTGTAGTCTAAAGTTAATCGGATTTGAAAAGAGTACTTTAAGACATCTAAGCGGCCAGTTATTCAAAAAAACTTATTTCAATGTTCACGTCTCCTTTACAAAACTCGTTGAAAATATTTCATAACACTGGTCAGTTCAGTTAAAATTGAAAATTGAATGTCTAAAAATGTAAGTTGATAACAAAACCAGAAAAGTGACTTTAAAATGAATTTATTACAAAACAAAAAATTAACAAAAATAAAAAAAATCAAAATTGGATAAGTGGACTCATCATTAAACTTGGAATATTCAGGTCCCCAATTAAAAATTTCAAGTGGGGCGTCGCATTACATTGTGCTTTATGACCAAAAATACCGACAAGGCTGATGGCATGCAAGCTGACACCTCCAGCATTCATGTGAAGAATGGCCAATAGAGTGAGAGGAATGCCACATGCGACATGGAAGACTGGTCTGCTCAGAGCAACGAAAGCAGCGGCAACAACAGCAATCTTTCCAGCAACAGGTTTGGCTTTTCTTGCGATTCGCGAACGCCGCCTTGGAAGCACGCGGTTCTAGCATTGTACTCGCGAACGCAGGTAGGTCGAGGGGTGAAAAATCATCTCTACTGCCCGCCCCTAACGGCGAATCCAACTCGTCTTCACTGCCCGAAAGCTCTTCCGACGCCACTCTCTTGACTTTGCGAGTCGTCGCTTCGCTCGAGCAGGTCTTGTATTCTAGGGAAATAGCACTGCCTGCTCTGCGTGGCGTTTTGGGGGTTGGAGGTACTTTTGCACGCGTAGACACATCAGTCGTTTTGTCAGTCTCTTTGCTGACCGTAGACGACCTTCGAGAGCTATCATCGCTCTTCGATCTGCGTTTCTTTCCGCCGCCGTCGCGTTTGCCTTTCCCGCCTGGCGAAGGAGCACGCTTTTTACCGGAAGTGGAACGATCACCTTGATCCTTGGGAGGTTTCCGGGATCCCGTCACCACCTCGCTAGAGCTGCGTAGAGAATCTATGTCTTCGCGTGATCTACGTTCGCGACCACCGTCAGTTTTTTCTGCAATTTTTCTGCCGGTTTTGTCTCGTTTGCTTCGCGCGTCGCCTGAGGTAGTGCGCCCCTCTTTGGACAATTCGGTTTCGGTTAACGAACGGATAGTCTTTCCGCCGTCACGTCGGCGGCCGCCGCCTCTAACGTCACCATCACGATCGTCAGCTCCACGATCTTTTCCCGAGATATCGCCTGCTTTGTCGAGACGATCACCTCCTTTGCCAGAGCATCTCTTTCCTTGCCGAAGCGATCACGTCCCGTTCCGAATGCGTCACGATCTTTATCAGTAAGATCACGACCCCGCCCAGATTTCTTCGTCCTTTGCCAGTCTGTCACCTTCCTTACCCGAAACGTCAAGCCCTTTATCGAACCGGTCACGCCCTATCTCAGAATCGTCCCGTTTCTTGCCAGAGCTGACACGATCTGTACCAGCACGGCCGCCTCCCCGTCGTAAATCGGGACGCTCAAGGTCTGTTTCCGGGCGACCTGCATCAGAATCAAGACCTCTGCCTCCTCTCTTACGTCCAGAATCCAGACTGTCGAGTCCCGGTATCCTACCACGCCCTTTGTCACCACGAGTACGCCCTGAGTCCGAACGGTCAAATCCTTTTTCAGAAATATCATGGTCGCGGCTTGTTTCAGCACCAGTTCTGCGAGGACGTCTAGAAATATCAACTTCGGAAGTCGAACGCTTTGAACTGTCCAGGAAACCATCGCCCTTCTTCTCCGGACGACTACTACGAGGCTTGTCGGATAGCGGTCTCCGTTGCCCTCTCGTCATATCAACGTCCGTTTTTGAGCGAAATTGACCTCTATCGATATCTTCCGGTGAGCCGTAATCTTGTCTCCGACCAGTTCGACCAGCTTCCGTGGCACCTGGTCTCATTTGTCTAGCAATAGTGACGGAATCTCCAGCGGCCGGTGAGCCGGGTCGATCACGGCCATGACGTAGTTCGTCGAGAGGAGATTTGCGAGTTCCTTTACCCGCTTCCGCCACTCCGCTTCGAGGCGATCCACCGAGCGTTTTGCGATCACGACCTTTGCCTGCCCCCTTACCTCCCCGGTCATCCGGGCGGGCTCCGCGATATCCTTTCGAGACGTCTATGTCAGTCACCGAGCGAAAGCGTGTCCGATCGGGAACGGCTGGTGATCGGCGATCAGCCTTGGGACTACGCGCGCGGCGGAGATCGCGATCAGGACGGCTCTCGTCGTAGTCACCAGGTCCTCTGCCGCGGGTTTCATCGAGCCCATACCCTTGCTTGAGGCGCGATGCGTCACCATCGGCTGCGGCGGTGGGGGTTGTTGCATCCTCACCGGACGGCGATGTCACTCGTGGGCTGTGTAATTTTAAACAGTCATGTTTTTTCCTTACTCGCTTTTTAGAAGCTCGTCCACTTGGTGTTTCGTCGGGTTGTGATTTGCCGATCATACCCTCCCCTTTTTCACCTCGTAGTTTTCGTAGCGCTTTCCCCCTATCATCAAGGGGCGAAGTAAGCAATGCCTCTTGTTCATCGCGCGACTTAAGTTTTTTCTTACCAGCACTTGGAATGCGCATCTTCGTGTCATCGGTTGCTGCCGGGGCCCTGTATTCACGATCCCCGCCTGGTCGATCACGAGCCGGGTACGCGGTAGGAGTCTTCGGACGTCCCTTTGAAACGTCTTCTTCGGTCGTCGAAAAAAGTTTTGAACCTTCTGGTGATTTTAGCACTCGCTTTTTACTAGAATCAAGTAAACCTCTATCGCGAGCTGTGGCAGGTCGATCTCTGCCTCGACCCACATCACGAAGTGCTCCGCCGGCGGCAGGTGATTTGAAACGTGAAACGTCACCGTCCATTGGAGAGCTGGGAGTAGCATCCTCACCAGTCAGTGATCCAAATCGAGGGCTATTTATTTTGTAACAATCATGTTTTTTAATGACTCTCTTTTTACCAGGTCGTCCTCTTCCTGTTTCATCAGGCGGCGATGTACCAATTAGCCCTTCCTGATATTTGCCAACCCGTTTCTTACCAGACTGTAACATTTCACGACGTTTGCTTTCATCAGTACCAGGAGATCTTACATCACGCCTAGTATCAGGGTATTCCTGGTCTTGAAGTGCGGTGTCTCGAAGTTCAGGAGATTTCCCTCCTCTTTTAGCGCCGGGGCGACCGCCGTCTCTTGCACCCGGTGATCTCGCATCTCTTTTAGTGCCAGGTCGGTCCCGGTCGCCTAGCGTTTCGGCGTGGGTGTCAGCCAATGCGCGGTCACGACCTGTCCCTGGACGATCTCCGATGATGTATCATCGGGAGATCTTCCAGTTCTCTTCCCGCCAGGAGATTCTCGTTGTCCACTTGTAGGCCGCTGCCCTCGGTCACGTTCTCACCTGGTCGATCTCCGGGACGATCTGCACCGGAGATCTTGCATCCCGTTTCATGTCTGCGCCTTTTTGTTGTCGAAGCCGCTCTGGTACTTCGGCAGCTAGCGGAACATCGCGCCGCCTTGTCGGCGACGATCCGCGTCCGGTGATTCTCGTTTACCTTTAAAAACATCAACATCAGATGAAGATAGAGGGCCACTTAAATTATCATCAGAAACTGATGTTCTATGATACCGTCCAGAGGAAAGAGCTGTCCCAGCATGTTTTTTGGCCTTACCTTTCCCTGTGACAGTTGGCGGTGGAGATCGAAATACCCTTGCACCTCCATATTCCCTATCACTTCGATCACCAGCAAATGGTAATTTGGGCTTACCTTTCGAGACAGTGTCATGAGGTTTATCACGGCCTCTACCTGATGAAATTCTTTCAATGGCCTTCGCAGGACGTTCCACAAACGTCTGTGGTTCAGGTGGATGGATTGTGCGACCAGGTCTAGAAACCGCTTGGTCTCTGGCGGTTCTTTGCCTTCCTGAGTCAACAGGTCCAGCGGGCCTCGTCCTTGGTCTGTAGTGGTTTCGTCACCCGTAGCATCACGACGTTTATCGCGCTTTGTACCTGATGAAATTCTTTCAATTATTTTCGCTGGACGTTCCACAAACGTCTGTGGTTCAGGTGGATGGATTGTGCGACCAGGTCTAGAAATCGCTTGATCTCTGGGGGTTCTTTGCCTTCCTGAGTCAACAGGTCCAGCGGGCCCTCGTCCTTGGCCTGTAGTGGTTTCGTCACCCGTAGCATCACGACGTTTATCGCGCTTTGTACCTGATGAAATTCTTTCAATGATCTTCGCAGGACGTTCCACAAACGTCTGTGGTTCAGGTGGATGGATTGTGCGACCAGGTCTAGAAACCGCTTGCTCTCTGGCGGTTCTTTGCCATCCTGAGTCAACAGGTCCAGCGGGCCCTCGTCCTTGGCCTGTAGTGGTTTCGTCACCCGTAGCATCACGATATTTATCACGCTTTGTACCTGATGAAATTCTTTCAATGATCTTCGCAGGACGTTCCACAAACGTCTGTGGTTCAGGTGGATGGATTGTGCGACCAGGTCTAGAAATCGCTTGATCTCTGGGGGTTCTTTGCCTTCCTGAGTCAACAGGTCCAGCGGGCCCTCGTCCTTGGCCTGTAGTGGTTTCGTCACCCGTAGCATCACGACGTTTATCTCGCTTTGTACCTGATGAAATTCTTTCAATGATCTTCGCAGGACGTTCCACAAACGCCTGTGGTTCAGGTGGATGGATTGTGCGACCAGGTCTAGAAACCGCTTGGTCTCTGGCGGTTCTTTGCCTTCCTGAGTCAACAGGTCCAGCGGGTCCTCGTCCTTGGCTGTAGTGGTTTCGTCACCCGTAGCATCACGACGTTTATCGCGCTTTGTACCTGATGAAATTCTTTCAATTATTTTGCTGGACGTTCCACAAAGTTGTGGTTCAGGTGGATGGATTGTGCGACCAGGTCTAGAAACCGCTTGGTCTCTGGGGGTTCTTTGCCATGCTGAATCAAGAGGTCCTGCGGGTACTCGTCCTTGACCTCTAGTAGTTCCATCACGTGCTGTTTCATGAGGTTTATCACGTCTTGTAGCTGATGAAATTGTTTCAGTGGTCTTTGGGAGGAGTTTTGAACTAGAAATGCTTACGGATAGTTGTGACGGAACTTCTAAATCAGTATCACCAAACCTACGTTGCGCATCAAAAGGTTGAAATGGTTTCGTAACCCCTGTGGTTGGCAGTTCTTCCTTGCGACGCTTTTTGCCACCAGGATAACTACGATCCTCCTCGCCACCTCCACGAATATCGTAGCCCCCTAGTTCATCCATTTTGCGTTTTTTTCTCTCCGGTCCGCGACGTTCATATTCGCCCTTCCCACGACCTTTGGAACGCGTCGCGTCTTCCTTTCGAAGTCCACTGTCGGAAGAAAAAAGCCTTCCGTTACCTCGCGGAACGCGACCTTCACCAACACCTGTAGCATACGCCTTTTCCATCCGCCGCCTATCTGGGTATTCCTATATAACTCTGAATCGCTGTGCCCACTGACGTCACTGCTTCATACGGTTTCCCTCTAGCATGCTTCCTTCCATCTGGAGGATGTCGTTTACTGTCTGTTCGTTTTATTATGGAATCACTTTTCGAGATCGTCTTTTATGAGCTCCATTTATGCGGCATATCTTGACCATTTACTCAGCGCTACGATAAGAGGCACTATCGTGCTCTCCCCATCGGGTTGCATACTAGCTGATGATCGATCCGGTTTTCCTTTTCACTGTAGTGTTCTCCCCTATCGCGTTTCTTTCTAATCGATGGTCGTTGTTCGCTTTCCGTACTTTTGAGTTCTCTGGAGTCGTCTTTTCCTCGTTTTATTCTATCAGGAGTTTCATCATATTTCTTCGCATTGTCTTCACTCTCCGTTTTGTACCAGGCGATGGTGTCCATCGATTTCTTTTTCTTTTAGCCCTCGTGAATCATCTCTTCCGCGCTCCCGTGTTTCTCGGCCCTTTTCTGTTTCGCTACGGTCGGAGACACTGAATTGTTCTTCTCTATCATCTTTCTCACTAGCCAATGGTCGTTGTTTTCTATCCGTACTTTCAAGTTCTCTGGCGTCTTCTTTTTGCCTCTTTATTCCCTCACGAGTCTTCTCACCGCCATGGATATCAGTGGCACGTTTCTTAGTAGCCGATGGTCGTCGATCACTTTCAGGACCTATTAGTCCCCCTGCATAATCTTTTCTTCGCCTCCTCTCCGATGTATCTTTATCTTTTCAAGCATTTCCTTCACATATTTCGCACAGTCGATGGTCGTCGTTTGCCATCCGTGCCTTTGTCTCTTTGGGAATCATCTTTTCTCCGCTTCCTTCCGTCTGGAGTCTTTTCGCCCCTCTCTTCCCCGTCACGATCTTCCCTCATAAGTTTTTTGCCCGTTGATGGTCGTCGATCGCTTTCGTTTCTTTTTGTTTTCGTGAATAATCTTTTCTTCGCTTGATTCCATCTGGAGCTTTTCACCTTTTTTCCCAACTTCATCATCCCTCACATGTTTTCTAGTGTCTGATGGTCGTCGATCGCTTATAGTTCCGGTTTGACTTTGTGAATAATCTTTTTTCGCTTTCTTTTATCCGGAGTCTTCTCACTTCTCCCCATACCGCCTTTATCTTCTCTCACATGTTTCATACTAGCCGATGGTGGTAGATCGCTTTCAGTTTCTTTCAGACCTCGTGAATCATCTTTTCCGCGTTCTGCTGTTTCTCGATCCTCTCCTGTATCGCTATGGTATGAGTCACTGTATTGATCTCCTTTATCGTGTTTCTTACTTGGCAATAGTGGTTGTTTGGGATCAGTACTTATGAGTTCTCTGGAGTCGTCTTTTCGTCGCTTCATTTCATCAGGAGTCTCGTCAAATTTCTTCTCGCCAGCTTCTCTCGCCCGTTTCTTACACGTCGGTGGTTCTTTTTTTTTTTTTTTTAATTTTTTTTTCTTCTCTATCGCGTTTTTTACTAGCCGTTGGTTGTTCTTTGATATCTGCACTTTTGAGTTTTCTGGAGTCGTCTTTTTCTCGCTTCCTTCTATCTGGAGTTTTTTCGCTTTTCTCAACACCGCCATCGTCTTCCTCACATGTTTTTACTGGCGGATGGTCGTCGATCGCTTTCAGCTTCCTTTTGCCTTTGTGAAGAATCTTTTCTTCGTTTCATTCCATCTGGAGTCTTTTTCCTTTCTCCGCACCTTCTCCTGGCGTCTTTTCATCTTTATCTGCATCGATACGATCAGAGGTACCATGCGCTCTCTCTCGCATGCTTTCTGTATCTGATGGACGCCGTTCCCCTTCCAAACGTTTGAGTCCTTCTAGGTCATCTTCTAGTCGCTTTCTTCCACCTGGAGAGCCTTCTTTCTCACCCGCTCTATCATCAATGACACCGAATGATTCTGCCCTCGCATGCTTCCTAACAGAACTACTTTTGTCACTTTCCGTACTCTTGAGACTTTGAGAATCAACTTTCCGACGCTTCCTCTCATCTGGAAATTCATTTTTTCTGAATCTCCACGTCCAGCTCCACGTTCTTCTGGTCGTCTTTTTCTACCACCTGGAGAACCTGTGTCTTGAATTGCATCTGAACCAATTACTCCATCAGTAAATTCATCGCTTCGGAGCTTGTTGCTTTCTGGATGGCCTCCTCCCTCAACCCCACTAACGCCCTCCCCACGCACTTCTCCACCAGGGCGCCTGCTGGCGTCCGTAGATTCTGGATGAGAAACGTCACCTCGAGCGTCATCCTTTGAGATTTCTTCTCTACGTTGCCGCTTAATATCCGTTTTTCTACGTTCGGGTGATATATCTCGATGTGAATCAACCCCTTCTAACTCCTTTTTTGAATGACTTTTAATTTCTTGGGGCTTATCACCATCGAATCTTTCGCGATTTGTATCATATTCATATGGTTTTCCTCTAGGATGTTTCCTAATGCCAGAAGTTCGGCCCCTTTTTGATTCATCGGTGGTTGATGGAGTTTGTTCAAATTCCTTTCTGCGGTATATTTCTCGCTGTGATCCGGATACGAGTTTCTTCCGAGACTCTGCAGAGCCGATGCTTCGTAGTTGACTTTCTCCAGGCTGCTCACGGTCATCTCCTCTATCAGGGCGCTGACGACGGCGATATTCCGCAGAACGTCGTGTGCCATAATCTGTGACATCGCCATTTGTTGTTGAGTCCGATTTTTTAAATGTACCGGGCACCCGATGCTGCCTTTCATCAAACCGTGTTATGTCACGTTTAGGTTCTCCTCCATGAAGCCGACGCCCATCAGTAGTTATATCCGCGGATTTTCGAACCATTGTCTTGTCAGGAAAACGGTGAATAGTACGATCTGGAGGCACTGTAGAAGGAAAATCAGTTCGCTGTGTGTCTACTCCCCTTATTCTTCCAGTTACTTCTAGTGACTTTTCATCTCTTGGAGGATGAAGCCTCTCTCGGCGGGCAAACGTTTGACCATCCACACCATCGACATCAGCGTGCAATCTGCCACGTTCTCGTCCGGGATCAAACCGCCTGCGACCGCCCTCTGAAAAGTCTCCAGTCGCTGTTCTACCCGCGTCAGAGACGGTGGTTGTGACAGTTCCTGGCACTGCTCTACCGTGTGGACGATTGTGATAGAAAGTCTACCTTTACCTCTAGTTTCTCCTGCTGTGCTGTCCGTGGTTACCGCTCTCTCTGTTGACGAACGACTGCGCACTCGATCTCTCCTGGGAGACTTGGGAGAAAGCCGTACGAGGTACGGGCTGTGGCGTTTACCTCTGTCAGCAGCAGTCGGTGAAAATATACGTCTGACGTCCCGGCCGCCTCCTGGTCTGCCTTCTCCGCCTGGACTACGCTCGCTGACAAAAGATTTGCGTTTACCTTTGTAAACGTCGCCTGCGGCGGAGGGGCGACGGACTCCGGCGTCGGGGGAGGCGGGACGTCCTCGTGCACGCCCTGGCGGGGTGCGCAGGCGACCATCAGGAGGGTACTTGCGGCCTCCTTTGGGCATATCAACGGGCGGTGCTGCGGCATCAGGTTTTCTCCGCGTTCTTCCCGAGATAAGCCCCTCCCGGCCACTTCTAGGCGTGCGCTGTCCCGCGGCATCGCCAGATGGAGTGCCACTGCGACGCCCTCCAGTGCGGTCGCCTCCGCGTTGTGTTGGTGACGAGGGTTTGGCCGTACCGCCGGCGTACGGAGGGCGATAACCTGCAGATGTCGGAGGTCCTAATTTCGTGGTAGTTCCTCCTCTGCTTTCCAGACCGCCATATTTTTGACCTCTCCGTTGGTCGTCGCTTACTTTGGAGCTTTTGATGGAACTCTCTGCTCACTTCGAGACCGCCGGCGGATACCACGCGCAACATCACCCGGTGGGCGTATATCGCGCGTTATGGGTGGAGCAGATGGTATTCTGGTTGATAGTCCTCCTTTCCCTGTGTCAGGAGGATGTTTTGGGGTTCTCCGACCGTCGCCAGGACTTGCTTTTCTCGCACCGGGTGTCGGTGTTCGGCTTCTTTGCCTCGAGTAAGGAGGAGTAATTCGCAACTTTCTTTCATCCCTTGGCACTTTACGTCCTTCAGTTATACCGTACAGTTTCTTATCTGGCGTGGCGGCAATTGATCGTCGGGGGCCAGCACTTGTGATACGGCGCTTGTCTGTTGCGGCGGGAGTGGCGGGCGAAACGTAACGACTCGGAGGGGCGGTGGCTGGCCTCCGTGTTCGTGCAACATCCCTGGTGCCGGAAGGGACTCTGCGGGGAATACCTGGCTTTCGGCTGCGGCTGCGTGAACGGCGTCTGGCCTCGTCGATGTGCGCGCCGATTTTCTTCCGGATGAAGGACGCGAGAGTGAGGCGTCGTTTGATGCGGGCGATGCGAGCGCGTGCGAGCGGTCGGTCCGCACGCCGCGGAGCCGTGGGGGCCGGGGGCCCGACAGGCTACGCGCTCGTTTGAGCGCTTGCACTTTTCTGGAGTAAGGGCGGCCGCCCAGCCCGATGTCGGCGCCCGCTCTGCTACCGAAACACGGCTGAACTGTTGCGACGGTCGACGCGCACGGTGGGCCAGGTGGTCCGCCGGCTGGGCAGCAGGGCCGGCATTTCAAGGTCACGAAGTAGGTGCATCGCGTCACAGCTCTTGGCGAAGCCACACAGCAGAGATCGTGCGCCAACGCCACGGTGATCGCCTTCTGTGTGCGTCGGGTGGGGTCGGTCGCTCATTGCCGTTCCAGGGCCTGCGGGCGGGCGAAATGAAAGTTGAGTACACCTTCATAGACCATCTAATTAAAACGATGAAAATACCAATCTTAAAGGTTCATCAGTTACTGAATGGAAATGACCTGCACCTTCATATCTAAATTTCCTTTCTTTCCTCAAGAAATCAATGATTGTTGTTTGATTATAGCATAAAACAATGTAATGTAGTTGAAATCTCTCTAATAGAATATTTTAATGTATTTCAAGTAATTAGACAAACAGCCTTCGTAAGTATAGTTTGAGTAAACGATTGGCTACGTTATTAGTCTTCTGGACGTCAATTTTCAAATTAAATTGTAATTGAGAACACAGTTATTATTTCAATACACTGTCAACAATTTTCAGTAAAAACAATTACAAAAACTCTCAACAAAGTTGCCATTAGTTAGAATTATTTGCAAATAGTGATATTGAGTTGTTAAATACAGTTATGAAAAAATCACAAAATATAAATCAACTTACATGAATCAAATAACATGTATTATCGAAATACATCATAACTTTCTACTTCTCTAAACTTTTTTCTATAAATAGTAATTTGTCAGATAAGTAATCCACAAAGTATGACAAGCATCCTGCTCAGCGATTTGCAGGTTTTCAAACATAACAATTTGTTTTCTTTTCATGATTGTTATGTTGTTAAAGCAATGAACAATGTCCTTCATAAAAGCTCTTGGTAATCTCATGGATATTATTCGCCGTTTAATTGCCAGTATTCATCATGGAAACCGGGAGCGGTAGCTCAGTACATCAGCTGATCTCACTGCAGCGCCTCTGACAGGGAGGTCCTAGGTTAGAGTCCTGACGGCGGCAGGATTTTCGAAACTAGCTTTTCAGCTGGATGGAATTCAGTCGCTGTTTGGAGGAGAATCCTACTAGCCGGCTGCTCTGAACAGTAGTTTTCCGTGGTTTCTCCGATCAACACCAGGCGAATGGCGGAGCAGTACCCCCAAACGGGCCATAGACCGCGCGCGATTCACCCTCGTCCTATCCTCTCCCCTTACACCCACACTTACACTAACATGCACTACACTACCACATATTCCGAGAGACCGGTCGGGAGCTTAGAGCTTGTCCCGGCTGCGGCGGTGCCCCGCTGAAGGGAGAGTCCTGGATAGAGGGAAAGCCGACGATAGGTCGGCGCCGGATCTCGCCATCCAGCGGGGGAAGATCACCGCCATCTCCCGAGAAAAGAACATGCACTACACTAACGGGACTAATGGCCAAAGCCGTTGACGCGCCCGAAAACACGAAAAATCAATCAATCAATCATGATGGGAGAACTATCGATTAAAACTTTTGTCTTACCTGATTTTATACTCTTATGATATGTGCACGTTTTATTGATCTCCGAAATTCCTCTTTTTCCCGGACGTAAGTTAATTATAAATAAAATATATCAACAAGCATTGTTTTCAACATTAGATAACATCAAATGTTTATTCCCTATATTATATGCTCTTCTACTACTTGACTAAATGTTCTGCCGTCGAAACTTTCCTCTCTTCTCCTCTCATATCTAGCAAAATGACAGCTAAACAATACGTGTGCGGATTATATTCTGTTACCGTGCATTTTGCTATATGTGTTAACATACATGAATTACACAAAAACTAGTGCATACATTGTTAACTCAAGTCTGTTTTTTGTAAGAAGCAAAATTTACTTACAGATTACAATTACAGACTTGAGTGGTGAGCGTTTGAATGAGTACTTTGAGTCATTCCACTACAGATATTCTGCTCTGTTGACATACGTATTGAGTAATTGTAACATAGCATTTAGAAATGATATTCGAAGTCTAAAGACATGAAATATTTACCCTTAGGCTGGCGTTCTCAGATGGTCATTTGAGTCCACTACTTGAATGTGTTGTTTTCAATAAAAAAACATTCGAATTCTTACATAACACTTGAATGGTGTGAAACATAACAATGATGTATTTCTGCAGTTCGATGCTTTGGTTTACATGGCTTTAACAGTGTAAATATTGATATCACATTTTCTGTCATTAAAACAAAACGTTTCACGTATTTTAGTTAACTACTAATGGAAACTCAATATCATTCAGTATAGATGCAATTATAAACTTTCAAATATATAAAACGTTTGATATTTTAAAATTAAACCTCGAATAACACCGATACAGAATGAATTTCATAGCTTCAAACAGAAATGTACAGAACAACGTATTCTTAAAAAATAAACACATTTTTCACTACTAAGCAGAAGATAGTAGTTGATTTAGGGCTACATAAATTTAAAATTAATAGTCGCTGCCGTATGTGTAAACAACCTAGTGGTGTAAAATAAAATTATATACAAGAGAATGTAATTTTAAATTATATTGCATTAATTTATTCCATTTATAATGCAAATCTATTTCATAATCTATATCATCATAATGCATTTATATATCGTTTCTGATCTCTTAAAACTAACATTGTTCTTGATGACTTCTTCACTTCTAGATGCAGAGAAAGCAATATTCCTGATCTGGATTCAATGCGAAAATATTATTTATATCAAAATGTCAGCGGTAAGAGCACCATTTTTTTAAAAAATTCAGTGAGAGTTTCCCGTCTTTTTATTTATTTATTTATTTTACGTCAAAATTAATTATAACAAATATAAATTTAATTTTTTAAAACATCGAAGGCCTTGTTGTAAATATAAATAAGCTTCAACAGATACTTCTTAAAATAAAATAATAATATAATAATAATAATAATAAAATAATTTTGCCTTATAATGTATTTTATCCATTTAATTATAATAAATAGGCAATTAATTTTTGTTAATATTAATTAATGAGACTCATTTGATGTTATGTTTCGGTGAAGATTTTTCCTGCATGGAGACAGTAATTGATCGACGATTACGAAAGCCCTTATCTTTTATGATCATACATGAGTATTAACCAAAATAATAAATACAATAAATGTTATAAATAATATAAAATAAATAAAAATCATTATAATTCATATCGTGAATTCAAGGTGATTAATGTGAGTGTAGAGCTTTGTTGCCGCAGAAACAGTTCACTTTCACGACCGCTGACACTTTCGCTTCCACACGCTTATCACTAGAGATACGATTTTTATGTAATTACACTTTTTCTCTTTCTATTTATCTTTCTAAAAATAATAATATTCGTGAATCGCCGCCGCCCTAACACAATATAAATGTTTTTCGTACATATTTTAACATATTTAGTAATGTGTTACATATTTGGCTATTTTCACAAAATATTTTTTTATTTTGTCATTTTTCTTCAATTCACTTCACTATTTTTGTGGAAAGAAGTAGTTTCAAAAACATCTAACTTTTTCCTACATTATTATTGCGTGCTGTCTACACGATGTACGCTACATGATGATGCGGTCGGATGTTATCAGAGTCCAGCGCGCCTGCTTCAGTTAGTAGCTTTTACAGTTAGTCATGAAAGTTTTGCTACGGAAAGATGGAAAAGTTGTATAATTCACAGCGTGCATAAATATGTGTTCTTCAAATGATTTTAAAAATGTTTGAATATATTTTTAATTTTTTTAGGATTTTTTATAAATGTAATTTCGTATTATGTAAATGTTTGTTTCATAATTATTGTATTTTTATATTACATATTATATCCGTTTTTAATTTGGCTTTCTACATATTTTTCCAGTCTCTACTTATCACTAGCCTAGCGCAGTTTCCCGGTAGGATATTCTCTTGGTAAGAAAATATTATTTCTGCTTTACAAGTCCACAACAGAAATAATTTTAAACATAATACAAGCTTGGTTGTCCAATTCTCAGGTACAGAAAATTACATGAAAAAGTATCGATAGAAATAATACTATCGATACTTTAAATACATCTTTAAATACAATATTCATTATTAAGATAGTCTGTGAACATGCCGACTCTAAAAATTCGTTTACCAGCCAAATAACATTGCTGGATAAATTGCCTACCTCTCAGGGTTACCTTGTCATAATTGTCACATGTGTAATTTCGTAATATGAAGTTTTCCACGACAAAGAAACTGTTCATCCTGACAATTACACGTTGATATTTTATTTAATGATCATAATGTTTTCATGTATTTTAAGTTTTTATTGAGTTCATTCGAGTTCTGTTTCCTGCAAAAATTGGTACGATTACGATACGTCTGCACTATCTTTATGGTAACTCGAATATAACAATAATAATGAACGAAAATAATGAAAGTATATATAATTCGTTAGTTTATTAGTTCTATTATTTCAATTAAAATTAATTAAAATTGTTTTTTACTTTTACACAATAAGATTTTTCTAGATTCGTTCATTCGCGAAAAAATATAGATTTACTTTGGATACACGGTGTAAATGCATGAAGTGGATATAATGTGAATAATAATATTTTAACAGAATATCTATTCAGAGATTAACTCTAAAAAGACCTATTAATCTCATAATTATTTATTTCACTGAGTTTCTTTTAATTTAGTCCTGAGCAGTAACCTCGTATTATGTAAGGAAATAGGAATAAACTATTGAGGTAAACAGATGTGTACTTCACTCAAAATTAATATTAACAAGTTACGCTATTTCATTATTCTTATTACAGACATTTTCTTCAGTTTTTCACATTTTTGGGTATAAAAACCTAAAAATTATCACAACTTCACAGAACTCGCCCGCTACGTAACTTCGGGGATTATCATCCCGGCGTACGTGCTAAACTAGCCTCTGTCAGTCGTTTGCACAGAGAGGTTGGACTGTTCATAGCACCAGATCAGGGGTGTGCAACTTCCAAGGCATCACGGGCCACATCTAAAACCTTTAATATGGTTGCGGGCCATATTTTCAGTACTCGGGTGACCCACATATGACTTTCCCGTATTACCTCGGCTCTTTACCCGGCTACTCTGAAACGGGGAGGGGGATGGAACCATGCGTGATATCAGGCCGTACCATGCCATAACGCAGGGAAGCACATTGGGATGATTTTGAATTTCTGAATTTACTAGAAAAAATTTCCTTGAATCTAAACTTAACTCTTTTCTACATACAATGAGGCTGTTGATCCCTGCTGGGTACGTGCGGTAGGCGTATCATGGTCTCGTCCGATATGGATGCAAGGGACTCGCGTTTGAGTAATAACGTTTCGCGGGCCACATAAGTGGCGGGCCCTTGGCCAGCCCTGCACACGTCCTCGTAGGCATCCCTTAGGTGTAATCCCAGCACGCCTACCCCCCCTAACCCGCCGTACCTCGTACGCAGTGCTGTGCCGCGCGGGGCAGGCCGTCCCGCCGTCCGATTGGCCGAGCCCTTATCGCGTCGTAAAGCAGTCGCTGCGCGAGGAGGCCGGCCCGCCGTCGTAAAATTAGGCAACGTGAATGCCCCCGCCCAGCGCACCTGAGCTCGCCTCCCGCGGGGCGCGGCCCGCTCCGGCCCAATCCGGTCCCTCGCTGCCCCTTCGCCACCTTAGGGGGACGAGGAGGGGAAGGGGAGGGGGAGGCAAGGGGGAGGAGGAGTTGAGGAGGAGAAGGTGAGGAGAAGAGAAGAGGAGAAGACGAGGAGAGGAGGAGAAGAGAGAGAGGAGGAGGAGGAGGAGGAGGAGGAGAAGAAGAGAGGAGGAGAAGAAGAGAGAGGAGGGAGAAGAGGAGAAGAGAGGAGAAGAGGAGGAGGAGGAGGAGAGAAGGAGAGAGGAGGAGAAGAAGAAGAGGAGGAGGGAGAAGAAAGAAGAGGAGGAGGAGGCAAGGGGAAGGGGCGAAGGTTCAAGGGGAAGGGCGAAGGTTCGGATGTTCCTCGATCAGAAGCGTCTCGATCGAAGAATCGTCTCGGTCAGGGTGTGTGCGTTCAGTTTGAGGTTTTGACTGGGGCTTTTCAGGAGGCAGGAAAAGTAACTCATTGCAAAAGATGTTTATTTTGCAGGATAACGGATAACGTTGATCCTGAGTAGAACCGTTTATTTCGCGGTCAATACGATGTGTTTTACTACGTATATACTAACGATATAAAAGATGACTTGTGAACTATCTTCAGGAAATAATTACTATTATAATATATTATCTAAAATTAATTTTTCACATTATTGAACACTGACAACTTTTTTAACATGTCCCTTTTCTTGTACGCAACTTATTTAGATGTATCACAACGATGAAATGTGTGAAAGAGACGATGCGTAATACTGTCAATTCCTGTTGTTTCCATGGTTACATTTAATTGCTAATTTTCATGGAACCTAAAATGTATGCTAGATTCTTTTTTGTTTGTTTTTATTTGTTTTGTTGTTTTGTTTCGGAAGAGACCGTTTATTTTAAATAAGATAATGCAAATTCTACGCTAGCATAATCCTCCCGCGGAATGCAGCTTTCTATGATTTCCTTGCGCCCGGTGGGCGGGGGCTTTGCGTGTCTTGAGGACAGGATAATTATGAATATCCTAGAGCGAACTCGGAAGTCTTTGTACTTGGACCGCCTGCGATAGCTCATTCCAGCATTTATTTAAGTTTTAAGATCTCGAATTTACGCAACTAGTCGAATCGAAGCATGGCTCGAAACGAATTCCAGCTGCTCGCTGCTCAGTTTCGTAATTTTCCGTGATTTCTGATCCTGAACCTTATCAAAAGGGTCACAGAATGTGCGGGATCTTTCTTTTCTCATTCGTATCCCCTTTTCCACAATACATACGCACACACATATGCACTTATACATGCATCCACTACACTGCCACACATGTCGGGAGTTTAGAATTGGTCCCGGCTGCGGGCAGTACCTTCTGAGGAAGATATCTAAGAGGAAGAACCTGCAAGTCGATCCGTAGGTCTACGACGAATCCCACGTTACTGCGGGGAGTCATACCCTCTCCTCCCGGAATACAACATACATTCCACTTTCGGGACTAAAGGCCGTAGTAGTTAAGGCGCATAGAAACACTTTAATAATCAGTCAAATCTGTTCTTGAAGAACCACCACGAACTGTCCCTGTCTCAGGACACTGATATTGAGTGAAATTGTTTGTGCAAAATGAAAAAATTGTTACATTGTTACATTTCGTTGATGATTTATACCTCAAGTGTGAATATGAAGGGTGGATCAAGTATGGACTAGATGTACACAGGCGAATGTGGTTTTCCCCAATATACAAGTAGACAGGTCTCTCTCTCCCTCCAAGAGTATCTCTCCTCTCTAGGGACCCTCCTCACAATGCCCCTTTCCGACTTCCTCGCGGCCCCATACTCCCATACTCGGCACCGGCTGACTTGTCTCTGGGCGTCAACTGATGTTATCGCAGTGCCTCTGACCGGGAGGTCGTGAAGTTCGAGCCTCAATGGGTGCAAGATTTTCTACTAGCTATATAGTTAGGTCGAATTTAACCGCTGCCAGGGAAAGAGTTTTAAAGGCCGGTTGCTCTAATCCGTAGTCTTCCATGGTTTCTTTAATCTCTACCAGGCGAATGCGGGCGAAGAACCCCAGCAAACAGACTGCGGACCGCGCGCGATCTTTTCTTTCCATTCCTTGTGCTATTGTTATTACTTACACACATATGTACTACACTGACACATTTATCGAACGCTTGTCCCTGGTGGGTCGATGTTTCGCTTGTGGGACCCACCACCTCAAACCGACATGTAGGTTGGCGCGGGATCTCACCACCCAGCGGTTGAACACCACAGCCACCTTCTGTACGAAATCATGCACAACACGTACGAAATTAATGAGCATAGCCGTTGACGCGGGAACATGGCAATGCAAATTAATCAATCAACTCAGAATCGAGTGGGGGGAAAATTAAATAGATGGGAGAAAATGATCGTGTTTATATTAGAGAATGATTGAGATCCACAGAGATCATTACGTGAAGAATTTTTTGTAGGGAAAAATTGCATTTCGATTAGGAACTTTTTAATTTCTCACGTGGACATTTTCACAAAATTAGTCATAAATAACCATAAAAACAGAAATAATTACATGTGTTTCTTACGTACTCTCCTGGCGTGCAAAGCAAGTATTGTTTGTGAAATTGTTGCTTTTAGAAAAAGGCTTTTGTCTTTGAGTGCACGCACTTGTGCGCTACATGCTTCACGTCTTCCCCCTCACCTAACACTCGATGCGTGTTTGTCAGCAGAACTTTTCAATCTGATATTTTTGATGCACACGTTAAGCTTGTTTAGTGATGTCGTGCATCATTGAACTCGCGTTTTATTTTCCTTTTTGGGTAGATTTCATTGCATCAGAACAAAAAATATGAATTAGACAATGTATCTTTTTTATGCAATTTACCAATTTTTGTTCTGAGCTACGTGTATGTCCTATTGTAGCTGTTGCTGCAATCATTCAGTTGGTATTCAAACTATCCTTGATTATTCTTCCTACTTTCTGAATTTAAAATTTGCATTGAACTATTAGGTTTTCACTGAATCTATTCCTTAACTTTAATACTTTCATTCTTGAACATATTGGAGCAACATTATTCAATATTTTACAACATCAAACTTTCTTGTTTCAGGTAAGTTCCTGACGATATATGATGGGTGTACTAACGGTGTAATACGTAAGTACAAGACTAATTTCTCTTGGGAGAATGTAAGAGTCGAAGCAATTACATGTGTAAATCAATGAAAAATGATAAAACACTTTAAGAAATTAAGTATCATCATATTGAAGTAAAAGAGCAAGGATTTGTTAAATTACTATATTTTGACGGATTGAATAGCCTAGGAGAAATTAAAATCTGTAGCATATTATTTACTATTAATTTGAATCTTTAGGGGAAATTTACAAAACGCTTTTAAAGTGCAGCTCACTGTTTTCGAATTTCTTCTGAGATTTATAATTGAGCTTCAAAGATGCGTTGATGTATTTGAAAATTTGAGCACTACCTTTCGAATATCTAATACTGTATTTGTGAAAAATCTCTGAGGGAAGTGTTTCGGAATTTATTTCCTTATTTCCAAATTAATTGATATTATTCATAAGGGAACGGATTTATTGTAATAAAAAAGCAAATATGTACATATTATGTACTTATTTTTCTAAAATATGTAAGAAAAAATAGAAAATAGTGAAATAAAAATTCGTTATAATGTTTAAAATTCCATTCTTCAAGCGTTTTCCGAGCAGAGTACGTTGCCGATCAGATCTTAACATGGATTCAGAGACTGAAAGAAAGTTCTACATCTACACAAACAATTATTTGCTAGTTTCATCCGAAATATATAATACTTTCGTATATATAATACTTTCGTAGTGTATTCAATGTTGTTTACGAGGAGCCGGCTCTTACGCAAATAGCCTGTGATAGAAAGCCCCGTGTAGCATGTGATAGAAAGAAGGGTGGGGTAAAGGGGCATACGGCCCCCAACGTTAGAAAAAGAATAACACAATGATCTGAATTTCTATCGAGTTACGCGTGGGGTCATGAAACACGAGTAAGTACGTGGTTGAAGTTTCTTCTGCTTCACATACATCTGCTCGTCCTTGATCCAGACTACGCGGTTTCAAAGAAGTATATGAGGCGGGGAAGGTAAGCTTGACAATTAATACGAAGGTTCCGGTTAATACAAGCGCATTGCATGGTTTCATAAGAATTTCAGTTACAAAGTTTTCAAGTAACATATATTTCGAACTCGTATATGAAATGTTCATTTTCCATTTTTAAATATTTAAAATGTAACGAAATATGTAGCAATAGATAAAATATGTAAAAATATGTAATTAAACCAAAATATGTACAAATATGTAAAATAAAAGTGGTTTCAATTCGTTCAGAATCTTGTGTTAAGTCTAAAAATATTAGACAATGTAGGTATCTTGTCCCTGTAAAAATATGTATTTACATGAAAATCCGTTCCTTATTCATAAGACATGTAATATTGAAATAATGTACTGATCCACTGTTGAAACTTCATTCATTATTCCGTCGAAATGACCTGTAGGGGCTTTGCAAGGCACACCACGGTAAGGTATACCAGAGGCAAGCGCTGCAGTCGGACGTTGAAGGAAGTTTAAGCTGCTTCAATACTATCGCCTGCACGGGAACGCTTGGAGAACACACAACTCCACGGCACGAACTCCGCCGTAGGTCAGACTTGGCAAAGCCTCTCCGTTTGGGGGGGAGGGGGGCGAGGAGAGTTGTGACAGGCGCTGCTGCGAGCGGACCACAAGGGACGCAGGTGCTATCGCGGTCAGCAGCTCGACGAAGCGGCTACAGCCGCCGCCACCATTGCCCCCTCCCACCGCACTGCGCGTTGCCAGTAGGCCACCATTGCCACCTGGAATCCCAGAATGTCCACCATTCCCATTGCCACAAACCGGGAGCGGTGGCTCAGTGCATCCACCGATGTAACTGCAGCGCCTCTGACCAAGAGGTCCTAGGTTTGAGTCTCGACGGTGGCAGGATTTTCGACACTAGCTTTTCAGCTAGGTCAAATTCAGTCGCTGACTGGAGGAGAATTCTAGCGGCCGGCTGCTCTGATCGGTTGTTTTCCGTGGTTTCTCCGAACAACACCAGGCGAACGCCGGAGAAGTACATTAACAAATGGGCCACGGAACGCGCGCGATATTTCCTTCCTCTTCCTTTTCATATCCTCACCCCCTTACAAACACACTTACACTAACATGCACTATACTACCCACATGTCGGGAAACCGGTCGGGACTAAGAACTTGTCCCGACTGCGGCGGTGCCCCGCTGGTGCGAGATACCTGGTTGAGGAAAAACTTTGTTAGCCGACGGTAGGTCAGCGCTGGATCTAGCCATCCAGCGGGGGAAGACCACCATCATCACCTCCCAAGCAAAAACACGCGAACTAATGACCATAGTAGTTGCCGTGTCCGGAATCACTAACAATCAATCAGTCACCATTGCCACAATTCCCACTATCATTCACATTATCAGCACGAGCACCGACATCACCACTGCCACTATCACATAACCGCTAACACCACCACCTCCACCACTACCACTACTACAACAACATTACTTACTACTTTGGAGGAGAGGCCACGTTCGGGCATGCGCATTGGAAGGCTTTTTTGAGAGTGGTAGAGCAATAACTTACAATTTTCCACCACACACAACCGCATATGATTTGACGATAATTCAATTTTTAACTAAATACTTGGACTATAATTTAACGCAGAAAGAAAGAAAAGTACGGGAGCTGAAGTCAACCTAATCTATATTAGGTATTGCCAATTTATGAAAATGAAAAATCATGCGAGAGAATGAGTGTGTTAGTAAATATTGTTTTTCTAGAGCAACTATTCTATACTTTTCTTTCAACTATTTGCAAACTATTATTTTAATGCTCCGTTTACGTTTACAAGCTACTATTGTTAATCTATAGATCTAATGAGTGGTTGAGTGATTAGCCACTGTCACGAACTCATCATAATCTGTTGGTTCTCGGAATTGGCTAGCTTCGAGATAAACATCGGTTCATCTTTTTTTTAGGAATCCGTTTATTTTGGATATATGTAGATACTGAATCTTCAACTTTTTCATCAAAATGATCATCATCAGTACGATGTGGATCTTCAGTGTCTCAACTATTGGTTGTGACTCTCGCTATAGTCAGGAAAGGTACATTTTCTGAAAGCAAATAAGAACATTTCACTTGTAATTATATTTTTGTTTCATGGTATCTGTTTGTTTTACTTCAAATAAGTTTATTACAACGAACTAATAGCGTTGAAAAGTAATTTCTCTCTCATGTTTTGTCGTGAGAAGCAGACGTATTGCAAGACAAGAGGAAGTCATCAAATGTACGCTTTCTAAAATAAAGAAATGAAAACTAGTGATTTCATTTTTATGACATCTGAATATATTACTGCAATTAATGTTACTATGACGAACTAATAGAGCTGTCAAGAATAATACATCTCCGTATTTTCATAATTCTTTGTAGCCATTTAAGATGCATTTTCTAAATGAATAGAGCAACAATGGTGAAATTATTTAATTTCTGTGGTTACTGTTGTTATAAGACAATTTATCTACATTAAACCATGCCAGGGCATGTTTTCCACAATGGTTGGGATAGCTGAACCTACCAGTTAAATTCAATGAGGATCAATATCATCAGACTCGTGAAAACGGGCGCTGGAGAATATCAACGATTTTGGTTCATGAGATGTCTTTTGAACGAGATCCTCTCTCAAATAAAATTTCGCCCACTGTGAAAATCTTAAAAAGTCAACAATCCCAGTTAAACTATGATTA
Organism: Teleogryllus oceanicus; assembly: GCA_964035755.1. Taxonomy (NCBI): domain Eukaryota; kingdom Metazoa; phylum Arthropoda; class Insecta; order Orthoptera; family Gryllidae; genus Teleogryllus; species Teleogryllus oceanicus. The sequence goes on from CAXIVR010000008.1 coordinate 61,930,571, forward strand.
CATACCTAATTTTTTTAAAAAAACATTGACGTCTATTTTGGGATTTCAGTGAATTCTGAACGAAAACTTTATTGTGCAGTGGTTAAATTCTTAAGAACCCACATGCAGTGATTCCTTTGCAATTGTATTTTCTCAGAAGTTAGTTAACAAAAGTTACTAATTGTACAACTGCGTCTTCATTAATAGAACAACTCGTAATATTCAGTCTACTACTGATGATCAATGATCATAAAACACGATCTCTTAACCAGTTCAGAAACTATGAATCACACATTTTCAATTAGTAAATCTGTATGGCTTTGCAGTTTTATTATTAATTCTATTACTTCTTATTCCTCAGATATAAAGTTTAATTTTAATGTATGCGACTCCAAATTCACCTTATCGTGGTTGTGAAGATTCTAAGTCTGAGAAAATGCTCTCTTAAATAACATGCCACTGAATTTGATGAAATCCTTTTCTATACTCCAAGACGGACAATTCCGACAAAATTACTACAAATTTGAAAATTGGTATACGATTCTTTTACGTCTTCTTCCGAAACGTTTTGCTCTACTACTAGTATTCAGAAAGAAAATTGAGATTATTGATGGATTGTTTCTAAATAAAATTTCATTGCAATGGTATTATTATGGAAGTAGAAAACATGTATAACCATGTAATAACCCTTTTGTTGAAAGTAATGAAATTTTTCTTCGCTAGAAGTATAACTCGACGATTATTATTCTTGCATGCACCCATAAAAAGAATCTCAACTTATGAAACGCACCTCTCGTTATCTCTGGGGAACTGAAGAAAAAATATGGTTCGTCTAGTAGACAACCGTGATAATTGCTACCCAAGCTGCCAGAAAGTACTGGACGAGGTTTAAAGCGTTTATCGCGCGCTGTGATTACACGTGGCCAGCATACACAAACAACATAAACACATACAGCAAAACCCACTCGATGTGAACCGAGGTTGCAAGGGAGCATCTAAGGCGACTACTCGCTGGAGGTTCGGAGGAAGTTTCAATGGTCGCTGTAACCTTACTTTTTTTAACGGCGATGACACTTCATCAGCTGTTACGGTGTCATCAAATCGAGAGCTAAAATGTCATCATGGTGGCGTCACTTGGTGAAGTTTATGCTCCCGATTGGACGAAACCGTGACAGCTAATCAGCAGTCATCGGCCAGGTTACAGAAACTCTAGGATACAAAAATCAGCATGATCGTAATTTCGAAAAATATTTTACAGAAAAAATAGGAATTTGTATTTCCTATTATTATTGCAAGTTGGTGAGGAGCATTTGGAAGTTCCGTGGGCGCTCCGATCGTTTGCCGGTGTGAAGGTGATGCGACGCTGAAGAGGAAAAGGCCATGACTGGTGGCAGCAGCGAGAGGGGCGGCGGCTGGTGGTGTAGGCTCCGCTGTTGCCGAAACTTTGCGGCCGTTCGCGTCGACGGAGGCGGCGGGGGCACAGGCCGAGTGTCTCTCGAGGGGCGCTTCCCCTTTCTCCCCAAACAAATAACTGCGCGCTCGGACCAGCGGCGAGAGGACTTGCCTCGTAACCATGGCAGGTGCGTCGCGGCCGTCGTCGCCGTAGATCGACAGGCAACGCTGGGAGGATGTCATTCTCACCTAACGCGATAAGACTTATTTATTTATTTATTTATTTATTTTACGTCAAAAAACAGTTAAAAACTGCGTATGACGTGCTATGGGGAAAAGTGAATTGTGTGCACATTTTCAAAATTCTGTGATCCCTACACTAAGACATATACTACTTAAATTTTGAATTTTTTGAAAGGGAGAAAAAAAAACTCCAATGTAACCACTCTATTTTCAAGGATAAACAAGCAATAAATTTTGAATTTTGAAAGGGAGAAAAAAAACTCCCGTGTAATAAAATCTATTTTCAAGGATAAATAAGCAATAAAGTTTGGCTCTTATTACTTCCTTAATTTAATTGTAATCCTAACTATAATAACACCAAATACTACTAGTTAAGAAATTAAGAATACAAATTCTACTTTTAGTGAGTTTTGTAGATGTACAAACACTCTTATCAAATGCAATTATCAATTGTAAAACCGCTACCTCAAACTTAACTCTTACTTGTTACAACATATTTCCTCCGGCAGTAGTTCTCGGATTGAAAATTTATATTTTTGGTTTGCAAAGTTAAAAAAAAGAAATTTTTAATGTAAAATAGTTACCTAGGTCGTCCATTCTCGAGCACAAAAAGTCAAACGAAAAATTATCCATAAAAATACTTCATTTGAATTGTGTGTTCCGTTATTAATTAAGAAAATATATCTGAAGAATTAAAAATTTTTTTTTATAACTTTTAAAAAAAACATTAAGAAAAAAATTATTTTGGGAAGATTTTTGATATAGAAATAGCCCTGAGCTGCGACACCATAACTTTCCGAAAGTTATGAAAAACAAGAAAGATCCGTCTAAAAATAGTGTTAGTTTATATGTTTTGGAGGGTGGAATCGACTGAATCATTAGTAGTCCTGTTCCCCCCAAAAAACACCGGTTCTATTTTTAAAAAAATCCATCAGCCGCTGTGGTTAGGGTCCAGAATATATGGTTTCCTACCAATAGACTAAGTCGCGTCGAATGATACATCACACGTACCGAATGTTGAATAGAGAATCTAACCGTAAAGGGCAAGTGGTCACCACGAATACAACACACACTGAGATTACTCGCTTACTATATTTGGAATATAAGGGAGTTCACAAAAACAGGTTTAATTTTAGAAAGGCAGTTTGAAATGTATTTTCTCTGTTCCTTTTGCTTTCATTTTCTTAGTCGAGTAAGTTTCTTCTCATTATTTTATTAGATGATAATCCTTTCAATTTATTTCTTATGTAAATGCTATGGAATAAGTCAAAAAATTAATGGAAATTTTCGAGAAGAACGTGATATACTCATTTTTATTTTCGAACCTTTCACTCGTATTCACTCATTTCACTACCAAATGCTACTCAGTTCTTCTTCTTTTTCAGGGAAGATATTTTTAGATAATTTCTCGAAAGTACGTGTAGCTGGGCGCGTCCCACTCAGTGCGCTTAATCTGGATCACGGAAGGCGGAGGCGAGACGAGGGCCCGTTAGGGTCGTTAGATGCGGAAGCGACGTCACGTAGGGCGTGTCCAACTTTCCCTTCCGGTGCGACGCCTCCGCCGACGCCGCCTCCCTTCAGCCACCCCCCACCACCACCACCACCGGCATTGCCAATGCGGTCGCCTGCGGAACCACCTCTGTCGCACACTGGAACCAAATACGCCGAAAGAAATTCCAAAGAAACGGAATTAAGGATAAAAAGTCAATGAGTAAAACATGTTGTTTCAAAACGCAAATACAGTGAAATCTGTCTAAGCCGGAATCGATCGGGAAACACTAAAATTCCTGTTAGGGAAGTTTCCGTTTTATGCAAGGTTGTCATTTTATGACCTGATAGCGGCCCGTTTCTCCCCGAAAGCAGTAAATTACATGACTTTATCATAATTATCAAAATACATTACATATAACTTTTTGAAAGGAATCTTCAATAAATGAATATTTAACACTCATTGACAACTTTTATTTTAGTTTAAAAATACACACCTTCCTGTATTAGAATAGCTTGCTAACACTTTTCAATGCGTCAATCCTAGTGGTAGTACCTAAACATTTTGCTGCATTTTTATCTGTGACATAATATTCAAGAATTTCAGTAATTGTATTTTGAGCATTTTCATAAATGATAGTTTCAATCATTATCTGTTGAATTTATATTTCATTGTTAACAGCAGTCTTTACTATTGCAATTTCTTATTAAAATTGTAACGTGGATTCGTGGGTCTAGGTAAACCTGCTGTTTCGTGGTTTTGTGTATCATAAATCACTTTCTTTTTACAATTTATATTTCATATCTTCATGTCCTTAACGAGATTATTTTTTCAACATATGGCGAATGCATTAATTGATATTTGATTGTTTATAATATTTACTCTCCATTATTCCGTTATTTAAAAACATGCCTTTGACTTTGCTAATTGGGAATTTCCACACAAGTTTATTAATGTGTTTTCAATTCACGAGGTTAATAATCTACCTCTACAGATGGAATAATGTAACATAAATTCCAGCTTTGAACAAATTCTTTTAATACAAATAAGTTTGTATTATATCGTTAATTCAAATACTAACAACATCCATTCGATTTGATTTCTGTTTTAAAAAACGTATCAATACATTGATAAACATCATTACTCATTTACCTTTTTAAAGTCAGGAATTTATTAATGTTGTTTTGAACCCCATTAATTTGAACATTTTAGTTTTGATTTGATTAATTTATTTCTCATGTCCCATTCTATTTGCTTTTTCAATCTTTGGCATATGTAAGTATTACTTACGTCATTTGTGGGTGAATTTCAGACCTGTTAATTACAGTTCCAACACTCGATATTTTGTCTCAGTCCCCACGTGTGTCATCTACGGCGCTGCGACAAAAACGTAAATTCATTTGGGCAATTCGAATACACAACAGAAAATTTGCAATTTTTTATAAAACGTAAGAGGATTGCTGAGGGCTCGCATCACCTCACATTGATGCGCAGCCCCAAAAACTAAATAAACTGCACAGCAAATGTGATGTTTTTTTTTGTATTTTCTGTATACAAGAAAAACATTGTTATTTGTGACATAGCGATATTTCTCACCATGAAAATAAACGATGAAGCTAAACAAACTCGCCATAAAAAGTAATTGAAAACAGAACATTCTCATTTCATATCGTTTTATTTTTATTCACATATATTCCTCGGACACTTTCTCCTTTCTCGTATAATAGGGAAAAGCATTACAACAAAAAATATTAATTTTGGAGCTATGATGCACAAGCGCTAGGTAATTGAAATAATTTCAAAAATAAAAAGAAGAAAATGTCGATGAAAACATACTCGTGGCTTTCGCACCAAAAACGTGGAGGAGGATTCGAACAAAAAAGTAGAGGAGGATGAGATAAAGAAGACGGAGGTTGGAGGAAAATGAGAAGGTGGAGTCGATGAAGAAGGAGAACATCACGATTTGTCCATTTTTCGAGGGTATTCGGCCCACTGTGCTCCTTCGTCGCGGCTCTGTTTCCTGAATGGTCGGCGAGCACGCCTGCTGCCCCGGCCTTCGGGTGTCATCACACGCCCACGGCGGCGCCCCGCCGCGGCATGCGACGGCCGCCGCTCACGAGAAGCCCCGGGCGGCTGGGGCCAGCGCGCGTGACAAGCCACGATCGCAGCGCCCCCCTCCCCTTCCCACCCCCCCTCCTTTGCGACCGGCCCCTTTGCATCTCGACCTCTCTCTTCCCTCCCCAATCGCCCTTTCTCCCTCTACTTCCCGACCGCCCTCTCTCCCTTGCCCTCTTTATCCGACATTCCCTCTCCTTCCCAATGCCCTTTCTCTCCCTTTCCGACGCTCTCCTTTTCCGACCGCCCTCTCCCCTCCTTTGGACCGGCCCCTTTGCATCCGACCTCTCCTCCTCCCCAATGCCCTTTCCTCTTCCGCCCCCCTTGTGCCCCTCCATCCCGACCCTCCTCCCCCCCTTTTTCTCCTTTTCCCGCCGCTCTCTCTTTTCCATCGACCTCTCTTCTTCCTTCTCGACCGCCCGCTCTCACCCTTCTTCGCGACAGCCCCTCTTATCCCGACCACCAAGCCTTTCTTCTCCTTCTCGGCGGCCTTCTTTGCGACTGCCCTTTTCACTTTCCCCCCCCTCCTGCTCGACTACCAACTCTCACTTTTCGACAACCCTCTCTCCCTCCTATCCGACCATCCTCTCCCTCATTCCTGTCCGATTTTTCCTTGTTCGGAGGGCGAAAAGTTTCGGAGTGTTGGAAGAGTAAGTTAGTTTATATGTCCATGAAGGATGATAGTAATTAGGTTCCCCATTCATATTTGCTCGTTTTATGAATGTCGAATCAGTGCTTATAGACGGTAAATGTTCATTGAATCTCTGTACCTAAGAAAGGCATCAATACGACTAATAGGGCTGAACAGGATATTTAAATATTTCTGCGTGAGTACGTAAACCACGTGTTTTATAAGATACCAGTCTCACCGTGGATATTATGATCCCTTATTTTTTGACGTCCATCCTTCACAATGTTACAAAGCTGAAAGTTGACCAAAATCATTCAACTGCAATTTTTTAACATAATTAATGACTCATATATGCCTGTTTTAAAATCGTTATAAATTCTGTAGGCACATCAGATGACGTTAATTGTCAATTGACTACCATTTTGTCATTTGTCCTTTAAGTTTGACAGAAGTGCATTCAGTTACTTTTCTTTGTAAATTGCCAACTCCTCGTCTTTCCCGCTAACACTGAGAAAAAGAGTGTGTTCATAAATTTAATCTGTGTTCCTAACCTAGTAAGGGTTTCAAACGTCGTGGTGCTCCAAGATGAAGGAAACTAATTTGAATGAAGTCTCAAAAGCAATCTTCTCAGAATGGGAGAATCTCTATGTAAATTTTCTTTTTCGGAAACGCACGAATTTATGTGGTTCTGTGGTGCCTTCAGTAGAATTAGCTGTATTCGTTTTTTTAAAATACTTTGAAGTTTTTTGGGAAATAAGAGTTCTGTATCCAGGCATAGTTGATTGTACGATTTAACGAAATAAAGATGAAACATCCGGGAACGTTAGTTCCAATTTTATTTCTATTTAATAGATAATCATCGAAAACATAAAGGATGTCGAAAGAAGATCTTTCATCAATGCAAACCTTTTTCTTTTCAATTCACTAAAAGAGAAGAAGTCGTGAACTCACTTTGTTTGCTCTTTCGTCTATCTATTATTGTCATCTGTTAGAGAAAATATGCATGTTATCACAAACAATGCGTAATAATATCAAAGAAATAATTGGAAGCTGTAATAATAGTAAATAATAATAGCAAAGAAAAATGTTATTCCACGCTGCCCCTGGTTATATACTTCGCCAGACAGTGCTAAAAATCGTATAAAGAATGCGGAAATGCCGGCCCATGTGTGCATAATTTGTTCAATTTCTGCTCATTATTTTAGTCAATAAATAAATAATGCTTACAGGTATTATAATCGTAAAATGAGAGTCTCCAGAAGATAAAATTAAAAACGAATTTAGAGTAAACAGATGCTTCTGTACATTCGTGCAAAAATTCAGCACTATTCATGTAAAATTAGTTCACTTCGTACGAATTATTGTTGCGAGACCAAGAAAATTGTTTACAGGTACAAAAAATGGGTTTTCCTATTAAACAACAAAGACAAATTCGCTATAAATAAGTACTATTTTTATTATTTAAAAGACTGTTTTTTACAAATATAAAATAATTTGTCACAAATCATCATATCAATACATCTTAATATCTACCGTAGGTTAGGCGTATCCTCTTTCGCGTTTCTTCTCTTTGTGCGGACGAAATTTTACCCTCACACACTCATTCATGATTAGGGTAATTTGTGCTAAAAGTCAGCGTTTTTTGAAAGCCACTACAGAGTCTTGCGTGTTATATCAGTATATCAATAAACTGAATCTGAATTTCTTTTACATCGCGAATTCACCCTATCAAGCCATGTATGCTGAAACGTGTAGATACACCACATAGTCGAGTAAGATTTTAACATTATATATCCAGTTCGCTTTCCTACAATTGCTCTCTAAATCATCTAAGAATAAGCACATCCACATGTTATCGTTTTAATCTAGTCCATAGTTTAATGAACAACTATTTCATTTAAATTCTGTCTGTAGACCTGCTTCTCTTTATAAACGCTGGAATATGCAATGAGAGTAGGTGGATGCTATTCCCCAAGATAAGAAGTATATCGTACACACGCTCGTTTCCGCGTAGGCGAGGTGCCTTTAAGCCCCGCAGCGCACCCACCCACGAGCGCCGCACTCCATCTCTTCACATTAAACTTGATTCTTTCCGATCAACTCCGCCACATGCTTCGGGAGTTTTCTCATCTCCTAAGTTGCGCCAGAAGCGGAGAAGGTGCAGGCGCTCATCTGCAGGCGGAGCTGCCCCCGCACCTCGCCCCCGCACCCCTCGCGCCGCCCCCGCGACGCCCGTCGACGCCCCCCCCCTCGCGCCGCCCCCGCGACGCCCCCCCGCGCCGCACCCCCGGCGCCGCCCCTCGCGCCGCCCCTCGCGCCGCCCCGCGACGCCCGTCGCCGCCCCCTCGCGCCGCCCCGCGCCGCCCCCGCGCCGCACCCCGGCGCCGCCCCTCGCGCCGCCCCCTCGCGCCGCCCAGCCAGCCCGCCCCCCGCGCCGCCCCGCGCCGCCCCGCGCCGCCCCCGCGCCGCCCCGCGCCGCCCCGCGCCGCCCCGCGCCGCCCCCGCGCCGCCCGCCCCGCCGCCCGCGCCGCCCCGCGCCGCCCCGCGCCGCCCCGCGCCGCCCCGCGCCGCCATCCCTACCGCCGACAATCCATCCCACAGCTGCCAAGGCACCTATACAGCCGCCAAGCCACCCCTGCAGCCGAAAAACTATCTCTACCGCTGCCAAGCAACCCTACCGCCGACAAGTCACCCCTCGTGCCAAGAAGCTATCTGACACCTGTGAAGAGACCCTTCAACTCCAAGCCCCGTATACGTACACCCGGCAAGCCATTCTCACCGCCGGTAAGCTACCCTTATCCTCCCACAAGCCATCGCTACCCCCTCCCGACTCCCACCCGCGCAGCCCGCGCCGCTTCGCCTAAATCCACCCCTTTCCGTCACGGAGACCTGCTCCTCGCGCGCTCGTTCTCCTAATGACCGCAAAAACTGAGCCCCCTCCGGGATTGATGGCCGCTGTGTCGCGCGCTCCCCCCCCCATCGCCAATTTCCAGCCGCCCCGCTCGGGACCGCCACCTCGCCAGACACCCTTGTTCCATTCGTCTACTGCCTCTTGCACTTTCGCCGTCCCTTGGCCTCCTTTCCCATACTCTTGCTGTCCGTCCCGCTCTCTGTCCATCTTTCGGTTCCACGTCATCCAGCCCACTCCCTGCGATGTTCGTCCCGATACAGTACTGGGTAGACCTCTCATATTTCGGGTAGGTTGAATCGTTCTTGTGTTTCTCAGTTTCGATTCAATTCGCCGTTCTCAGATTTTTCTGGTCCTCAGACTGATATTTTTCGATCCACTAAAAATTCTAATTACCTTTTTTTGTTTATACTCCCTGAAGTATTATATTTTTTCTCAGTCTATTGCTCCCCCCCCCATCCTTTCATCTCAAGTCCGCTGTTTTATAGCATGTTACATTGTGTTTCTTCATTCTACTTTTCTAACGTTCTCACGGCTTTCTTCTGTGTTACTTTTTTTTACTCTCTTTGCTTCTCTTTCTTCACATCTCCTGCTCAATCCTCACCATTCCGTTGCATTTCTAAATTAACTACTCTTCTTAATGAATAATTAAAGCTGTTTTGTAATTTTGTAATCACATTGTACCCGATGCATTTTTGTCGTCTCGTCGTATTCGATACATTTTTGCCTGAAATCCCTTCGATATGAGTGTGAAAGGACATAATAGATTTGCAAAGTGAAAACTGTTCAAAACGTAATTTTAGTGAGATGTAGTTCCTAGACGAGGTGTTAATGATAAGGTAATGTTGTTAAGAAAAGCTAAAGGAATAAAAATATTATCCTACCAAAAGTTCGTTCGCTATTATGATCATTCTTGGACCATTTAATTTCCTTTAAAGATGCAGACTACTAAAACAGATTTTCCGCCAGGTAACGTAATGTTTTATACGTAACGCTTAGCTTCGTATCTTCTGTTACACAGAACAAATGACATTAGATAAATATGATAATAGATAAAGTGATCATGTATGATATTTATGATAATGTAGCGTAAAAATATAATGAAAATCAGAATACACCAAAATGAATTTAATAAAAGGCAGTTAAATATTATAGTAATCATCTAAACGTTGAAATGAGAAGCGAGGGAGAAAAAACACCAAACAAGAAAATGGGAATTTCAGGGATAATTCTTCAAAGCCAAGGTCACTCGAAGAGAGTTCATTATCAAATACCTCGCAATTTCATAAAAAGAAAAGAAACGTTTAAAGAAAAGGAATAACTCAATGAATTTTAACAAAATGTAATTTTAAAAAGACATGTAAGAAAAAAAAAACAGAAAAAAGAAACGAAGAATTTGTAGAAGAAATTGAGATGCGAGAGCATACATACGAGAGGCAAAAATGTTCCAAAGCGAGATGTTATCCCCGTTTTGTCCGGCCATTTCGTCAACAAGCTCCTCAGAGCGGGAGGCGCGCCCCGGCCCGTGTTTGCATAAGGCCGGCGCCGCAGTGGGAGCCGGCGGCTGCAGGTAATCCGCACGCGGTCCCGGGGGACTCTTTTTGCCGCCGCCGCTGCGGCCCCAGTTGGCGCATCCGCACGAGCGCGGATTTTTTGGCGGCCGACGCGCCGCGCCTCCGCTGCAGCGTCTGCGCCCCTCCGCGCCAACGCCGCCCCGCCCCGCCACGCCAAATCACCGCCCCGCCCCGCCGCCAGGCTTCCGTCGCTACCGCCGATCAACGCTTCCACCACCATCTTTGCGTTGCCGTGCTCAACGCTGCCTTCACCACCGGCAGCATCGTCATCGTCAGCATTGCCACAGCTACCATCACCACCAGCATCCCCGTACCTCACCACCACATCACACCGTACCTCACCACCGTACCTCACCACCGCACCCCACCCCACACACCTTCTTCTGTCATCACAGCCGGCCCACCACCACTACCAACCCCGTTTCCACTATCAATACCTCCATCACCACCTACGGTCCCATCGGCCCGGCACTCCTCCTCCCCGCCATCGCCCCCTGCCAGCACCACATCTACCTTCACTGCGTCCCCCCTTCCCCCCCTGCACACTTCTATCTCCACTATCTCAACCAACTGGCTTGTCCTTCGTCTTTTTGCATCCACTTGGTCATCGCTGACTCCGCTACCTTCATCCCTCTCTCTTACCACTTACGTCGTCATCTTATTCTCGTCTTGTTCTTCACCAGATCCGCCGTGCCGCTTTCTATTCGTTGTCGTTTCTCTTCATCACCGTCTCCTCCAGTTTTCTTCCTCCGTCTCTTCCTCCCTGCGCCGACACGTCTCTGAGACGCAGAAAGGAGCCACAACCCCTCTCCTCCCCGCCTCCTATCTCCGCCACCCCCAAACGCTGCGCGCGACCTGTGCCTGCCGGAACTCCCGGATGAAAGGTCCAGGACAGACGATTTCCACCGGCGCGGTACGGCCCGCGTCAGCGGCACCGACCCCGCGAAAGAGAGCGACCGTAGACGGCTGCGAAGCAAGGAACTGCTGGAAGCAGCATTGTTTTACTACTCCGCACTAATGGAATTTTGTAGATTTATCTCTATTTAAGACGGGTAAAATCATTTCTAACTGGGACGAGAGATGAGTCAACAATCCAGAGACAGCATTATCCGGCATGTAGCTGAAGCTTCGTGGACTACCCAGTTTTCTGCAGACTTTAAAATCGATCATGTTTATAAGTCACTCTCGTTTCTTACTTAGAAGCGAACCAACGCTTTAAAAAAACACTAAAGTAGCCTGAAAAATTAGACTCTAAATGTCAGAGTATCCGTTTTCTAACATGATGAAAAATAAATATAAAATCACGAATCTCACTGTTGTTTTTCTTTGGAAATGTGTTCGTGATTTCTATTTACATACGTTCCTAATTCGACTTTATATTCACGTCATCAATGCACCCAGAATCATTAAAGTTTGTGTAGTTTCATTAACAAAATTTGAGTTAACCAAATTTAGGAGAACTAATTGGCATTACAAACTTTCCCGTGTTTTTCGGGTGCTCAAAAATGTTTTTGTAAAATTTGAGCGCAGTCGTTCTAGTGGTTCACAAGATGTTTAAGAAAATATGTAAAGATTAATATGTAGAATCAAATTAGACTGGAAAATATATTTTCATAACCGGGGAAAAAAATGTTGGTCTAAAAATTGAGTGAAAAGTCTGACATTTTTTTTAGAAATATTTTTATTATAGTGGACCTACAATGGTGTCTCAAGTACAGCAATGAGTCTCTAACATGATTATAAATAAACCTATTTAACATTGTCACTATTAGGCATGTGTGAATATTTCCTTAATCGTTTGTCTTCGGAATTAGTGGAAATAAATTGACCTTAAATTCAACTGTATGATCTGCCGTTCAGGAAAAAATCGTCCAATGCACATGTCAGAAATTTCATACAAGTTTTCACTTTTAAAATATATTTCTGTTTTAACCAGTGATTTCCAGCAAAGGTCAGACGCAGTACGTCACTTGCAGGTTGTGTCGGTTACGATGGTTGTGAAAGGTTAAGCATGGAATAAATGGAGTTTCATGATGTGGAGTGTGCTGTAGAAACACGAAAATTGTTTGTGACAGGGCCCAAACTTTGCGAATAACCCTTCCTGTTGAGAGATTAACATTGAATAGCGGTTGTGCAGGGTGATACAAGAAAAATTAGAGGTACGCTCCGAGACTTTTAGGACCAAACTATGCGATGTTGTTGTTGGCAGAACATCCACAACTCGGCGAAAAATAAAATAACAGGCTACCAAAATGTTTGGAATCGCATTCGTGTACACGTTGAAGAGAATATTATTGGTTAGTAAATTTAGCTGAGCACCACGAATCCCCCAGATCTGTTAATTAAATAGGAATAATAATAATTATTATTATTTAATTAAAAAATATTTTAATAAATATAAATATATATAATATTTTAAATATTTTTATAAGCTTGTCGTCACTGCTACAAAAGCTTACATACTCAAAAAGAAGAATAAAATGCACAATATCAAACGAAATCTATTTAAACGTAGTCATTTCCACTGTGGTAGTGATTAAAAGACTACGAGAAGTAAGAATTCTGAAAAGTGTACGAAGCAAATCCAAAGAAAGAAAGAAAACAGGAAAGTCGATAAATAATAAGAACGGGCGGGGTCCGACACAAACAAGAGACGAGACAATAAACAGACAGGAGGAAGTGGAGTGGTGGAAAACCGAACCGTGAAGAGACAAAGAAAATATTAGGTGGAATTACTCGCACATAGGTGTTCAAAGACGGATGAGTGGAAACTAGTAGGGCTAAAAAAGGCACGTACGTTCTCACCTGTATTTTGACGCAAAATTACGCAAAAAGTACTCATTTTCCAAAATTGTACTTGACCTTATTTCAAATCTATCTTTAAGAAACAGATCTGATTAAGGGAAAAATCTCTATTCTCATAATTGAAGTTGTAGTAAGACACCATTCTTGGCGTTAGACGCCAAGAAAAATTTTGAACTTTCGCAATTTTCGAATAATTAGGGTTTTCAACGTCATAAGACTGTACCATTCTCTTAAGCGTCCTTCACACTATCCAACAACAAAATGTAATCAAAAGGATTGGTGTATATTTTTTTTTTAAATTTTCGAGAATGTCTCAGGGGCTTCATGTAAAGTACACCGCAAAATTAAAATATCGGTTTCAAATTTAATGGGTCGCGACAACAGCCAAATCAATTGAGAATATCAATTTTAGATAAAATCGACTGACGATTTAGCCGCTAGCGTTGTTCACAGCTGAACAGACAGACGACCGACATTTTGTCCTCATTCGATTTTTCGGTATCAAGGACTCATAAAACCTGGTTTCTGACTAACCACGTGTTAGAGGATTTTTTTGTAATTTAGCAACTGGATTTATCCACTTTTTCGTTATTAGGGCTCTATAATAAGAGTTTTTCTGCCAAACATTCGCCGTTTTTTCGCGCAGCGATACATAACTTTCTCTCCGTTGCGAGAAAGTAATAAAGTGGGAGGACGAGATGACGTAGGAGATGGATGAATGGAGCTGGTGAAAAACGGATAAGCGAGTGCAGTGCAGAACGAGATGGATATGTTGAATCGAACAGTATGCCGTTCTTGCTGCTTTGCCATGCCATCCCTTGTCGCGCCGTATCATTCCGAGCCGTGCATTGCTGCGGGAGATGAATATTTAAAGAGGAGCCGAGCGTTGCCGTATCCGGTTCGAAGGCTTCCGCCGACGCCTCTCGCGGGACGCAGCTTCCTGTTCCGGTACACGGGTCCGCACTTTGCGCTTCCCACCCCCCCCCCGCCCCCACTCCCGCGCCCCGCCCCTGACCCTCTTCTTCCTTGGGCCGTATTCTCGCCGCCCACTGAATATCAATTCTAGGGAGTCGGCGTGGTTCGTCAAGATTGCTCTATCTGACGTAATGTGTGTTTCCTAATCATGACTGACATTTGAAACAACGGTTACTCTTCGTAACAAAAAATTGTTTTAATGTTACATTCACAATTCTGTCGTTCTGCTAAATTTTCGTGGACGATACTACATATCTTGAGTACATGAGACATCGTACATGAGAAGAGACAAAATACTCCAGATACAGTGAATTTTCAGTTCTAGTGATCTTTCGGAGTATATTTAACTTTCGGATCTAGTTAACTTTCGGATATAGTGAACTTTCGGATATAGTGAACTTTCGATATAGTGAACTTTCGGATATAGTGAACTTTCGGATATAGTGAACTTTCGGATATAGTGAACTTTCGGATATAGTGAACTTTCGGATATAGTGAACTTTCGGATATAGTGAACTTTCTGATATAGTGAACTTTCGGATATAGTGAACTTTTGGTTTAGTGAACCGAGGTCGCTGGCCCCGATCCACATATGTTTTAATAAACACTATGAGGCTCGGTTTTAGTGAACTCCATCTCAGGAAAACGTCCTTCGTCGTAGGACCGCCAATTCCATAACACTAAGGGATTGCAGACGGCGAGTCGTGTGAGTTAGTTTTGTAGTATTTGCTGCAAAAGAAAGCGACTGGCAGAGCGTGCCCCACTGAAGAAATAGTTTCATCTCCTCTGTGACAAAGTTTCCGACATTGAAAATTTCATCAACGCGGACTGTTTTATGAAAATGTGGAATTATATCTGGCTAGGACATTGTAAATGCAGTGAGATAGTCTTCCAGGACGAAAAAGAGAGTGTAATGACGAATAGGAGTCAAATGAAGAAAATGTTACAACAGTGCAAGACACACTCAAGAGTATTAAGACTGACTACAATCTTTTGAGTAAAATGGCAATGTATAATCAAGTTTGGAGAGACATAGAATCTAGATCAGGTTCTACAAAGTTTTATAAAATTCTGTGCACAAGAAACATTAACAAAAAATTTATTTTATTGATAAATATATTGCAATTTTGAATTCACTATGTTAGGATATTTTACTTAAGCTCTGAAATAACAAAAGGAGTCAACTGGAGAAACTTTTATTTTTGCATTTTCGGTTATAGTGATCCAAAAATATTGGTTCCCAGAGGTTCACTTAGTTAACGAGTGTGAATATTAACAAAATCTCTTCTTCCTCTGCCAATTCTGCCCTTTTTCACTAATGCATTCCACGTTATGTTATAAATATATGAGAAAATTATATTAATCTAATTAATATTATACACGTGCAAAACAATTTATGAAAATAAGTGATAAATATTTTATCCTAAATTAGCAGTACATACATGGAAAAAACAAGTATTTGGATATTATTTCTTTATCTTCTACCATGCTTAATTCAATGAAACCTGTTTATATTACAAAACAGATTGCGAAACGTCAATCAATCAATAAGGGTAATTCATGTAATCATTTCCAAGAAACAATGAGTAACTCAACAGCGTGTTAAGAAAAAATACTACCTTGATTGCATATAAAAGACGCGATGCATTTTTGAAGCGTCCCGCACACGAAAATGACGTGCCTAACTAGCAATCTTGATCATAATGAGGTTAGGTGTCCCTGTAATTAAAAAAATTGAAGTGGAAGGGCGTGCAGCAGAGAGCGAGATCAGTGGCCTCATTAAATGAGCCTGCTAGATTCTGGCCAAGGACCCGAATATTTCAATCCAACGCGCGCGGAAGAATTAAAAGATTAACATAATTAAATTAACAATCATTAGAAAAATTTTATACTCCAAATTTTGTCGTTAGATTATCTTACGTTCTATATCGTTTTTCTAAGACAACTTTAGTTAATTCTGAAGGAACGTTCATAGATGCTATTATCAGAGGTTTCACTTTTATTTTCGTGTTAAGGAAATATGATCTGAATAATTTTGGACTACCTCTCTGGTTTGCCCTCCAATTATAGGATGCACTCACTCCCGTTTTCTACGCTAAACCCGGAATCCCTTGAGAGCTGTAACAGCTGCAACCTGCAGCCAACTTCCTCATGGTTACTCTCTTCTGAAGTTACCTCAAGCTTACCAACACCACACTACCACAGGATCTTGTTCTAGGCACATTCCCTTACGTCTTAATCTGCATTTACATCAGACACAAAAATTAACGCTTCGTTTTGTGCATGGAACCAACTGTACCACTTGAATTCTATGTGCGTTCCTTTTTCTCAGATGCGTCATGGATATTTGTGCATACTGAACCTGCACGGTTATAAACCGATCACACATAAAACACCGCGACCACCTCCCGTCTCCTGCTCCTGCATCCTTTGTGCCAATAAACTACCACCAACATCGTGCGATTACACATTAATTTCATTATCGCCTAATATAAGCCATTCTTTCTCCTACTCAGCCGATGTCCGACGTAAGACTTGAACATAACCGCTGCCATTACGTTCCGGACGTGAGTTCAAACGTTTAATCAGAAATAAACACTGAATGTTGCGTAAGTTGCTGTAAATAAGTTGTAGTTTTGTACAAAAATTTTCACATTATTCGCAGTTTCTTTGGACTTTCTTCTTAAGTAAGACAAAAATTCGTTCTCACACTAATTATAATTATATTAACACAGCCACAATTCAAAGTCATTAGTTGATGTAAATAATACTATAACATTATAATCAGATTAATGTATGAATATTATGCAATACTATTTATATTACTATGTAAGAGTGGTTATCGAAACCTTCAGGGAAGCACTGCCTCTTTTTTGGCGCAAATAAATCGCCCCTTCGTCAGGCTGCATAGTGCACCATCCAGCGGCCGCTGCGGCCGGGGGCTTTGAAGCGCGCCGCCCCACGTGCGAGCCATCGCGAGGCGCCGTTATGGGGCGGAGATCCGCCGCTGGCGCCGAGAATTGCGCGCGTGGGCGTCGTGAAAGCGACCGCGCGGCGCGACACGGAGCGGGCGCAAGGCGGAGATTAAAACGTTCGTCGCCGCTCTCATCGCCTTCGACCACCACACCGCTGCCCATCGCCTCTCACTCCATTGCCTCTGCCCCAGACGCCATCACCATTGTCAGACAGCCACACCTACCGTTACCGTACGCACCGCACCGTTACGTCACCGTACCGTTACCGTTACCGTCACCGTTTCCGTCACCGTTACCGTCATCGTTACCGTTACCGTTCCGACACTTACCGTTAAAAACCGACGGCGTCACCGACACCGAACCCGACGCCGAACCGACGCCGAACCCGACGCCGAACCCGACGCCGAACCCGACGCCGAACCCGACGCCGAACCCCGACGCCGAACCCGACGCCGAACCCGACGCCGAACCCGACGCCGAACCCGACGCCGAACCCGACGCCGAACCCGACGCCGAACCCGACGCCGAACCCGACGCCGAACCGACGCCGAACCCGACGCCGAACCCGACGCCGAACCCGACGCCGAACCCGACGCCGAACCCGACGCCGACCCGACACCGAACCCGACGCCGAACCCGACGCCCAACCCGACGCCGAACCCGACGCCCAACCGACGCCCAACCCGACGCCGAACCGACGCCGAACCCGACGCCGAACCCACCCGCGCCCCCCCCCCCCCACACCCGCCCCGCACCATACTTGCCCACCGCCTTTTCCCATCGTTTCCGACACCAACACCGACACTACCATTGGCATTGCATTGCCACTGCAACCGCCACCTCAGTTATGCTTCCCCTTCTCTTTCCTTTCCGCTCACCCTCACCTCCTCATCCATTGCATTACCCCCTACCCCACATCTTTCGCCTCAAAAGCCCACCACCCCTCTCTCCGCGGTCAGCCATCAGCAGCACTATTTCCACCATCACCACAATCGTCACTGTGTCCGCAATTATTATCGCCGCCACCACTTGCACTGCCAGCAGCGCCAAGTAACGGCGGTGCCGACGCCCTTGCCGCCTCCGCGCTCGGTTAGCTTCCGCCCACGCCCCCGCGGAGGGAATTTGAATTGATCTTCTGGGCGCTCCCTGGCGGCGGCTGTCCTCATTCTCACGTTTCACGCTGTGATTGAGATCTGCTCCGTGCAACTGTTCAGGAGGGAAGGGATTGAAGGGGCACTAAAAGAATTGTCATTCGAAGAGGTCAATTCAAGAGTTTATTTCCAAAGGGACGTATCTTCATTTCTGTTCGTTTTCTATTTTAATGTATCAATATATTCTTAAGGCGCTTCTTGATCACGCAGCCAAATAGCGTGTTAAATGTTGCGATTCTCGTATGTTAAACAGTATGCGAAATCCACTGACTTCTTACTGGAAGGGTGAAGATACGAGTACTTTTCCTTTCTGAAAAAAATGTTCCATTGAAATACGTCACTTCAATTATGCGCTGTAAATAAAGCTAAAATATTTATTGTAATGTTCATGATCACCCTTTATTTCGTGTTAGGTAAAATAATATTTTTAGCCATGCTCCTAAAAATCACATTTTCAGTACATTCTGCAAACAGTTGTTTTAAGTCATTCTTTCGTTTAGCTTTAATCAGTACAGTGGTGATCAAATTATGAGGGGTTGTGAATTCCCAGTTAATTGCGAAAACCGGCATTACATTGTATGCCCAGAATGTCTAGATAAGAAGAAAAAATATTAGTGACCAAAATGAATGGCATGTGTAAATTTATAAATGGTGTGAAACGCTTTTCTAAATTTGTTATCATGTGCGATATGTTAAAATTGGCTTGTTAATAAATTTGCGAATCTGCTATATAAACTTTAGAAGACCTGTCCATACATACAAACTACAAAATTGCTCTTCCATAACTTTCTTAAATCTCTTTTGAACATTCTCGAGACTGTATATTCCCGAGCCTTCTATGTAGATTAGTTTAATTCCTAGCCTAATTTACTGTCACGTCTTGCCTTTATACACTTTTCGCCACGTACGAATACAGTCCACCACGATAACTGACGTTTCAAAATACGGCGGAACTAATGTAAGGTTAAGCGATGTCTCACAATTGAAAGTCGTAAATTCAAACACGTTTGCGAAATGGTTTGCACATTAACAAGCAACCTAATAGCATTCGCTACACAATTTGTATAACTTCTTCTGGCACGTCACACATTCTTAGACATTCGCGAGCAGTTAAAATTCAATGAACACTGATATTTTATGTAATGTATCATAAATTCTGGCTCAAACGCATAATAAAGATGATTTATTTACAATTCAAAGTCCATTTAATCATTCACAATGCGGTCGTGTCCTACAGCATATAACGAACGCTGTCTGTTAGATGGCGCTCTTTAAGTGTCCATAAGTAAGGGTCGTCGTTATACATTCCAAATATACATGACAGATGCGGCGGTCGACTTCAGTGGAAACTCTCGTCTTTTAACTGAAGATTTGTGACGCACGTTCTCGACAGCTATGCTTGTGTGGTGCCAACCCAGTTTTCAACGAGTCGTTAAGAGTTCTAAAGCAGGTGTAATGAGAAGCAGGTACGGTCCAGTCTGAGCCTCTGTGATATGAGGGTCGTGTCATGCCGACGACCTTGTTGTAAAATGCGTGGGTATTCATAAATTGAAAAAATGTTTACCAATAATATCAAAAAGATGAATAATAACAGGATTAGTAATAAAATTATCTATTGGCGACACTCACGCCTACTCTTCAGTCCGACCACAATTTTTAATTTTTTTTTTGCTGTGACTACAGGGCGCGACCCATCCGTCTAAAGATGACTGGAATTGCAACTTTGCAATGCCTGTCATTTAGGCACTCCTTTCGAAACTAAATAGTCGTGTCCTTCAAGTAATAGTTTAATGTTTCAACGAATTTAGTTAAGTAGTCAGATAAAACCAATATGGGTTTTAAGACAAGATTTTTCGCCTTGCCTAACGAATAGATATTCGTTATCAATTTTAGTGTTGATTTCCGAAAAAGCTGTGGAATGTTTGTTATGTGCTGTCAAATTAATTCAAAACGAATATGGAAGTTGTAGAAGATGGAAGGGTCGACATGAGGGGCAATTCTAGAAGGGGTCGTCGTTCGATTGCTAAATTGGCGATTATGTCATATCCGTGATTCGTCTTTGCTCAAATGCAGTGCACTCGGGCTTATCTAGCCGGTTGATTGTTGATGGTTTGAATATTGGTAAAGATAAATTTGGAGGAATTGTAACTGAAGGTTAGGAAAATGAAAGATCTAGCCCTATTTCTTCCTCACGTTTTGACATAGAAAACATGCAACACGTTGCTAGTGACGAGTATTTTCTTCTGAAAAGACACATTGATATTTTAGTAACAACATACCAAATACAACAGAATATGAGTTTTTCTTATGATTGTTCTTACTTATTTCTTAATTCACCTTTAAAGCAAAAATCTAGAAGTTTTAAGTAGGATAACCTACTTACAGCCTACTAAAAGTTTTTAGTAGACAGCTCAACGTTCTTTCCAGGTGAAAACTTTAAGCATTTTAAGTAAATAAAACCTCTCACATTAATTTTCGAGCAAAAAAATAAGTTATCACGTTTGATGATTTGTTTATATTATTTGAAGGAAAAACGCAATATCAATAATATAATTTTAATTTATTATCACTGAACAAAATTAAATCATTTTACATAGTACTAAACAAAATAATGTACACAAATTTTTACAAATATTACATGATACGTTGTTTTACCGCCCCTTTAATACTCGAGCAAAATTGGAATAGGTGATAAATTAACATTAAAATAAACTTAATATTTAAAAGTTAGTTCATTTTACTTTTACACGTTTTTTCAGTCTTCTTGGCATTACAGACGACCCAGTTCTACCATTCTTTTTGTTATTTAAAGTCGCATCAACATGTAGGTCATTAGCGGCCACTATTGGAGGATAACAATATGAAGATGAAACGATACGGTGATGAAAAGGAGTGAAAGGATGAAAACAAATACTACCATGCCTCAGGCGAGACTCGAGCCCGCGACCGTTTGACAGCGAATTGCTACTATTTCTTGCTATTTGCCTCACTGATGAAAGGCTTTTCTCCTAACATCTCGCCCATTATATCCAACATTTTTGCCCAGTTTCCCAAAGGACGGACGTTCTAGTTGAAGTACGCAGTTTAGCAGATAATTCCTAAGCACTGAAGCGGGGATTTTTCTTGACCCATCGCCAGAACCCGTGATCTTCTCTATTACTAACCTTGACTGGTCGCCCTCTCTGTGGTATTATTCTATACGTCCTTCTTTCTTGTACCTCTGTATTATGTCATGAACAGAACTCTTATAAAAATTTGAGGTTTGTGCTACTTCTCTTTACATACGACCCTTGGCATGATGAACAATCACCAACTGTTGCTCCTAAAACGCAGTGTTTCCCCTTTTGCGATCTATCTTCCTTGGAACTGATACTTCTGAAGTCAACATAATTACTGGACATAAATTGTGATAGTTTGTTTCATGATTAGGGATGTTTTCACCCCACCACCTGGTAACAAAGACGGAAATTATTTGCAATTACAAGGAACTCGCAGAATTGCCCGACATAGCCTCCCTTCCAAAAACTTCCGAAGTTGTTTTTACTAATTCTTTCAAGTTTCAGTGCTTTAGTTAACACCATTATTTGCATTAAAGGTGTAAATTATGTCTAAAACTTTTGTATTTTATAAGTCAATAAGAACTTCAAATTAGGTTAAGAAGAGGAAAGAGGGTTTTCCTCGAATATTAATGTGACTTAACGTAGATATTTCAAGTGATAACCAGGAAACAATAGAAAAGCCCCAATCATCTTTAAACAGTAAAAGTACTGGTACTAGTATTATAATTTCATTTTTGTACGATTAATTTATTAAAATTACATTAATGACTAAAAAACAAAATTGATTACATAGGATTACACAAGTTTTTATATTCTCTCGAAATATTAACTCTTTAACTCCATAGCTCTCTCAAACGACGCTCTCTCAAACTAAGACAAAACCAATTAAAACCTTTGTATCATCACAATAACTTTCTTAGACACGATTCCATAGTTCCTCTTGTGAAATTTTCTGGAAAATGTAAATTCCTCTTTCATTTTGTATATATTGTACCGGTTTCGTGGTATCTGAATATAGAAGCATATATGATGTGGCATCAGAATTGTCGATATTTTCTGGGAAGCGCATCAAATATCGAGTGACGCAGGTGCGATAATTGCATGGCCGAAATTCCATCGACGACAACGTGGTCCTGGCAGCGCGGAGGCCGTCTCGAAGCAGCCCTTCGATTTCGGATTTGGAGCCAGTTCCTTGGGCCCAGCCCGGAAGGGCATTCCACAGTCAAGCTCCTTCGACGTTGGGCCAGCGGCGAAAGGGCATTCCGGGTCAAAATCCTCCAGTGATCAGGCGTAGAAATAGTAACATTTATACTAAAAGTACCAATTTACCGATTCCCCATAGATAAATTTAAACCTCTACGAAAGAAAAGCCCGTAATTTTCCTATATATCACGTAACATTTCTTACTCGAGAACATAAAGTGTTCCCCCCGACCATTCCCATTCGTAATTCTTAGAAATATTATTATTGATTATTTGAGGTCTTCAAATGGAGAGTTCTCGCAATTTTGAAGCACTAATTGGTAATCTTACTGGTTTACAATATATATCCACTCTTGTAAAGCGTACCTCGCAGAATAAGAAAATGTAAAATGAAAAAAATTAATTTAAAGGTGGTGAAGTTGAATTTTATTGGTCTCCCACTTTTATTTATTGAAAATATGAACGAATGAGTACACATGTTAAATTTTTGAATACTTGAAATACTAGATTTCTATTTTCTACATACATGTAATGTGTAAAAATTTACTAGTTTCATTTAATTTAATTCCCACTAGTTTGTTTTCGGAAACGCTTTTGATTTTGGTAAACCTGCTATAGTACATTCTAGAAATATGTTTCGTTACTAACTGTACAGGTGGAGGTATATTGCGAGTTGTTAAGATTCCTGTTTTGTGGAGAGGTTTTCAAAATGATGGAGTTGAACTATAACGGTTGTATAAAAAGGTTCCTTTAGAAAAAACACACTCTGACCAAGAAGTGTTTGGTAGTCTTTTAATCCCAGGTACGGTCTGTTACAGCGGAGGCTTGACTGTTAAAATTTGTTGCGTGCAACCAACACTATTCCTGAAATGAAAACTTTCTTCCTGTTTTTTTTGGGGGGGACGTAATAAGAACCACAGCCCTCAATTACACGGTAAAATTAGTCAGAGAAACCGATTTTCTGCTTTCAAAGCTTCTCCTGCAAATCAGTCAGTACAGATATATTCTTCTCGCAGCTTCTCGATAACACGCATAGTACTGCTTCATGCCGAACTACTTCTAAAACCTTTAAATGCTCAACTTCATTTCTTCTTTGTGTTCTTCACATCATTTATTGTGGATTTATAAATCTGATAACTCTCCAGTCTTTTTTGTTAAATTTGGTTCAATAATGCACAATGCTGTCATCTATTGTACGGTCTGTCCTAACAAATCCATTTCTTTATTCGATAATTGGTTCTTCTGTCATTCGTATCAATCTAAGATTCTCGTACAGCAAACCACATACTCCGTTTTCCAGCATCTCCCACTGGTCAATTTACCTTGGCACTGGTCCTGCATTGGTTCAGCCTCATCCAATCGTGCCCTACGCTTTCGCATCCCATGCCCTTCATCCCACTCTGGCATCCCGAGCCCCTCCCTCCAACTCCACTTATCCTCCGCGGCGCTCTGACGTCTGTATCCGTGTGGACGGGATGCAGATCCGAAGGGCGCTTCAAAAGAAGAGCGCGCGGGGCCCGAGGATTTCTATATAAAAATTCCCCTCCTCGATCAAAGCGCGCGCCGCACCCCGCCGGGGGCGCTCCGTGAAACGCGAGGTATTTCTTGAGCGTCTTTCCCCCCCGGCCCCACGCGGCCCCCCCCCTTATCCCTTCGCCGCCGCACCAAACCCCTGCACGAAGCACCTCGACGCGGTACCCTCCGACGCCCCTCTCGGCCATCCATCCCCGGTTCGCTCTCATGCCGCGCCTTCCCAAGATGTTTCCCCGCCCCATCCCCCGCCCTATCTCCCCGCCCTATCTCCCCGCCCTATCTCCCCGCCCTATCTCCCCGCCCTATCTCCCCGCCCTATCTCCCCGCCCTATCTCCCCGCCCTATATCCCCGCCCAATATCCCCGCCCCATCTCCCGCCCCATCTCCCGCCCCATCTCCTCCCCCTCCCGCCCCTCTCCCGCCCCATCTCCCCATTCTCCCGCCCCATCTCCCCGACCACTTCCCACCGCCCCCCGCCACCCCTGGCCCGTCGCCCCCACAATGCCTCTCTCCCCGCTCTCTCTCAGTCCCCACCGGCCAGGTGTTTCCACCCACCCAGCTCGTCCCCCCGCCCGACTTCCCAGTCTCGTCCGCCCCGTTTGCCGGCGCGCGCTCTTGCTTTGCGCACGGGGGGAGCCGGCTCGCGCAGCCTCTAGCGCAAACAAGAGCCCCTCTGCGGAGCCCCGTGCGGAAATCAGGCGTTCCTCTATTTGTGGTCTGCAGGCGGTGCTTCATCTACCGCGAGGAAGAGACGAACCTCGCGACTGGAGGAGCTTTTGCTTTGTGGGAGCTCCAGAGTAAAAGATACTGTTGGGTTTTTCTGAGGGTTTTCAAGAAGATTCTGCAAATCTTCTGAGGAGGAGCTACCTGTTTTTATCACAATATTTTTATGTTCGTATTTTCAGACATGTCTTTGATGTATTAACGTAAAAACTTCAGCGTTTAAGTGCTCGTCCAATGGAGATCTTTATATATTTTCTGGGTTTGTTCGTGTCAAACACAGGCCGTGGTGTAATACGATGCTTATCTCGACTACTCTGGCTTCGACGTCAGTTCTCACACTTTATTTGTATTACTGTCACCGTGTTGTTTCGAGTTTAAAACTCAGTCTATAAATAGTGAGCAACCAATAGAAATTCTCTAGATTTTTGCTTTTAATAAAAACATTTCCATAGATTTGGATTCGTTTTCATTGATATTTCTAGACACGTCAACTGATAAGGTCATTATTCCCGTTAGTATAGCGAAGGTTTATCGCACGAGCTGACGAGCTGGCGATGTACTTCCCCGCTGGATATTGAGATCTGGCGCCGTCCACACGTCGGCTTGCGGGGATTTCCACCTCCAGGTATCTGCCAGGGTGCATCGCCCCAGCCGGGATCCGACATGCGAGGTAGCATATCGCATGTAAGTGTAAATGTGTGTGTAAGGAGAATCGAATAAGGACGGGGAAGGAAAGATCGTGCGTGGTCCGCGGCTCATTTGTAAGTGAACTTCGTCTTTCGCCTGGTGTTGATCTGACAAACCACGGAAAATTATTTATCAAAGCAGCTGACCGTTAGAATTCTCCTTGAGAGTGCAGATAAATTTGCTGACACAGTAAGTGTCGAAAATTATCTCACCGACGGGACCGGAACTCTTGTATATCCCGATGAGAGCATCTGCAGAGTCATCGGCAATGCTGCCTCTGAGATAACCTCTCCCGGTACTTAAACACTCAAATTATATGGATGTGATGTGTTACAACAAAAATAAGATCTCCTTGATAATGAAAGAGGGAGCGAAGGGAGGTTATGAACTTCAACATTATCCACAGAAGACGACAATATCATGCAAACACTGAGAGGGCTCAAGGGTAAGAAATATGCACCCGTATTTTTCAAATATTTCTATAACTACTTTAATATTTGTCACGAGAGAAATATTTGATTACAGAATGCAGAAATTAGAATTAGAACAGTTAGAATACAGATTACAGAAACCAACATGTAAATGTTACCAAGATTGAAGGGATGATTTTTAGTAATCACTCACAATTTATACACAAGAAAAACTTGTTCTTAATTTGCATAATTTCGAAGTACTGGAAATTGAGTAAAATATAATCTCGTTATTTCAATTAGTCTATAAATATCAAGGAACAAGTCGAAGACTGTTGCGATAATTGAAATTTATGACACTCAGAAATATTCATGTTTTAGCTTATCCATTAAATTTCTACGAAACTGACATCAAACAAGTAATTTAGAAATGTAAGAAAATAGTTTTTCAGTTCAAAATATTATATATTGTATTGCTATAAAATGTAAAATCATTTCCATTACAATTGCTACTCCACAAGTATCTCTCCTCACAATCTGATGACTTTGGATAAAGATTCGTTCATAAATTACGTAACATCAAAGAGGCGGGAGGGAGTTGCAGGCAGCGTTAAGATGAATTTCAAAGGGATAGGAAGGTCAAAGTTTTTTACTGCTGAGATTCTCTCTAAAATTTTTCAACATTTGTGGAAATATTTCGTATAATTCAGACTCGTATTAAAAACATTAAAATGTTAAGAGATTTAAATAAATTAAAATATTTGGTGTAATAATGTTAATAAATTGAAATATTCTTTCACCACTGGTATATACGTACATTGAACCTGTGAGATTACAAAGGAAATATTTTTAAATGTTCTGTAATGTTTTTAGAGACAAACTAAACTGGCGCAGTAGATTTCAGAGCCATGAGTCATTCATTACGGCGTATGCAGGGCTTGTTGTCAGACATTTTCTCGTCTAGGAGTCCTTCCTTCATAGAAAAATTGTCTCCAATCTTATTGTTAGGTGCAGTTCACGTAGCGAACTAATTCTCACTTTAATTTTTATATACTAGTATAATAAATAAAATTAATACAGCTCGTCGTTACAGCTTTATAATTTATTTTTACACATTGTAAATGGAAACGTAATTAATTAGGGAAGAGGCACAATCGCCCATTTCAACTACATTACAGGGAGAGAGAGGTTATTCAAAGTACTCCAAAATTGCATTAGGTAATTTATGGACGGTGCCAATGCTAAGTAGTATGTGCGTCACTGCGTTTGTAACCGAAGGAACCACTCTAAGGTACGCCAATGAAGTTTACTTGTTGAAGGACGATTTTTCTCGATAAATAATCTTATAAGAAAAAACTATTAAAAGTTCCTTTCTGTGTTACGGTAATTGTCAAGTACTGGTGAAGGAAAAAATCTTCCCTGTTACCAATTTAATATTATGTTCTAATAGTGAAAGTGGGTTGTAAAGATAAGCAGGATTTAAATTCTTCCGCTACGTCGCTACTTCCGAAAATGCTACACTTTTCGCAACTTATCGAGTTTCTCCTCCCCGTAATCTCCTTGAATCTGCCTAGCACCGCTCTTGAAGCCTCCTCCGCCGCCCTCAACTATTACGTATTTCTCTCAACCGCCGCTAGATGCCAGAGCGAACGTGGCGTTCCAACGTTCTTGCTCGATTCGCAGCGTTGGCTACGCGCCCTCCGGATACCAGAGCACCTACAGCGACTGCTTGCCTGTCGCTTCCGCAGCCAGTGCAACACATGTAGACTCTGGGCATAAAGGTCATTCCTCTCGCTCCTGCCTGCATCGCTTAGCGACACCCTTCCTGACCACCGGCACGCCTTTCCCCCTGGCCACCGGCTACCCTTTCCTCCTGACCACCGGCACCCCTTTCCCCCTGACCACCGGCACCCCTTTCCCCGACCACCGACAGCTCTTTCCCTGACCGCCGGCACCCTTTCCCCTGACCGCCGGCACCCTTTCTCCCTGACCACCGCCACCCTTTCCCTGACCACCGGCACCCTTTCCCGACCACCGACAGCTCTTTCCCCTGACCGCCGGCACCCTTTCCCTGACCGCCGGCACCGCTTTCTCCTGACCACCGCCACCCTTTCCCCTGACCACCGCCACCCCTTTCCTGACCACCGCACCCTTTCCCTGACCACCGACCCCTGGCCACCGGCTTCCCTTTCCCCCTGACCACCGGCTACCCTTTCCTCCTGACCACCGGCACCCTTCCCTGACCACCGACACCCTTTCCCCGACCGACAGCTCTTTCCCCTGACCGCCGGCACCCTTTCCCTGACCGCCGGCACCTTTCCCCTGACCACCGGCACCTTTCCCCGACCACACACCCTGGCCACCGGCTTCCTTTCCCCTGACCACCGGCTACCCTTTCTCCTGACCACCGGCACCCTTCCCCTGACCGCCGGCACCCTTTCTCCTGACCACCGCCACTCTTTCCCCTGACCACCGGCAACCCTTTCCCTGACCACCGGCATCCCTTTCCCCGACCACCGACACCCTGGCCACCGGCTTCCCTTTCCCCCTGACCACCGGCTACCCTTTCCTCCTGACCACCGGCACCCTTCCCTGACCACCGGCACCCTTCCCTGACCACCGGCACCTTCTCCCTGACCACCGCGCTCTTTCCCCTGACCCCGGCACCTCCTTTGCCCTGACCACCGGCACCCTTTCCCTGACCACCGGGCACCCTTTCCCCTGACCACCGCACCTTTCCCCTGACCACCGCACCCTTTCCCTGACCACCGGCCCCTTTCCCTGACCACCGACAGCCCTTTCCCTGACACCGGCACCCTTTCCCCTGACCGGCACACCCTTTCCCCGCCATCGACATCTCCTAGCCATCGCCGGTACCGTGCTCCAAGATATCACACCTTATTAAATCGCCGGATCACTTCAGTGACCCACATGCACGCCACCACCTCTTCCCACATACACCGTCATCGCCCTGGGTCTCACCCACTCGAGCATCCCTCGCCACTCGCCAGCCGTCACTCTGTCATTAATCAGTATTAATATCGCCTTGTCACCTTCGAGTGTAATCCCACGGGAGAAGGAAGAAAGAGCGCTTCGTACATACTCTTTTCATCGCCGCTTTGCTGTAGTGTTTGTTTATATCACCACCTCGGAAAGTGATATCCCCCTTCTAGGAATCTCCCACCTGCGACCCCCACTCCAGATGGACAAGCTGTAAGCTCTTGTCTCATCTCCCAATGTGTTGATGTAGTGTAATGGATGTAAATGTACATGAGTGTAAGTAATGTGGAGGAAGGGAAAAGGAAAGATCGCGCGTGGTTCGTGGCTTGTTCGTTAGAGTACTGCTCCGGCATTCGCCTGGTGTTGATTGGAGAAACCACAAAAAAACTACCAATGAGAGCAGTGGGCCGGTAGAGTTCTTCCCAAGACAGCGGAGACATAGCGCGCTGGCCAATACCGAAAATCCTGTCACCAGCGCCCCACCTCTGTCGGTTCGACGCCATTAATGCGTCATTTGAGGACAAGAAATTTGTGAGTTAGTTCATTTTCTTCTAATTTTCTATTCTCTAATTTATTGTGTAATACTTGGAAACGTAATTACCTATTCAGTCATCAGAAGTCAAGTACTCTTAAAATACTGAACATAATTTCGTTCTTATTTAATGTATTCATATGCATATTTGTACATTCAATTCAATCACGTTTAATGAACGTTTAATTCAATCCACAAAAATATATATTTGTGTGTGATGGATTAATATATGACATTAGATCAATAAAATACACTTAAAAATTACGTATATTATATTATATTACATTATAAAAGTGTTGATCTTATACAACGTTTCGACCCTAGTATGAGGTCTTCTTCAGGTACAGAGTATCTCACAAAAAAGTGTTGGACAATCTCGGTATGGCCACACAAAGTTCATTATAGATATAACATCATAGTGGAGTCATCGTCAAGATAGAAAAACGTCAGATAGATTGGTGACATAACGTAACATAATAGTGTGGATGCCACCCAACTTCAAAATAATATTTGTAATACGGTCACACAAGTACATGTGTACTATTAGAGTGCGTCAGAAAAGTCTCTCCGAAGTAACACCTTGCTGTGTGCAACATCATTATGTTATAGTACGAGCTGCGGCATGAAACCGTAAATTGTGTACTCATCACAATCATAATAGATACTAGAAGTGTTGTCCCCTTCACTTTTTCACAACGGCCTGGTTTCTACCAACAGAAAAGGAGTTTTTAATAGGAGGCCTTGATTCGCTTCACTGCGATGACACTTTTCTGGCGCACTGCATAAGTGCAGCATTGGCAATAAGAATTATCCTCCAGTATTTTTACTGTATCTGGTATTACATTACACTACAGTACATGTATTACTATACATGTATGAGTAAAGTTCAATAAACAAAAATTCAAACGCTGGAGGTGTGCTATTCATAAATTGGGGGAGAACTTGAGACTTAATGGTTAGCACGTAAGCCTTTCACCGCTGGGACCCGCGTTTAAATCCCAGGCAGTACATAATGAGTTTGTGGTTAACAAAGCCAGCCCTCAGCACGATTTCTCCGGATTTTGCCGTTTCCATATCCTTTCATCTCACCATTCCTCCATGATTACTCTCTTCATTATTTACCCCATCATTATCATCAAAATCTACTCATTAAATAACTCACCTTATCAACAAAAGGGAGCCTAAACTCCAACAACAAAATAGTACTATTTATATTCGGTAACTATAATAAATGTGTTTTAAGCGATAGTTGTTTTTCCTTTTTTAATACAAAATATTTCCGCCGCGCTCTCCTGCCCCCGGGCTGCCTCCCATGCCCTCTCCGTGCCCTTTGGCGCCTGCTAGTTCCGCATTCCTGGTGCCGGCGCCGCCGTCGCGTCCGTCTGCATACCTTTCTTGCGCCGCGCATGTGAGAGAATGCTCTCGAGGTATTTGGTGGACCGAGGGATGAATATATCAGCTCCACATATGCTGTGGAGCAGAAAATATGGTCACCAATGCAAGGAATGTTCCAACTTCTTTCTCTGATTCAGACCGTGAGGAGGAATGAACGTGCCATTACCTGTATGCAAGTTTCGTATTAGGAGTTGCTTGACACGTCAAGTAATTCTTTAGTTGAAAGTTCTGAATGTATATTTCAATTTACCTCTTTTGAACTTTAGAGGGGATGAATCAGAAAATAAGTACAAGAATTTATAGATATGTTTATTGAGATATACCAAAATTTTCTCTCTCTCTCTACATCTATATCTGCTAAAGATCTTAGCGTCCGGCTTGCTGGGTCAATGGGTCACGATATAATTATAATCCTTATTACCTCTATAAAGGATTATAGGATCCGCTGACTATACAGCGCAGCTGGGAATCTGAAATAGAATGTTTCTATTCCTAGTTCATTACTGTTTGGATTGACTAAATGAAAATCACTTTCTTTTCTAAAGAACAAAATTTAACAAAGTTTATTTTTTTCTTTTGGCAAACAATTTAGAGAATTTACAAATTTTTGGCCTTTGATCAAGATATCTTTCAATTTAGAGTTTATACCGCGGTTAACTTATCTTTTCTTCTTTGATGTCCCCCGTAGACTTCTCAGTCGAAATATCTTGCGATCTTGCCGTAGTCCAAAGTTCCAATTTATACACCAATATTGCTTCCACATCAAAATATCTGCAATATCTTTCACTGTCCTTAAAATTTCACTGTTAATCCAATTCTATCTCGATTGTACTCGTTCCCTCTCACGAACATACGATCAGTTCAGAACGCGTTTCAGAACAGAATGAAATCTTTCTGCATGATTCATCCTCGAAGACTTCGTATTAAACTACCTTCATTTTTTCATAACATTTGACCGTCCTTCTCTCACCCAGCCAATCCATACGTTCGTTATATTTTGGTGTAGCTGACCTCTTAATGCCTTTACAAAAACAAAACTACATTGTTTATTCCCGGTCGTTGCTAAGCTCTAGCTCTCGTGATATTTCGTAATGCATGTTCCACCATATTGTCTACCCATAGATGTTAATTTTAATGTGACATATGGGTATGTCACATTATATTTGAGAACATTACCTGCATACACTCACGATTATTACTTATTCTAAAGTAAAATTTCATAAGAAACGTTTTGTTTCTCAGTCACTCAAGATGTCAGTTGATGTCACTGCAGTGCCTCTGATCAGGGAGACGTAGAGTTCGAGTCCCGACAGTGGAAAAAGTTTCGACACTAGCTTCATAGCTAGGTGGAATTCAGCCGCAATCTCAAGCCACTTCTAGGGGTCGGCTCCTCTGATCGGTAGTTTTCCGCGGTTTCTCCGATCAGCACCATGCGCATGTCGGAGCAGTACCATAAAAACGAGCCATAAACTGTGCGCGATCTTTCCTTCTTATTCCTTGTCCTATTCTCACCCCATACTTACACGCACACACGCTGCACTAGCGTATATGCCGGGAGACCGGTCGGGAGCTTAGAGCTTGTCCGGCTTAGGCAGTACCCCGCGGATGGGAAATACCTGGTTGGGCATAATCCCCGCAAGCCAGCGGGGAAGATCACAGCTATAAACTATAAAACATGCACTACAATAACGGGACTAACAACATTAGAAGTTGACGCGTCTGGAATCATTAATCGATCAATCGTTTGTTTCTTACAACCTGAAGAAAATACAGTTTTTATGAAATTTTGTTGCCGTTTTAAAAAGATGAGTAAACACTTTATCCTAAAAAACTATTAACATTATAAAAATAGACTCGGCCTAAAGGAATGGACTTTCTTCGTATTTTTACTTGTATTGTGAGTGCATTGTTGAGATAACACAATGAAGTTACATAGCAGAGGTAACTTCATTGCTGATCAAAGTCTCTGTCTCTTCCTGTCTCTCTCTTTGTCTCTCTCTCTCTCTCTCCTCTCTCTCTCTCTCTCTCTCTCTCTCTCTGAACAATGTGTAAAACAAGTCATCTAATCCTCGTGTTCTTCAAGCAAGTTGACAATGTCGAGCACATGCCATGGAAGAAGTAATTTCCTCCCCGGCCCAGACAGTCCCGGCGGCCGGTGTCTGGCGCAGGATCGCGACTTCTTCCACCTGGAGGTCGGCGGCTGCGGGTGCGGTGAGAGGGAGGTGGGGCGGCGGCGGTTCGCGGCGTTCGACGGAAATTTCCAGAAGCTCATTATCGCTGCTGGCGCCGGCGTGAGCAACTTCGTTTTAATTTCGACGTGCGGAGGGGCGAGCGAGCATCTGGGAGCGCGCAGACGCCGGGCGCTGGAGTTGGAAACTCGCGCGGCCGGCCGCAGGCGCCGTGCACTGGGGGATCAGTTTGGATTTACTGAACACATCTCCACACAACACCAACTCCTCAGAATTACAGAACGTATCAACACAGCATTTCAGAAAAAACATCATTCAATACTCATAGCACTTGACATATCACAGGCATTCGATAGAGTATGGCACCAAGCACTAATTTACAAATTAAAGAAAATCGCAAAGCATTTACCAATTAAAGAAAATCGGCACTGCACAGTGTATCACCTCAATAATCGAAAACGATTTATCCAACGGAACCTTTGCAGTAACAATTAACAACCATCATTCAAACCCCAGGTTAATCAAAGCAGGATTACCACAAGGATCCCCTCACCCACACTGTTCAATCTCTATGTAGCAGACATCCCCCAACATACAACAGTAAAAACAGCACAGTTTGCTGACGACACCCTTATATTCGCTTCCCATCACTCTCTAATTAACATTAAAAAGAACATACAATTATATCTTAACCTAATAGACAGTTGGTCATCCAAATTAAAAATTAAACTAAACCCAAACAAAACGGCAGCAAACAATTTTTCCTTTAAGGCCATACACTCCACCAACCACATTAACGTTAAATAACGAGCCCATCCCATGGTACCCCCCAAACAAACCCATTAAATATTTAGGACTGCACTTGGACACCAGATTGAATTGGAAACAACACATAGACACCAAAATAATTCAAACTAAAAACAAACTTCATCAACTAAAATCACTAATTAATAGGAATAAATACCTTCCATACAAAACAGCAACAATACTATACAAAACAATAATCAGACCGACCCTTCTCTATGTCTGTCCAGTATGGATTAATGCTGTAAAAACAAACATCAACAAAATTCAAATAGTACAGTACATTATAATACCACCCTACTCATCATTTCCACTTATTGAACATTCCGACCATACTAATGCACTGGTTCATATCAAATCCAAATTAATAATGAATTAACCTGAATTTTTTCCTATCCCATAAGTTCTTCTCTAATATCACCATATTCAAACATTATCCTCGTTCAACCTCTGTAAAAACCCCACTCATCCCACTCGCATCAAAAATAAATATCCATTCCATATATTTTGTAAAATATTTTCAGACCTAGAATAATATCTACGAAGAGCCATCATGGTTTCCTCAACTGTATTAGACATGCATTCCTCAACTGGTAACCTCACTGCATTAGAGTTAAGTTAGGCTAAGTGTTATAAGTTAAGCCATCACTGCATATGTATAGTTTTATAGGAACTGATCTATGTAGAAAAACAATCAAATAATAAAACATAATTAAAAAAACTGGGTGTATCCGCCGCACTCGCCGTTTTTTTTTTTTTTTTTAAGGTCGCATCAACATCTAGGTCATTGGCAACCACTATTGGAGTTAACGTTATGGTAACTGTGAAGATGAAACGATATGATGATAACGGGTGAAATACAGCCATGGCCGAGGCGGGACTCGAACCTGCGACCCTTTGTTCCGAGATCACTACGACACTATTGGCTGAGCGATCTGATCTCGGCCACCGGATCGGCACTCGCCGATATTTCTTGAGCGAGAGCTTTTACGCACAAGTCGTGACAACTTTTTGGGGCGGGAAATGATTACAACGCGAATTCAGAGGTTGGTGTGGGTTGGAACCTGTGTGAAAAGTGAATTTTTTGTGTGTGTAAAACGAATATCTCTAAAACTATATTCATCCTATTTCACCCTACGCTTATGCAAAGGTGCAATAAATGCTTTAATAGAACAAAAATGTAAGAACGTTATACGGCAATTATGTTAGATTTTGTGAAAATGTCTACAAGAAAGAATATTTCATTCGCAAAGATAGACCGTTGTATCAAATGCCCCACTAACTATGCCACCCACTCCCACATAATTTCGAAACGGATTCATGATTCATGAATGGAACTACTTTTTTCTCGCTAGCAATGGGTAGATCATAAAAAGAGGAATACAGTGTTGATTCATTTGTCATTTTTTACTGTTTTTTTACTATAAAGTTATATATTTTGACATGTGATATTGAATTAAACCGACAAAAACAAATAGTGGCCCTTGCAGCTCTCGGTTTTGGGGAAGGTGACCTTCGCGGCACGGAGACTTACGAGGACAGGAGAGTCTGAGAGGGGTGTCAGTGAGGGTGCAAGCGAAATTACAGCAGCGCCTGGTCTTATGGGACACAAGATCAAACACCAATATTAACATAAATGCATAAACATTCGTGTAAGAAGAACACCTTTACTCCTAAAAAATGAATCGGTTTGTTGATGGAGAGGTGTTCGGACACGTGTGAACACAGCCATAAAGCTTGACTGCGTACACCAAACGTAAGGGTGAGAGTGTGTATTTGTTGCATTCCACATCATCGGTAGCGTGTGGTAAAATCTATTTAAATCTACTACTTTGAAGAAATGTATTCGTGAAAACAGTGTAACACAATATTCATTACACAGCTTAGAAAAATAGATGTGATTATTTCAATCAATTTTCTTCTTTATCTGTTCAATTAGCCATTCACATGTGTTCCAGAATTTGAAGTTTTTTTTCGAATCACCAATTCAAACTTGAAAATAATATTGTTGCCAACATATCATTGTACACGATTCCCAGATCTTCCGAGTGAAATAAAAAGGTATATTTTACATAATAATAAATTGAAAAATACAGAATGAAATGGATAAACAAAAATATTTGGCTCATAGTAATTAAATATAATAAAATCATAAGAAATAAAACGAGTTGCTGGACTTCGTCGTCTCTACGTAGATTACAAAGTTTTGACGGTTGTTTAGTTGTCATTTACATATTAGAAATATTAATTTATGTTCTGAATATCCACGTAGGTTCCAGAGTGGTAAGCATGGAAGGATTTCAGATCTGAGCATTTAATTGTAGAAAATTAAATTGTCTTATTTCTGATTACCAAGATCAACCGATAAATTACTCTGAACCTTGTATAGTTGATTTGGCCTTGCGCGCGGAAAAAAATGCGTTTTTGAAACATCCGCTTTAGGATCTATAACATAATATATTTACTCTTGTATCCTATCACACTGCTTTCAAATCATATACTATGATTAATTATGTATATGTTTAATCATTGTTAAAACTTGTGGCGCAAAAAACCTAATATTTAATATACTTATTTATAATTATTGTTTGTTTAACATACATTAACATTGACACATTTTTAAACTCCTAATGCATTAGGACAGGACATTATTATCCATTATGAAAATATACATTTATTACATTTATTCTTGCTAATATCTAAAACGTTTTCTATTTAATTTAACTCTTTCCGTTATTACCACGCGGCGCAAATACCCAAAATTTCTGCTGATTCTCGACCATCGCAATTCAATAATTTAGTATGCAGCGTTGGGAACGCGCACACCTCTACAACTGTTCACTTTGTGACTGATAGTTGCCGATTTTATTATTACTTTTGTGCTCTGAAACACATCAAATTTTCCACAATAGACATATAGGTATTTTGTTACATATTTATTATTCCTCTATCTCTGAAAATAGAAAAATTTTATTACAAGAACCTCTAAGATTAAATTTCACCTTCCGTAGAATTGAAGTCCCTGATTTTTTTATCTGATTTTAAGTTAAAAATGTTACCTATCCCGTGAGTTAAGTTCGGTACCCAATAAAGTTAAGTTACTTTACTTGTTGTTTGATCCCAGTAAATGCTGTTTCTCTACAATAAGTTCATTACCTGGTTTACCATTAACTAGACATTACATTAATATTTGTTCAGATTACTTATCAGAACTATTGCCTCGTACTTCTTTATGACAAATATTGCACGTCAGGAGAAGTAACTTAAATCAAATTTGTCGTATTCTTATGTTGAGCATTTGCAAACAAGCCCTCCAACTAACCCAAAAGATGTATGGCTCTTTAGGATGGAATAATCATCAGAGCCATATCGTAAATCTAGGGCATATTTTCAAATCTATGTGTCATCATGCAGTGACATCAGTTGATGCACTGAGCTACCGCTCCCGGTGACACCGACGCCGTCATCGACACTGACATCAACACCGACACCGACACCGCCGACATCGCCGACACCGATTACCTCTACCACCACAACCGCCTCAATCGTAGCCGCCGCCAAACTTCAGCGCCCCGCGGAGCCTGTTTATTGTCTGGCCGTCGCGCGCGCGGTCCGCGGGCAGGTCACGTGGCGTGCACGGTCGGCTCGCCAGCCCCGCCCCCGCCAGCGCCGCAACGCGCGCCGCGACGCCCGCCACGGGCGGCGCGGGGCGGGCGGCGCGGGCGGCGCGGGGCGGGCGGCGCGGGGCGGGCGGCGCGGGGCGGCGCGGGCGGGGCGGCGCGGGCGGGCGGCGCGGGGCGGTCGGCGCGGGGCGGGGGGAGGAGCGGCGGCGGGGCGGGCGGGAGGGCGGACGGGGAGGGGCGGGGCGGGGCGTGGCGACGGCCTGCGCGGCGCCTGACCGCGGGCGGGGGTGGCGTGCTGTGGCCGTGATTCCACGCTGCTGGGAGAACGACACGGCTCCCAGGATGCGCTGGTTCCGAGACGACCTTACAGTGCTGATTTTCAAGAGATTCGTGCTCTTTTGTTTGGGAATGAGTCGTTCCGCTTGCGGGGAATCTGTATTATTGGTTTTTGGCAGTTTGCGGTCTGTTGAACAAAATATAATGTTCGGGTGGACCAATCGTTTCCAATCTAAAAGAGGATGATTGAAGTCAAAATCAGAATCAGCTTAGCTAAGATCAGGTATTACGATAATGCTGTTCTCAAAATGTCTCATGCTGATAGATGCCTTCGTTGTCAGAAACAATTTATCATGTTTTTATCAGCTTGTCTTCTTCAACCAAAGTCTGAGTACTTGTAAAGACCCGAAATATAATTACATCTTTTGGCAGACCTACAACGCTCTTAAGATTCCAAACATATTTGAGGTGATAAGAACGATCACCAAAGCCTGTAACTTCTGTTGGTTTGTGTATAATACTGTATGGTTAATTTTATATGTACAGTACACGTATGTAAGTGTAATTTTTTAAATCAACAATACTGTCTATATATTTTAAGATATTGGGTCAAAATATATTAATTAAATATATAAAGTTAAATTTTTAAGTTCTTAAAAAATAGAAGATTTTTTTTTAATTTAAAAAACATGACAATAATAATGTAAGACAAACTAATTACTCAAAGAAGAACGGGTCATTATAAATCATTTCTTTGTTGCTGAAAACGTATTTTATAAATCATTGTAATTTTTCATATATTTTCTGTACTAGCTTTAAGATAATATTAATTTATAAATTACATTTCTAACAAAAAATAAAAACCGCACAAAAAGCATTATTATGTAGAATAAACAAGCAAATAAAAAATAAATATCGTGAATTATCGCTACTATTATTAGGTTTGTAACCCAATTCCCCCACACATTTTTAAACAAAAACAGAATGCATTATTAAAATATTTTTATTTTATATTTGATTGATATTTATATTTAAAATATATTATATTATATTAAATTGATTATAATATCATGAATAATAATATTTTTGTTTAATATTGTTATCCTTCATAAATTAATGATATATTATTATAAATAAAATGCATTATTTGGACAAAAACAAGACTAGTGAGATTGCTGCCAAAAATTTTAAAATTCTATTATACTCACATGTAATAGTTTTAAATTTTATTTATGGTACTATGAATTGAACAACACTCAGAAATAAACATTAAGTAGGATGGTACAATAGCTCACTGCAATGATAACCTTGTTTGTAACCTATCATAAAGAAAAATTCCGTTTAAAGTTTTTAGTGAGAAAGTTCGATTAGCAGAAAACGCGAGACACTTAACTTCTAAACAGATTTTAAAAAGAGATTGTCTCAGAAACCCAAAAGGCAGTTCAATTAAAGTCGAATTGTGTGTAAAAACGTTCAGGAGAACTGTGACGTAAGTTTACAACAGTCAGACCAATTCACGCAAAAGAAAAGAAGAATAGGCTAAGTTCCCTTGTTCAGTTGCGTTTATCTTGAATAGGTCTCTAGAGACGTCGAAGGAAGCCACAACCAACGATCGTGTTGGGCTCGACTCTCAAGAAACTTCCACATTACAAAAAGCTCTGGGAGTCTCTGAAGGCTTCTGGAGAAAACGAAATGTATCGAACGCGCCAAAAAAGGATCTCTTAATGCTTGAGAATAATACCCCTCACTTAGGAAGAAGAGAGGAGAGCAGTAGGAAACATTTTTGCCGATATTAATTAAAACAATTTTGTTACGGCACTTTTAGAATTACCGATTACGTCCCGAACGATTATATGGCCGACCACATAGAATTTAGTATAAATTGTACACATATCAATGAAAAAAAATGTCGTCTCAATTTGACAATGTTGGCTCTGATAGGCTCGGACATTTCTAAATTAATCGTTTCATCCTTTCTTTTCAGATTTATCGATCAATGCAATTGAATCATTTAAAAATCGTATTACTGTTGCATGTAACATCTATTCAAAGTGTTGTTTGCTTGACCATTAGTTTGTATTTCCGAACTCAACAGTTGTGGCCATAAGTCCCGCAGATGTAAGACATGTTATAACTCGGTAAAAGAGGATGTTTCGTTTCCGACAGATGAATTGATTATTTAATGTTTCGAGCGCGTCAACTCCTATAGCCATGAGTCCCGTAAGCGTCCCACGGGAGGTTGTGGTGTTCTTCCCTCGCAGGATGGCGAGATCTGCTTCAACCTCCACATCGGCTCCCCAAATCACGGTATGTCCCACCAGCGGGGCACCGCCCCAGCCAGGACAACCTCCCGAGTAGTCTCACGATGTGTGTGGGAGTGTACTTCATGAAAGTGTGTGTGTAGGTAAGGCGTGAGGGTAGGACAAAGAGGAGAAAGGAAAGATCGCGCACGGTCCATAGCCCATTTGTTAATATACTGCACAGAAAAAGAGCTCGATCTAAGCACCCGAGCTGTAGAAATGTCCTCCAGACAGCAACTGGATTTGACCTAGCTATTTAGCTAGTGTCGAAAATCCTGCCACTGTCGGAACTCGAACCCCAGTACCTCCCGATCGAGGAACTGCAGTGACATCAGATGATTCCCTGCGTTACCTCAGCCAGTCCGCTGGTGGAATGTGAGATCCGGATCCAACCTACATCTCGGCTCGCGGGCTTTTCTCTTCCTGTACCTCCGCCATCCATGCACTGCTCCAGGCAGGGCAAGCTCAAGTCTCGTCTCCTCGCTTAATTGACAATATACGAAGATTTGTATGCGTATGTGCGTAAAGGGAGAAGAGGGTAAAAAGATGACAGTTGGCGCCCGGTCCGTGACCAGTTGTTAAGGTACGGCATTCGCCTGGTATTGAACGAAGAAACCACAGAAAATTACCGATCAGAGTAGCACACCGCTAGAATTCTCCTTTATTCACTTAGCGGCTGAATTCGTAACAGGAGTTGCCATGAGCCACCTCATCTGGTATTATTCAATTTTTTGATTGCAAACTAAGCACATACACGATTTTTGTTGGCTGAGATAGGTTTTTTTATTTATTCAACGACCCACGTAAGTTTTAAATATCGAAAAAGATTTTGTACGCTTTTAAATAAAGTTTTGTATATAGAATCGCTACGCTAAAATATTTACAAATAAATAACTAGACTTAGAAGATGTAGGATTCCGCAATCCGAAGTGAGTCCATAACTATCCGGGATGCGCCACATCCTAGGCAGTGTTGCTCAGTTAGTTAAGATTGAATTTCGGCCACCTTCTTTAGGACTAATATCAGAGTTCAGGGTTAAGCCCTGGCGGTCTTTAATTAGTTACCAATTTTTGAGTGTTTTATTCAAACTTTCGTTGGGGCTAAAGCCCGCTATTTTAGAACAGACCCCGAAGGAGGTCACTGAATAAAGGTTGAACGATGGTAACTCTGCATAGGTCTCGGTGCATCCCGGAATTCCGATACTCCAAAAACACGTTGTTTTACGTATATTATAATTTCAATGAATCATTATGCCTTTCCCTCCCTTTATTATAAAAAGGAAAATAAAAATTAAAGTGCCCAATAATACAAGCTATTATATAAAACGCATGTGTTAAGAAATTATTACAAAATATTTGTATTGTCTTCGCATTTGTACCCACATAAATTAATTTCATGATTTTCATACCAATTTTTTATGTGTGTTGGAGAAACTTAATTTTTATACAAGCTGTGAACATAAATACAAAATAGTTTTAACATTATTCTAGAAATTTAGAAATTTTAAAAATTTCTAAATGTTCCATGAAAGTCCGTACCGCACTCTTTTAATAATAAAATTTTGTTCATCCAAAATATTATTACTATTCACTGCATCACGTATATT
Source organism: Teleogryllus oceanicus (assembly GCA_964035755.1). Taxonomy (NCBI): domain Eukaryota; kingdom Metazoa; phylum Arthropoda; class Insecta; order Orthoptera; family Gryllidae; genus Teleogryllus; species Teleogryllus oceanicus. The sequence goes on from CAXIVR010000008.1 coordinate 61,972,147, forward strand.
ATTTTATACATTTCCTTGCACATATTCTTGTACAATTTAGAGAAATTTTCCGTAAGACTCTCAAATGAACCTTCGCGATGTGGCAGATGATATACGTAGTGATATAATTTGCGTGTAATTGATGTCATTCTCCTAAAATAATAATTACATTTATTTGTTATTTGTTTCTTGTTATTCGGTGTTTTCTTGAAAATTCGTTGTCCCTCTGTATATGTTTCGGGACGGAACTCTGTTTATGAATCAGTCTGATGTCGATATATCGTCTCTCGCCAAGTAGCATCATATGGGAAGAATCTGTCACCATAAACCATGTTTCTTCCTCCCTGCCATCTTCCTCCAAGCTCTTCTTATTAAAAACAGTGGTCTAAATCTGGTCAAACTCTACAGAGTTTAAACAATGGATTTTGTGGTGAATAAAGTTGGATCACAACAGCTTTTCTCGGGGATTTTCGCTTTCCATTTATCAGATTGTGTTTTGTCATTTCCCTATGTTTATTCTCTTAGCTTTCCCTATGCTTCTAATTCCATCAATAATGGCTATAAGAATTGAAAAATTATGCCATAATAAAAGCAAATTATAATATTTTATAAAATATAAAAGCAAATAATAAAAAAAATAATAAAATAAAAGCAAATTTTGGGGCTTAAGTTAAGAATTGCTGTCTTAATTTTCTACTTTCCTTCGAACCAATCTTCTTTATTCCCTTATTTTCCTTTTCCTATTCATGTCGATTTCCATTACTCATTTTCCCTATTTATTTTAGTTACGATGATGCATCATTGACTTAATCATAATTGATGGGTAAAATCGCCGGAAAAGACTGAGATTCCTGTTTAGAAGTTATATTTATACGATCTGGAAGCAACATTTTCACAAATACTCGTACTTGGATTATGAATAAGTCTCTAAATAGCCTTGAATTTCCATTGTGAGTGGTTAGCTTATGTTTTCGAACTCAATTACAGATATACTAAATTTTTATGATACGCTTCTCGGAGATAACAGAAATATTCCCTCGCTGCATCGTTATAATTAGAAATAATATCGATTCATAATTTTTCTATTTCTCAATTCTCTTTGTGTAACGATGTAATATTTCGCGTTTGTCACAAGAGAATATTAATTTATAGAATGAACTTGATTAATGAACTATTCAATTGAAAGTGCACATTCAATTACTTGATAAATATTTTTTATCTTTTCAGGAGTGAATAGTGCGTGCCTGGAAACACATCTACCTACCAGGAAGAGTTAATTCGGTAAGCGAATATTTTTTTCTCGCTCTTTAAAAATATGTTTTGTACTGGTTTTTACTTTCAACTTTCTTATTAAGCATTAAACGCTGTTACTAAAAGTGTGTATTTTTTTTTAATGTTCAGTATTTTTAAAGAAAATAACTGCATATAGTATGAACAAACTTCTGGCATTTTATATAATATTATTTTGTTACGGTCGTTTCTTCTTTTATGGTTTAGACGTGTTTTATCGTGTCTATAAATACATTTTCTAAAATTTTCACCATACAGTTATATAGAGAAGATTTCGCTTGAGCACTGTGCCAGTTATAAAAACCCACGTGTTGACAGACCAGCATGAAAGATATCGCTCTCCTGACGTCACGAGAAAAATGTGTTTTCTGGAAAATCGACTCTCGTGACGCTCGTTACTTTTGTCTATTTCAAATGAAAAGTTAAGGTAGCTAAGTTGCAGAAATAGGAAATATTTCGATTTCTTCCTGCAAAATCAAGTGAATGGAACCTAAGTACAGTTGTAATTTTATATACGAAAATAGGAGCATTATTGATTCTGAAATAATTCATGCCATTCTTCTGATCTACAGTATCAAAAAGAATCTGTACATTGATAAATAAGTTATTCAATTATTTATACATACGAATTTATTGATTAAGTGGCTTAAGAAACCCGGCATTAATCGGGTATTTATTTGTCACAATCATCAATGGCATAGCGTACAAGGAGTTGCCTGGAATTTTCGTAGAGATGCTTCACACTGACACAAACAGCAGCACTGTCTTCACACATGTTTTGGTGAAAAACATTATAATCAAATTTATAATTGATATTGAAGATAGTCGCACATGTATTAATAGATTGTATTAGAAATTGAATATAATATAATCGCTTAAAAGTATTTACGTGTTTTTTATTCATGACTTTTTTCCTTTCATTTCATATTTCTTGAACACATAATTCATTTACATCCAGTTTCAATGAAATTAATTTCCAATTCACATTTATAAATATTTATATGAAAAGAAAAGGTATCATTTTCAAATAGAAACAGATCACATTACGCAATTGGAATAAAATATATAATCCCTAACAGAAGTAATATTCATTTTCAGCTGGTGTTTCAATATCAATGTAGTAATATTCTTCATTAATTAATTCTTGTATTACACGTTATACTCTTCTAAATGCCTCATACGGCAACAGTTCTCTGCTCTTATATCACATGTTTCATATTTTGGTTTTAATAATAGGTAGTACGTAAGCTATCAAGATAAGACTTCATATGCTCAAAAGCATTTTTATAATTTTTTTAAAATCACATTTTGGGGTTAACATTTTGTATTGTATCTACGTTAAGTTTGTTTCTTGCTTGCTCGAAAGTATTCGTGCGGCATTTGCGAGTAATCACTCAGATGGTTCATTCTTTTATCACATTCCTTGGTAAACAATTTCACTTTTTATAATGGAAGATTACACCCTAATACCCATTAACGTGTTTATTTGTAAATGTTGCTATAAAACATAAAATAATTGCCTTAATGATTCCGTTTGTTGCTTACGTAGTTGACACTTTCATTTTGCTACGCTGTGGCGCAACACCATTCCACATCCCTTCCTCAAGATGGAAAGCAAAGACTTTGCATAATATTACTTTGGCCTGTGCATCAGCCCATCACGAGCTCGAGAGTCTGCAACTTACTGCGCTCAAAGCTGAATCGCTCGAGCGGGTACGGGCGAGCAAATAGAGCGTCATAGCGTTAGCTTCAATACAGGTCGATGTTTATTCGAATGACTATCCGCATACATAAGCAATTGATTACGCAGTTTGATTGATTTTTTTTCGGGTTTCTGGGCGCGTCAACTGATTTGGTCATTAGTCCCGTAAGTGTAGTGCATGTCCTTTTTCTCGAGAAATGGCGGTGATCTTCCTCCGCTGGATGGCGAGATTCGGCGCCGAGGGGTTGGCTAGGGGGGTTTCCGCCTAACCAGGACTCTCCCTGCAGCGGGGCACCGCCCCAACCGGCACAAGCTCTAAGGTCCCAATCGGTCTCCCGAAATATGTGATAGTGTAGTGCATGTTAGTGTAAGTTTGTGTAAAGGGAGAGGATAGGACAAAGAAGAGGAAGGACAGATCGCGCGCGGTCCGTGGCCAGTTTGTTAGGGTACTGCTCCGGTATTCGCCTGAAGAAACCACGGATAACTACCGATCAGAGCAGCCGGCCGCTAGAATTCTCCTCCACACAGCAACTTAATTCGACCTATCTGAAAAGGTATAGTGTCGAAAATCCTGCCGCCGTCGGGGCTCGAAGCTAGGACCTCCCGGTCAGAGGCGCTGCAGTCACATCAGTTGATGCACTGAGCTACTGCTCCCGGTGCGCAATTTGAGTTGGTATAAACATTATGTAAGAATAACAATAATAAGAAAAATGATCAGAGAACAATATCACTTAGAAGAAACAGTTCTGTATCACTGACGGGCGTAGTCATTCACACGCGTTCGTACTTGTCTCGTGATCACCTCTTTGATCGGACGCCGCCGCCGTCGCACCTAGACAACAACAACAACAACAACAACAACAACAACAGCAACAACAACGTAGGTATACGTTCCATGTTGGCACAACAAAGAACGTGTGACATGAACCCACATCGCCGCAGCTCCCTTCAGCCCCTCGGAGCCTTGTGCAAAATGATAACCCTCGTGGCTTATATTTCACAAACACTTGAGCGTACTCTATGTTGCCAGGAATACGCGATAACTCCCTCGACAGGTGTTCAAATGACGAGCCTCTTGAAATAACCTCTCGGAAGCTCATAAACTGAACTCCAGTTCTATTCTATCAACCACCCTATTTTGATCATCGTACTTTGTGCTGACATTCTACTACCTAACAAAAACTCACATAAATACGGTGTTTTCCATTTACATTTTTCAGGGAGATGTGCACATTTTCCATCAGTGACTGGTATCGAGTTATGTTTTCTGGAATCGTTTAATTGTAGTTGGTTCTAACGATCTGTCTTTTGGATGTTGATGTATTGACCGAATTTGATAAGGCTATATTGCTAGGAAATTTCATATTTGGCACCACTCAATGAGTTGGGAGAAGCGCTAATAATTAATTTCAGTGCACATATTTGCCTCCAGAATGCAACACCAGTTTTAGACATATGTATCAATTATTTTCGGCATTCGCTGTCCGTGAATCCATGACTCGCAATATTAATGTTCAAATTTTAAAAATCGATGTTCAAAATACATCGAGCCAAAACCATCGATATATGTAAATATCGATGTTTGTAAAAACAATTTCAGTAACCTCTTAACATCTGTGTTCAAATGCAGGGGAGCTGTTCATGTCCCGGTGGTCGTGTTTATTAATTTATGATTGAGATTTAGCTACAAAAAAAGTCAAAAAATTTCAGAACAATTAATAAAATGTTATTAGATAATACAAAAATAATATACTACATTTATGAAGAAAACTTCGACTAACTTATTATTCATGTTGCTGATATGTCTGAAGAACGTTCAAATTATAGATATATGAAAACATTGTATCTTTATTATTATTATTATTATTATTATTATTATTATTATTATTATTATTATTATTATTATTATTACTATTATTATTACTATTATTATTATTATTATTATTATTATTATTATTATTATTATTATTACATTTTTTCTTTCAAAAATAAAATATCAATAAAAAAACCTCGAGCTCAAAAATATCAATGTTGAAAAACATGGGCATCATAAAATCGATATATTGATATTTGTACATAAATATCGATATTTTGGAACAATGACACCGATGTCGCATTTCTATACGCCATGCACAATTTGCAAATTGCGAATTTTCTCCCGTGCAAAAATTGTTAGCGTTAGCTGCAAAAGACCCTGCGCTATAAAGGGTGGAGATACTCTCTTTGTGGTGGATTACCAATAGCATTATCATACGAGTGATGCACTGCTGCTATCTACAACTCTTTGTGGTGTATTATCAATAGCATTATCATACGAGTGACGCTACTGCTGCTATCTACAACTCTGTACAACACATTTCTTTATGACTCAGTCCAACACACTTATTCTGCTTCTACAACACCGGCGCTATACTCACCGAACCAGGAAAGACTAATCAAGACCAAAGCGTGTGATACACAATGCAATAAATAGATTCCACCATAAAGTGTGTAAAAAAAATTCCTGAAATAATGATTCATGAACCTAGTAAAATGCATTTGTGAGAGTGTAATGAAAAGTCCCATCTAGAAAAGTGTTCAAAAAATGACAAATGATTAGTAAATACAGTAGAGTCTAAACAACAATAAATACCTTCTCGGAAAACCTTCCTTCTTTAATAATTATCATACGTTCGTCGGGATGCAATAATGTAGTAGGAATCGGGCGTTCGCAAGGAAGCCACTACAACTCCGAAAGCGCCACGGCCCTCGGATCGGCTCCCTCCACCTTCGGAGCGAACTCCCTGCCCGGAGCGCCGGCCTCGGAGCGGGCGGGGGGCGGGGAGGGGAGGTTGCGGAAGTTCGCTAACTGGCGGTGAAGACGGCAGCTCCCGGGGGGCACGAAGATAACAAGAAGCCGACTGCAGACGTGTGTGTAGGTGCCGGTAAAGCCGATTGTGCTGTGAATGTCACAGAAGCGGTTAACCTCGATTTGGGCTGGCAGTATTCGGTGGTAATGAATATTTCTGAAAGTGTATGTTATTGGTGGCTGGGTAACTTCATGAACTGTTTCTCATAGTTATTATTAACCGTTTTAATTAATTGGAAAATTTATTTCTCTAAATGTTGCTAGAATCTTTTATATTATCGCTTTACTGTGTAATTACTCAAAATTAACTTTGCCAAAGTACAATATTGATGAGAGAGACTTTTATGGCATAAAATCAGATCTAAAATGTCAGATCTTTAAAAAAGGGCATGTCCATTTTCTGATAAAATGAGTTGTTTTCGCAAATTTTGTTTTGTTAATGTATGGACACAGCAGTACAGACCAAAATTTTATTTCGTGCTAAATATGACAAAATAATGATTCAATTTTTTTTAGCAATAAAGGTATGCCATGATTTCGTCACTTAAAGAATTTCGCCCTAACTTCGAGTTTTTCCTATCATTGACCTATTAATTATTTTCATCCTCGTTTGTGTTTAATTGTACTATATTCATGGAATGATGGATTTTATGACAAAATGGTGGTATCATGGTTGGTTACGTTAAGAATTACATAAGCAAAACGTAAAACAAGTTAATTAATTTACGCAGTACTCTCATCTCAAAATATTAGAGTGTATTTGATTTTCTTTGTTTTAAATAGTGGAATCCGAAAATGATTCTCATTCAACGTGAGTAACAATATGTGTAAACAAGCTACTCATTAATTATTTCAATGAGAAAATAAGATATTAAAATGTATATTTTTAGATCTTTTTTCGACTTTTATAGATCATTTTTTTGCAGTTTCATTTTCACTTTGAAGATCCCATTTAGAACCTCTGAGGTGCTGAACCTCCGGAGCCCGTAGGCAACAAATCAGTGGCAGCAAGTGAGGCGTGGGCGGGGACGGGAGAGGAATCCGGAGATGATGAGTGTCTAACGGCGCAGAGCGGCTCCAAGTTGAGCGCGGTTGTGCGCACCTCCTTGTTAAGACGACAAATTGAGGGAGCGGTTCCGACGGCTGCGGTGACTTAGATACAGTAACTATGGGGCGGAGCACTGCAGTCTGCGGAGAGGATGTTAGCGACTACGACGACTCTGTGACGCGATTTGGAACTGCCGCTCGAGCAACGGTTTCACAGAACTTGTAGATAGTTTGGCAAGAATGACGGCGACCGGAAATCGCTGCCCGAGTCGAATGCCCCGGAATCCAAGAGTTTGTCACGGACTTATCTTTCATCGTGATTGTGGTACACGAATAGATTAATGATTAGATTTCTTTTCAATTTAATTCAATTTTATTTGTAATTTGTTTACAGGATTGTTCTATTACAGTTTGCTGTGAGTACTCACACAATCATAAACAAGTTTCATACAAATCACTTCCAATACAACAGAAAGTACAGTAATCGATAGTTTTTTGTTCATATTAAATATTTTACAACTTTTTAACGTTTGCTGATTAATTTCTGATATAGCAGTAAAGATAAATAAAACTCAAAGCAACATAAAATACAAAAAAGGGAAATATAGCACGCTATACAAATAAATAAATAAATAAATAAATAAATAAATAAATAAATAAATAAATAAATAAATAAATAAATAAATAAATAAATAAATAAATAAATAAATAAATAAATAAATAAATAAATAAATAAATAAATAAATAAATAAATAAATAAATAAATAAATAAATAAATACAATAAATAAATAAATAAATAAATAAATAAATAAATAAATAAATAAATAAATAAATAAATAAATAAATAAATAAATAAATAAATAAATAAATAAATAAATAAATAAATAAATAAATAAATAAATAAATAAAATCAATGTATCATTGATTCTAAGGCTGCTTTCAGTTGCGAGAGGATAATTTATCTGCCTGAACGAGTTACATAATAATTTCAAAGATCCTGTATTTTTGAAACATCTTTTCACGGATCGAAATTACCCTTAAACGACTCTTAAAAGCTGTGGGACTGTCATCCACATCAATTTCTCTCACGACTAGAAAGAAAACCGTTTAGAGCGCCTAATAAAACAAAAACTATTTTTTAACCAGAATGAAGAGACAAGGTACTACTGAATAATAATTCTGTAGTAACGAAACCTGACTCTTCTCTCTCGTTCAAAGCAAGGTTTCGCTATCCGTGAAGCGAATTAGCTTGAACAAAAAATAAAGCTTTAACGCATGTGTTTGTGCGTCCTCGCAAAGACTAACATTACGTTAAAGAAATGCGATATCAGGATGCAATATTCCACTCGATTTATCCAGTACCCTTCTGATGCCTGTCCAAGGGTCGGGCTCGCCTAGTCAGCTCGTATCTCGCGAGCACAACGTAAGTTGCGGCTGCTTTGCAAGTCTCCCTTGTCCCTTTCCCGAACGCAGAGGAAATTATTTAAAAGTGAGAATTTTGTTGCGGAAGAAGCGTGTTGAATGACTACATAACATGCGAATAATCCTGGAATAAATTTCCGATCAACATTAAAAAAGTAAACGCAGGTTAAATTATAAATAAAAGCACATTTTTCCCAGGGGTGACTAGATAAGCACGTTAATGAAATTAGTTCAAACTTGCAGAGTGAGTTGGACTCGTACACAAATAAATGCGAAACGAAAAGAAAGGGTGAACCTACATACTAGACCATTCTGAGAATTAGCTATAGCTGCATACTTTGCCGTTAGGTAGTGTGCAACTTACTTTGCGTAACGTTTTAGAAAGAAAACCACTCAAAAGACAATAAACCCGTTCAATTGTCCGTGGCTGCCAGCTAAAGGTTTATGCTATCTACGTAGTTTTAAATTGTGCAAAAATTTCAAATCGAAACATCAGATACTCCCCTTTAAAATATCTATTGAATATACCGAAAACAATTAAAAATTCAGAAACATATGCCGAATAAAATATCTCTGAGAAATACTATTGTATTATTTATAATAAAGCACAGTATAATATTCATCTTGTGCTCATTAACCACTTCAAAAAGCAACATCAGGGCAAGTATTGATGAATACCTGCAGTCTGAGACCCCAAAACCACCTACCATTTTTCAACTTGCATCTCTCCTGGAGAATACCTTGTCTCTTCATTGTCTTGAGATCGTGTCTCCGTCCGTCCCCAAACGCTCCGTGCCTATTGTACCTCGGCGCGGGGCGGAGGTGGTATCGAGGGGCGAGGATAGAAGGTGGTGGTGGATGCGGTTGAGCAACGTTGGTGGTGGCGGTGGCCAAGACGGGGATGAAGGCAGTGACGGTGTCGAAGTCGGTGGGAAAGTGCTGAATGTGGTTGCGGTGGCGGAAGGAAAAGCGACGAGAAGACGAAGGGAGAGGTGAAGGGAAAGGCGGATGCAAAGGCGGACGCAAAGGCGAATGCAAAGGCGGAGGCAAAGGCGGACGCAAAGGCGAATGCAAAGGCGGACGCAAAGGCGGACGCAAAGGCGGACGCAAAGGCGGACGCAAAGGCGGACGCAAAGGCGGAACGCAAGGCGGACGCAAAGGCGGACGCAAGGCGGACGCAAAGGCGGACGCAAAGGCGGACGCAAAGGCGGACGCAAGGCGGACGCAAAGGCGGACGCAAAGGCGGACGCAAAAGCGGACGCAAAGGCCGGACGCAAAGGCCGGACGCAAAGGCGGACGCAAAAGCGGACGCAAAGGCGGACGCAAAGGCGGACGCAAAGGCGGACGCAAAGGGGATGCAAAGGCGGACGCAAAGGCGGACGCAAAGGCGGACGCAAAGGCGACGCAAGACGCAAAGGCGGACGCAAAGGCGGATGCAAAGGCGAATGCAAAGGCGGATGCAAAGGCAATGCAAAGGCGAATGCAAAGGCGAATGCAAAGGCGAATGCAAAGGCGAGAAGGCGATGCTAAGGCGAGGACTAGCGAAGACGTCAGTCTAGAGTTAGGTTAAGGGAATGCGAGGCTCCCGGGAAATGGCGGAGCTGACGGTAATTGACGCGGACACGCTGGCATAGGAGGAGACGAAGAGGAAAGGGTCGTGGGGGGGGGGGACCGTCTTGGGGGGCCTCGGCGTCGAAGGCGCCCCTGACGCCCGTCGCGCGCACCTGTCCGCGGACAAAGCGCCTGCTTCTCCCCCCCCCCCGCTCGCGAAAACGCCGCTCAGGCTCCCGGGAACTGGCGGAGCTGACGGTAATTACTTATCCGTCCACGTCGGAAAGAACGAGAAAGGCCCACGAGTTCGCGCCTTGAGCCTGAGCATTGGAGCACTGGGGGTACACTGATGCAGTTGAACTTATTCAGCTGTCCACACACTTGTAAAACTAAATACTTGACCAGCATAACTTCCATGCCATCTCAGTTTTTCCGTGCATAGTTGACTTATGAATCAAAACAGCGAGTGTTGCTGGGAATATTTGATAAAAAAGTGGTTGCTCCCGTTTAATAGCAATTATTTGCTTCGGCAAACGTGCTGCAGATTTTATTTCATTGCTCTAGCGTCGAAATAACTAACCTCATTGCTCCGTTCCCAACTAGCAACACAAGAGCTCAAGAAAACGTGTGCGGGTACTATATGGAAATGTGAATACTGATGCTAGGTACTAAGACATGACACGCATCTGTGTCATGCTACCTTCAGAAGATGTGACATTTAAAGTCCAAGAGTCGAATCAAGAACAGTAGATTCTTTGCTTCCGAATCATTGGCATCCATGGAATGTAATTATGTTTAAAAATATTCAGTGTGTGTTAGAGACAGAAAATAGTATTCATCGAACTGAATTTCTTCTCTAAGAAATAACGGGCTGAATTTCTATGTGTGTGTGTGTGTGTGTGAATATAAATACTATGTATATAGAAATTGCAGGAATATCTGTGAACGCGGCAAATTCAGGCAATTCCTGAGGTGATCCAGAAGGAGATCGGAGAAGAAGCGAAACATCGTGATCTACTTATACAGCTGCAAAGAGTCTGAAAACGAATAGTTACTGTTATTTGAGAAGTAACTGAAATTCTGGGGCCATGTTAGAGACCTGGCGAAACATGTAAACCACAGGCTTCAATGCCGGTCTAGCAAATTTATCGCGAAAGCTGTTGACGAGCCGTCCGCACTATTGAACACCGCTCAAATTCTATTAGCTACCACTGATATTACTATATCTTTGAGTGCGACGCGATTCTTGAGAAGTGTCAACTCACTTTAAGAGCAGAGGAAAGCCGTTAATAATGATAATAAAAGTTCAATAGCGTAGTTTTATGCCCAGTAATGGTCGGGTTAAGCAACTAAGGAAAAAGTCCCTTTCTGCCAGTTTATTCCACAATCAATTCAATCCATTGGAAACATCAGTATACAAGTTAATCTCTCCGCCCAACAACGATACTACCGAATGGAGTCGGGTCGTCGTATCCATATAGGAATCCCAAAGCGTAGTGTAATCGACGTAGCATAGTCTCAATAGTCCAAACACGCGATCTTCTGCGGACACTAAACGGCCTTGCTACGCGCGTCCCTCTGTGGTTCATCACCGCTGGACTCGCTACCTTAGTGACGGCTCTATTCGTGCTCTCGGAGATAGTCGCCGGTGAAGCCGTCCCGATTGGCCGAGTTCGGCTACGGGTGTTTTCCTCCGCTCCAAAACCGCACCTACCATGATGACCAATGAGTTTCATTCACCGGTTTGCATCACAATATTAGCGGGCATGTTAAATGCTACCAAATACCAAAAATATCACCTTGTTACCACTCATTGAAACAGATACGTTAAGCGTTTTCTTTTAAATATTGCATCGTTTATTTCAACTATGCCTTCGTCTTATTTTTAATGGGTCGCCGTTGAAAATTGTTACTTTATGCCACTTTAAAAATGTTTCTGTTGTTGTTTTGTTTTTTTATTTATATTAGATTGACTTACAAAGTTCAGTTTTCATAAAACCCTTCATTTGTATTGTTGACGTATATCTAATTCTTATAAACTAATTCTAAACTATAAATGACGAGTGGACTCACGGAGCACCTCTAAAAATTACTAAGATTTGTAAAAATGTTCAGAAAAGAATGGATAGGATATCTTTTTTTTATTCTAGTTGGGTTTTCATTATGTTTTCCTATATTGATGTGTCTATCTTGATTAATGAGGGGTAGGTTAAAATAGAAGTTATTGGCGAGAAAGCTATGTGATGAGCGAAGGGATTTAGATTAATTTCATGGTGTAATTGCTTATTGGAAATGAACCAATATGGATTTGTGACATATTTAGCAGCATTATCAAAATGTTTCTCAACATTTGTCACTCATCATGCAGCATAGCGACCAGCGTGCGGCCTGTCTTTTAAAAAAAGTGCCCGTGTTGTGGTCTCGTGGTTGGCAACGTAGCCGGTACTTCTCCGAACGAGCAAAAGTCGGTGCGCCGGCCACGGCGCCTGGTGGCGCGCGGTGGAAGCTGCGAGTCGAGTCCGCGGGGCGCTGCGGGCGCGGCGACGCGCAGTGGGGCCAAAGGAGGGAAAAGTTGCCAAAAGGTCCAAAATCAAAATATGCTTCATAAGCTTCATTTCACATGAAAGGGGTAGCACAATGTCTCTTTCGTTTCCCGATCAGGAAAGGAAGAGCGAATCACTCCACTCCTTGCTGTGCAAATTTGAAATTGCAACCGGGAGTGGTAGTTCAGTGCATCAACTGATGTCACTGCAGCGCCTCTGACCGGGAGGTCCTAGGTTCCCACATTCGGCAGGAGTTTCGACACTAGCTTTTCAGCTAGGTCGAATTCAGTCGCTGTCCGGAGGAGAATTCTAGCGGCCGGCTGCTCTGATCGGTATTTTTCCGTGGTTTCGCCGATCAACACCAGGCGAATGCCGGAGCAGTACCCTATCAAACGGGCCACGGACCGCGCGCGATCTGTCCTTCCTATTCCTTGTCCTATCCTCTCCCGTTACACACACACTTACACTAACATGGACTACACTACCACATATCCCGGGAGACTGGTCGGGAGCATAGAGCTTGAACCGGCTGGGGCGGTGCCCCGCTGGTGGAAGAGTCCTGGTTAGGGGGAATCCCCACTAGCCAACGGTAGGTCGGCGCCGGATCTCGCCATCCAGCGGGGGAAGACCACCGCCATCTCCCGAGAAAAAAACATGCACTACACTAACGGGGCTAATGACCAGAGCAATTGACGCGCCCGGAAACACGAAAAAATCAATCAATCAATCAATTGAAATTGCACAAGTGATGCGCAGCGCTCTCCTTCGCTCTCGCAGGAAGAAGAGAGGTGTGGTTTTCGATGCAAATATTTTTGCTCTCTTGAGTAACAGACTCATACGAGATATGAACGCAATACCAGGCGATATGTACCCTAAATTGTATTTTTAAAAAAACATATTCCAGAAATAATAATTTAGTAATCCCATGTAGAAACTTCACGTGTCACAATGAAATGAAGTTTTTAAATCTGGTTTTTCATACTTTTAGTTCCCTTCTAGACTTTTCTGGGCTATGATATTAACTGAATCTGATTCTGAATTCATCTAGTTTTCAAAACATTAATCAAAGTTTGCCTTTGTTTGCCCCATTTCACGTTAAGGCTATTTGTTTATGATGATGAACATGCTGTTTTGTTAGACTTTCTATCTACAATATTATTTTTTAAATTTTTTTTGATGATCTGGTACTGATAGCTCTTTATTAACAAGGAGGGATCTTTATGATGTTATTCAACACACTGAAAAGAAAAAAGAATGAAGAAAAAGTGCAACCTGAAAGAAAAATGGGAAGTGCTTCGCAGGCTGTTAATTAGTCACCCACTAATTGAACAAATGGAATAGAGAAAAATTATCACAAAGGCATTGCACCTAGACTAAGGGCCTATTCTAATGTTAATGACTTCAACTACAAATTCACTTTTTGAAGAGTGACATGATGAAAGTTTTGACTTTGGGGTTATCTAAATAAGTATTTGACAATTAAACAATTTATTAAATAAGTCACTATCTAATTATAAAAAGGTTTTCTATTTCCAAAAATTCCGGAAAAAGTTTAAAAATACTTTTTGTCCCCCACCTTTTCCCCTTTCTGGCCCCACAGTGTGACGTGAGTTGCTCCTGAGGCCCAACATTCCTTGCGCCCACGGCACATAGTACTAGTTGAATGTGGCGCCGCCGACACTTTAAAACTCTTGTTTTGCATACCAGCATTATAAACAACCTTTTAAGTTGCAAGAAATCGTTCATAAAGGGGCATTTAGCGGTGAACGGAACAGCCGACCACCGCTTTCTTTCACAGATATCACATACCCGAGACGTCAAAAGAAAGTTGTTTCCCAAAATTAACTTTGATTATCTTATAAATGTATAATGATGCAATAAAATAGCGTATGCAACTCGTTTATAATGTTCCTTTATAGCAAACATGTACTCGTGCAATAAAACTTTACATAATAAACTAATTGCATCAACTACTATTAAAAGTTATTTCGTGTGATGAAATTTCTAAATATCATATATAGCTTTGTTCATATAAGTTCTTCAGTCATCGGCATTGGACATACCAACGAATCGTAGTAGCTGATAATGTTTTATTCCCGTTCAAAAATTCCCAACACACAATGACCTTGCATGTTACCTCCATACGGAATATGAACGGGATATTGTAATTTGAAACTTGTAATCGCCGTAAAAAATACTTGCAGTTATGGATGATGCAAATAGTTAGAATTTAATGCAGGTAGATTTTGTACCTTTTTTTTGCTAATAAGCAACAAAATACACAGAAAAGATCATCCGCAATCTGTTCATCTTACAGTAATTTTTTAATCATAATATAAGATAATTCTCAATTAATTCCAGAACTTCTGCCGCGGAATCTTTTACAATTATATTTTATTCTTCTTCCGTATTTGCACGCTTAAAAACGTAAAATTGCAAAGTCGAATGCGCATTTCCTTCCGTTCTCAAACATTGCTCACAGTTCTGATTTTCTCCGTATTCACTTGACGTTCTTCAAATTTAGTTCTTCAAACCAAGTTTCAAAGGTAATATTGTACGTAGTTGTTTGCAAATGTGTTGTTAAAAATACTTCAACACGGACAAGAAACTTCACCTCTTATGCTCAAATCAGCATCACCGTTCACAGATCTGCAGCGTGTTGCACATGTTTCAGAACAATGAGTGTTGCCATCCTCAGAAGAAAATTATGGCATCTTGGAGCAACAACTGCATATGTGTACTGGAGTTTAATCAACGTCACATACATAGATCTATTTGAGTGGCGTTGGTTTAATTCCCAGACTACTCACTAAGACCGCAGCGCGAAAACACGCAAAAGCACTGTTTTGAAAATTTCTTTGAATCTTCTGGCCGGATCGAAAAACAAATGATCAAATGATCAATTCCGCATCAGGATACCGAGACGCATCGAATGACACTTCATTTGTCTCGGTTGGTCCACGGAATGTTGTCTAACAGTGAATGACGGATCCGCGCTTACACACACACATATGCATGCATGCCACACACACACACACACACACTCGCAATTACTCAAATGCTGTATAGGGACGTAGTTGCATGTTCGCATCGGAAGTTCCATTGGACGGGAGGTTCCAGTTTCGATCCACTAAACAGGTTGGGCGAAGTCGACCTCGACCGAATTTCATGGATGACAATTCTAGAGATCGACTGCTGCGGTTGGTGGTTTCCGCGGCTTGCTCCAATCAGCAGGTCGCCATGAATGAAAGAGCAGTTCTCTAAGCCTAGCACCAGAGCCTGTGCGCGAACCTCTCTTCCCCTTTCTGTCTCCACTCCCGTGCTTAGGAGCGGGGAATAGATTGACTCTCTATTATCTGCAGGTACTAACAGTACTGCGATTACTAGGACATCGTGTCATTGCCAGAACTGAAAGAGAAGAGAGAGACAGAGAGAGGGAAATGTGGGAAAGGGACTAGATAGATAAAAATATACTAAAAACGACACTAAGAGTGTGTGTGTGTGTGAGAGAGAGAGAGAGAAGAGAGAGAAGGGGGATGAGAGTGTGAAAGAGGATTAAAAGGGTGAAAGAGGATGAATGAGTGTGAAAGAATGAACGAGTGTGTGAAAGGGATGAACGATGTTGAAAGGGATGAAAGTGTTGAAAAGGATAAAGTGTGAAAGAGGATGAAAGAGTGTAAAGGGAAGTGTGAAAGGGGATGAAAGACGTGTAAAAAAAAAAGAGGTGGTGATTAAAAGAGAAAGTGAGCGAAAGAAAGTAAATTGAAAAAAAGAGAGAGATGATGAGTGAAGATTGATAGAGAAAGAGAGAGAGGGAGAGGTGGGACAGGGAGTGGGAGAGAAACAAGCCTAAATCCACATTTCGTGGCTCTATTTGCGATTACATGGGCTCCCGCAAGCGCTGTTGTCGCCGGCCTAAAGCGGCCACGCGCTACCGCGAATTGCTTCTCTCGGCCCCCGTCGGCGGACGAGGCTGCTCGCTCGAGTTCATCGAGCTCTCCGTGTCAGTGTTCCCTGGAATGCTCTAATGGCCACTATGAATGGCACCTGTCGGCCACGAGGGGCAAGCCTGGCTGCGAGATGGACGCGAACCAGCTGAATACGTCTCAGGTAGGCGTTCGTTCATCCAGACACCCGACTGTTTGGGGAGTAGTCGTAGAAAATGCTATTCATAGAAAATTGGGTCTACGACTGTGAAAGTTATGTGTATGGGGCCCGAAAATCCTCCTTGGGTTAATATGATTTATATGAAATGACTTTCAAGTCATGTGGTGTCTTATATATTGACGGTGTACAAGTAAAACTCGCTATTATTTTTGAGTTATTTACATCACCAAGTCAACTTTTGTATTCGATTAGTGAA
Organism: Teleogryllus oceanicus; assembly: GCA_964035755.1. Taxonomy (NCBI): domain Eukaryota; kingdom Metazoa; phylum Arthropoda; class Insecta; order Orthoptera; family Gryllidae; genus Teleogryllus; species Teleogryllus oceanicus. The sequence goes on from CAXIVR010000008.1 coordinate 61,988,893, forward strand.
ATTGCTTATGTCCTAGAGGCTGAGAAAGTAAATGATCGATTGTTTTGCTTTCATGTAAGACATAAAACTGTGAAAATGCTCAATACAAATTCATCTTTGACCAGATATTTTATTTATTTAAAACAATGTTACTTAATTAGGTGGGTATGAAATAAAACTGTTTTATTTCCCAACTAGTAAAAAATATTGAATAAACAAACTTAACAGAATACTTGTTGATTCGAAACTCTTTTGGGCGTAATGAGCTTCATTATTGTACCGACTATGGAAGATAGCACCTCTAATATGATATCCGGGAGTCCCGTTAAATCATTATAAGGAAATTTGACTGTTGGGTTTGTGTTCGTAATATCTTTGGTACCGGTGAATAAGCTGACACTCCATAATCACTTAATATTATAGGAGAGCAAAAAACTTTTAACTGAATTAAATGATTCCCTGATTTACAGTATTAATTTAAAGTAGGTTTTCGCACCCATGTAAAATTAATTTTTTTACTTATCAGCGTATTCACCAAGGTCAAAGATATTGGTCCCCGTTTAATTATTCTCGCTACGAACAAAATATTATCTGTCATTCCAACTTAATTATTACTTCGAAAAATCACTTTCCTCTTTTCTTCACTTTCAGACAGTGGATGAATGTAATGCAGTGATGTAATACAATGATGTAATACAGTGACAATGTATAGAATTCAGATTACAACTTAAAATTTGCGTTAGAAAGAAAATACCAATTTTATTTGTCTGTACTTATTAAACTATTCGTTTTTAATATATTAATACTCTAGCGCACGCATACATATAACTCAGTGTTTCTGTGTATATAAAAGTTCTGTAAATGAAGCTATGGTAGAATGAAAATGAGGAATGATAAACGTAAAAGAGATATAATTAGTAGTAAATAAAAATTACCTTAAACAAAACTTCCGACATCAAAAAAATCTGCATATTTCTGCATCCAAATATCTTACGGACGGCCGTAACGAGCTGCATAATGTGACTGTCACTTCTCCATTCCTTCATTCTTTTTTCTTCTTCTTCTTCCCAGCATTTGCTCGGAGGCAAAAGGCATTAACAGAGTTAGACTGACGTCCCTCATAATCAAGCGGGAGGCAAACCCCAGACGCCAACACCGCCGCCGCCGCCACCGCCGCCGCCGCCGCCGCCGCCGCCGCCGCCACCGCCGCCGCCGCCGCCGCCGCCACCGCCGCCGCCGCCGCCGCCGTCGCGACGTCAGCTCTCGTAGGGAGCCCGGCGATGTTGACAACCTTAATCGCATCGGAAGGCGGCAAGGTCGTCTGCCACTCGAACCGCCCGACGCGCCGCCTTTGTTTTCCGTAAGACGCCGCCGCTACGACGGATATTATTTTGTCAGGAAGACCCCCACCTCCGCGCCCTTGGGTTGAAACTCCGACCGGCAATTTCCTCGCCTGGCGTCTTTATTGTCAGCAGCAGCCGCTCCTTCAAAGTCCACGATGGACCCTTAAATTAGTTTCCCTTTGGCTGGTTGTTATAAAATTGTTTTTTATTAGAGTTTTTGGACGCCGTAAAGTAATATATTGTGTAGTAACGCACCGACTGGTGAGCCTTTCTACGAGCATGAACTAAGGTTACGTTGGAGCTGTAGTCCAAAATGATATTTCACCATAATTTTCTGGTTCTGTGTCGGACACGATTCGCGTCACACGTTATTCCCAATAAGCCACGTCATGTGGCATCTAAACGAATGTTAAATGCGATACTAGATGATGTGGTATTGCAGGAAATGTACGGTTTGGCACCGTGTGGACAGTCTGTTCCCATGGTTCAAAATTGTTTTTATTGTCGTAATCGTAGAACAAAACACTCTTGAAATCTTAAACGATACGTAGCCATGTGGATGGCTCTAACGTATATCAAATCGGCTTACGATAAAAAATAAAAACGTCAGATGTTTTTGTTCAGGAAACTAATCTTAGCCCGTGTGGTACGATGTGTGTGCTGGGTAAAAAACGATTTCAAGAATTTTATGACATTGAAATTGTTATATGGGTTCATTGCTTCCGTCACTATCCGAATATAACATGAACAAATATAATATACACAATATACTGATACTCGTCCGTTTAACGTCTCTAAATTTCCACCGACTTAACTAATTTTTTTTTTTTAATTTCTGAGTAAATTTCTATTGAAATAATCTTAACTTCAATATTGATATCATACCTATATTTACGCAATTGTTGCCCTGTTGTGCCGTTGATTTATTTTGTAATGAAATATTTATTAAGATTGATTTTACTACCATCTTGTTCGTGGGTATCAACATATAACTTGCAATATTTACACGTTCACCTTGTCGTGTGCGGACGTGCTGTCTGTTCAGAGCAGCGATTTCTGGAAGTTCTGTTAATTAAGTATGTTTTTAATAGATGGAATTGACTACAAATTATCAGTCTGGTTCCAAGAAAATATATCAAATATTTATTAACAATTTACACATTAACAATTCTTAATGAGCTCATCTTATTAACCTTTTTAATTTCCCTTCCAGTACATGTCAATTTAAAATTTCATGGCTTACATATTTACTTATATCTTCACGCGCATTCTAAGACTTGTTGTTGGTTGAATTCCGGATGAAATGTTCACCATGTCTTCTTTCTTCGATGTCGCCACGTTGTTGTGAATTCTTTCGTCCCACCTAACGTAATATTCCACCATGTTAGATTTCTAATAAAAATTTCACAAAAATTCTATGAGTTCATTCCTGGTTCGCCGAATAACTATTCTCATTTATTATATTGTATATCCGCGAAACTTCCTTATGCTATAGCACGTGCGGGTATTTACTCGCGACTAGGTAATACTCAGAAAATTGTTCACTGAAAGAAAGATCTCTGATTTCTTACCTATTTGAATTTCGTTCCCACGTGTAAGTATATTTCTAATTTATAGTTAATAGTTAAAATGCTTCCGACATTCTTTAATTTCTTGCTATTACAACTTTGAAAAATATATAATACAATTCCGTGCTAACACTCTCCCCTCCTACATCCGTTGGTATTTCTGAACAAATATTGCAATATCGACAACTCGCGCCCCATCTAATGGCGATCGCAACGTACAAAATTTTGCTTGGGTGCTAGCGTCATAAGGAGACCAGAACTGACTAATTCTACATGATTGCACCTTCCATAATTTTTCATTTCATGGCGCTGGGCTTTTCTTGTTCTGGTGCCACTACACTTGTGGACGTTCATCGTCCTGGGGCTTGTTTCTTTACTCGTCGCCCTGACAGCTTGTATTCCTTGACTTCGCATCATTCTGCGTGTATTAATTAAGCGTATAGACATAATATTTAATGAATATCTTGATGCCGTTTATGTTAATAAAATTGGGGGTCTATCTGGCTTATCACAATACTAAGAAAACTTACAAAACGTGTTTCAAATTAGTGCCGAAGCCAATTAAACATTTAGATAGTCGTTTATAGAATATAATGCTTGGATTAATTTACACTTATGATTTTTATTTAAGTTATAGAAACAATAAAATAATTTATAACTTTTTCTACAGCAGTGATTCCATAAACGTTTCACAAAATTAGTAAAATTATTAAAAATATTTTATAATAGAATTACCTAGTGGTGATGATAAACCAAATTAATATTGTTTCAGAGCATCATCTCTCTATTTTTTTTCAGTTTTGAAGATTCGAGGTTATTTTTTTTTCTTATACAAAATTTCGTATACATCGCAGTGAAGGTAAGTGAAAAGTAAAAAAAGTAGTTAACATTCCTGTGAAAAAAGCTTTTCCGTGTAATTATGTTCCCTAGTTGCCTGGAATGCATAAAGTGGACGAATCAGATGTCTTTGTACTGCGTCATGTTTCAAGATTTAATCCTGTAGAAATGCCACTTACGAGAAGCCCGTCACCTTTCCTTTCGTTAAGAAATTAAAGCAAAGCAAATATCATTTTATCTGCCTCGAGGGTAGAGGAACTCTTACCTTTAACACCCGTCCTTCGAGATAAAACCCCAACGGCAATTCCCCACCTCACTTCTTTATTGTCGAAGTAAATAAAAGTCGACCTTTGACATTTTGTTCTCTCTGGAAGCCAGGGAGTGCGTGTTCGCTTCGATGTTTCTAGCTGTTATCACGTACGAATGTCAAACACAGCGGATGATATATACCGGTGTACAAGTCTTTATATTACTACACCATTTCAAAGTTAAAATAGTGAAATAATGCAAATAATGTATAATATTTTACGTAATTTTCTTGTCTTGTTCAAGATTCAATGATATATTCACTAGAAACCTGTTCACGAAATGAAACACAAGATATAGACACTAATTATAATTCGTGATGATAATGAGAGCAGAGTAAAAAAACGTGTGGAAATCCTCTTCATTTTCTATATAAATTTAGATTACTTTCCAAATAACATACATAATCACATGCTCTTGTTATTTAATTTTCATTATTTACCAATTACATGAAAAACTAATACATTGAAATATGCATGATAGATCCATTCCTGTATTCCTCCCAGTCATCTCCATGAAGAACATTTCAGAAAATGTAAAAATTAGACAATATTCAATATTATATGAAATATTCATTTTTGAAAGACCTACTTCGATCGACAATTTCTTCTTGGAAAGTTGCTTATTGACCTCCATAAAAGTCAGATAGCATCCCTTTCCTGCTCTCATTATTAATACCTCCGCTACCAGAAATATTCTGTATAGGGCCATGTAAAGTAAACATCTCGTGCAAGAAGATTTCCACAATGGATAAATAATATCACCGTATATTTCGTGTTTCACTAAACAAGAATTATTATGATTTTAGTTAAAATAAAAAAAAAATGACAACAAGGGTATACTTCTCTCTTCACACTTGACTCGAATCGTTTCAATTGTAATCATTATTCTCTCTAGACGCACTTCGGTCATAAAATAAGAAAGGAATTCACACCTTTTTATGACATCAAGCACATTTTTTCAATAATTTATTCTACACTTAATACATTTACACCTAGACACATTTAAAATCAATATTCAAGTTACTTGTATGTACAGAGTAAAAAACTGTCATTATCTTTCTTAAATATGAATATTTCAGATTATACAATTGAAAGTAGAAAATCAACAAACAGTTCTCTGCAAGGTTATAATATATTTAAACATCTTTGGTCTTTCCTTCCGACAGGCAGTTCTTTGCATAGATGAAGTCAATCGTAGATCTCAGTCGTCATCCTCCGGTGGAGCGCTGCTCAACAATTGCACATTGATGCACTCATGAATCTGTGATGTAATGCTAGGCGGAAATTGTGCAGAAAAGTAATTATTTTGTAAATATATTAAAATTTGTGATTGTAAATCATATCCTATAGTTCTCCAGACCTTTAAAAGAAGCTAGCACAAAAGTTTGATCTGTATTGGTTTAGTATATTCAGAGATTATCGCGGTGTAAGCCACACACAACGCACTTCTGTCATAATATATTAGTATAGAAGTATAGATTACTCATTAATTGTTAACTACTCTGGTGAAATTTACTTGCACCTAAGCTCTCGCGGGGCCTCAGATGCCCCTGAAGGTATATTACTATTTATCTGAATGATTTTTTCAAACTTTGTTCTTTGAATCACTTCACAACGTTTACAATAATAACAAAAACGTAGATTACCAGCAATTTTTACCGCCTGAATTTCTGTGATCTGGGCATAAATGTTTACAGCACGTTTCGCAAACTATCTTTGTCTTTTTGTCAGCACTTCTCCCACACATGTATCATCTTGCTTTACAGCTTGATTCTGACACAAAGGATGTTGACGGTTAATACAATTGCTTTATGATTTTACTGTAATACAAATCGTAAAGTCCAAATATACACAAAACATGAATCGAGGGAATAAGAAAGAACTCACGTTAACACTACGGTGGGGTATTCTGAGACCTTTTCTCCTCTAATTCCAAAAATAAACCTCAAATCACTTCGCATAACCAGTCAAAACAAATAACACAATGCCACTAAGGAATACTGGCAACATGAACGCTATTTGGTAATTGGTTTTCGAATTATAAAGACAGATACCTCGGCCGGTGGACTCTGGGACCCCAACAGAGTAGTGGAGGGTTTAATCTCTTACTGTAGTTATGTATTCCATTAGACACATCAACAAGGAAGACCCGCCCCACCCCGCGACCTCCAGACGGCGCCGCGCAGCCGAACGCCCCTCCTGCTACTTGCTTCACGTTTCCAAATGGACAATATGATTCAGTGATAAACTGCTACATCCTGAAACGTTCTGGAAACTGCCTTTGTGAAATCTGTAAATATTTGTTCTGGTAATTTCTTGTAAACATGTAAAATCATGTATATATATATATATATATATATATATATATATATATATATTTTTTTAATTTCAGAAAGTATTTTAAATTTTATTAGTTACGCATAACTAAAGCCAGAAGCCGTATCAAAATCAAAGGAAAAAATTTCCTTTGATGCGTTTCATAGAGAATTCCTACAGAAAACGTATAGACTATAAGCGCGACTTTTGGCTTTTATACTTCTAGTTTGGGATATTCAAGTTTCTGTGTGGAAACTAAGAGAATTTTCACGAAAACAGTACGGTGTATTCCGGCTTTCACTCATTCTAGAACACGATGGCCCCAGCCTCTGTGTCACCAAACATGCACATATTTTCGCTTGTAGTATCGGATGAACTTTCATCGATCAAAGTTAATAATTTCTGAGGCCGTGCATTAAAAATGGATCCATTGCGCAATATGCCAGTGCTTTTAACTTCCATCACATCACGACTGTTGCGAAAGGAAAATGGTTCATTATTTTTATACGTCTGTTACTTGTCATTTAAAACACTATGACACATCGCTGTATCATCAGTCGTACCCACAGCACATTGTTGATTGGTCATTCATACATATTCAGATAAGTAGAATGTTATAGATATGAAGATAATCAAACCAGAATAATAAAAATAAATAATATATATTTATTTTATTCCCAAAGTAACTTTCGGGAACAATATTTTCTCATCCTCAGTGGGTCTCTAACGAAAAGGAAAAATTGAGTGATTAACATAAAGAGGAACAGTGATATAAAGAATAAAATAGACAAAAGAAGTGAAATGAATAATACAATGATAAAATTTTGAAAAAAAAAAACATTGAAATAACCTACGGCCCAAGCAAGCACGTGGATAACTCCTAAACATTTAAAATAAAACCGGATGTGATCCAGTGATGAACAACTAGGGTGGCCGCCATCTTGTAGAAGATGTTGAGATTGTTTCCAAAAGTTACTTTGGGCATAAAATAAATATATATTATTTATTTTTATTATTGTGGTTTTATTATCCCCATATCTATAACGGATTACCACAAGATATAGGCTACCACCACGGAATTTAAGTCGAATGTATTCCGGCAGAACAAAATTTGTATGACAGAATACTGTACTGCCACGGCTTGCAGTCTCTTTTCGGATTCGTTTGGTTTACCATGCCGTCTCGCGTATATAATACGGAAAAAAAGTGACATGTTTTATTTAATTACATTTTTGCAACAATTTTTTTTAAATTGAGTATCGGTGTACTAGGTCACTACATAACTTAGCGCAAGTGTACCATTAATGAAGCAGTAGGTAGTACATTCCTTTCTTTTTCATAGAATCTAAACATATTTAAGGGAAATAAGTGTTCACCCACATTTTTTATGATGTGAGTTTTTATGAATTTTTTATGAGTTTAAATTACGTAAAGCATGTTATCAGACTATAAATACGAAATTGCATGAGAAGTGTCGTGTTCGTCGAACTTAGTTACAAATAAAATAAGAAATATCTTTGAAACGCCGACTTTTGTTATATTTGTTTCATCAATGCCTAAAACGTGTATTTGGTTTCAACAAAACATATTCATAGTAGGAAACATGACTAGCAAATAGCAATAGACCTGACAATAGCATTGTGGGAGAGATCCAACATTCCTCCAATACAATATGAGATCAAGTGTTCTCGAGAGGCTATTGTGTTAATAGACTCCATGACAATTAACCCTGAGCGCTAGTATAACAGGGCAATTGGCCTATATTCGCGGTACGGCCATCTGAGCACACATTCCTGTTATTTCAAGAGTTACCATGAAACTGAGTTGACGACTATCTACGAGTGCAAGTATCGAGAACACAAACACATTCAGTATATGGTCAGGTGCTTCTGATTACTGAGTGTTTGGAAGTTCTATGATAATGTAAACGAGAGAGCATTCGGTAGAGCTGAATCAACAATAGAGGACTTTGTTTCCTTGCGTCTATACATTGAGAATTATTCTCACAGCTGAACTCGGATACCGATTTCGCGATAATATTTTCGCTGCTAGTATCTTTCGCCAATTTACGAAGTTCAAACACACTTATATGTTAATTTTATTCATGAGATAATTTGATTGCACCTTAACGAGAATTACTCGTATTTCATAGTAGGACAGATGAATATCTAAGTCAAATTCAGTTAATGTCTGGAGTGGAATCCTAGCAGCCGGCTTCTCTGATTGGTAGAGTCTCTTAACAAAAACTATTGAATGCAGGAGCAGTACTCTTAGAAACGAGATACTGACCGCGCGCTAAATTTCTTTCTTTATTCTTGTCCCCACTTTTTGTCCTACCTGCACGTACTTACATGCACTACTCTACCATATATATCGGGAACTTAGAACTTTCAATAACATTTGAGAACTTGAACTTTGAACTTATAAATAACGTTTAAGGACATCAAATTATCTACAGACCAATTACTATCAACACTTCTGAACTGGTATACAAACTCACTAGAATTTGTGGTGGATATTCCAGACGAATTATTTCTTCTATCAACAACATCTCATTTTATATCATTGTTCTTATTACGCTCTCAGCTCTCTCGAAATCCCCTCTGTAGATGTCGCACCGACTGATCAACCGATATTAATCATGTCGCTTTCATCTCTTTATTCCTTTATTAGCTCTGTTTCACATAGTGTAACGGTCTTTTAACATTCTGAAAGGTGTATTCTTGATTACATCATTTTCTCAGAACTTTTGGCTCAATGAAATATTTCGCGACGTTGGTGCAAAACAATGGAACATTCACATCTACGAGACGAGAGGGAATCGTGACCGCGAATTCAAAAGAACGATGAAGGAATGTATGAAATTAATGAATATATGAAATGTATGGTTGAATAAACAGAAATCAATGAATGAACGGAAATGAATAAATAAATAAAGTAAGAATGAATATATATATATATATATATATATATATATATATATATATTGTGACGTACCGGTAGGCCGGCTTGTTCTCAGTAAATTTATTTGTAAGGACAGGTGTTCTTTCTCGTGAATGGGCTCAGGGTTATTAATCAAACACCACTGTTCCGTGAACAAAATAAACTGAACTATTTATTAATTCTATACAAATCACTAATGATACAATATCTATGGTGGTCTTTACCCTTTTCTTTCATATAACCCAGAATCACTGTTAGTCTCTCGATCTTATCGATCGAAGAAATATTTACCGTTTACTTCTTCCTCTACGAGCGTCGGCGGCTTCGGGGACTCTCGGGTTGCCTCGCACTGGCGTAATCTTCCTGATCTGTGTTACTCCAGATAGCAGCTATCACTTTGGCAATATGTCCGATCGACTATTGATGGTTATCAAGCACAAATTGTCCGTCAATTAATCTTTCTGCACTCGTTCGTTCGCGATACTATTTTGCTTTTCGCTCGCGGAGCAGCTCCAGATACGTCCTTCCTCGCCGGCGGCCAGCCAGACACTGCCTCCTCGCGGCGTCGTTCCCACGCTCTGGGCCAACCGACCACCCTTCGCCGCTCGTAACCGTTTTCTTGGCTAGCAGTGCCCTCTTGCAACCGTTCTGCCGTGTTCTTGCTTGATGCCTCGCGTTTCTTTGGGTGGAAACGCGGTGCGTTTCAATATATATATATATATATATATATATATATATATATATATATATATATATATATATATAGAGAGAGAGAGAGAGAGAGAGAGAGAGAGAGAGAGAGAGAGAGAGAGAAGTGAATATACAAATGAATGAAAAAAAACCTCCTTGTGCTCCTTCACTCGCAGAAACGCACTTCTTCCGAGAGTTTCGTCCGGCGCCCGCGAGCTGACGGTCGCGTGGGCTGCAGCGAAGCATGCGGAGTCAGCGGCGCGCGAAGCAGATAGTCGCTTTTTGGCGGCGGCTGCACCGCTCCGCGAGCCACCTACGCCGCTCCACATCCGGGCGCGGCGTGATGTACGCCGTTGTTTCCGAAGCAAAACCTCGCGCGCGTGAGTTTCGCTGATAGATGGCTGCGGGAGCGCCGCGCCGCGCCGAGCCGCGCCGCGCTGCTCTCGGACGCGTATTAACGTGATGTATATTGGCTATTATCAGGCAGAGAGCGCAACGAATCGAAGTTCTCGCGGTGCTTCGTGTATTGTTGGGTTTTCTTCGGACTCTTGGCGCGTGTACGGTATTGTTGGGTTTTCTTCGGACTCTTGGCGCGTGTACGGGGTTGCAGGGGGCGTTGGGTAGTACTCGGACAACGGACGAAGGATGGATGACTGCGGAACGTAGGTTAATGAAGTGCCATTGTTTCCGGGAGGGGGAATTGGACGTGAGTGGGAGGTTTTTATCGCTGTGGGGTTAATTTTGAGAGTATTACGGTTTGGCGCAAAACAGTGTGGGATGGTCAGTAATGTAGATGCCTCGAAAATGGAGGTGCTCTACGGAGGCATCATGTTCATACGTGTTAACTTCAATTGTAATGTAGGTATTCAGATGCAAAATTTTAACACAATAGAATAAAATAGAAACATTATTTGATGTTAGTAAGTTGTATCTACAAATTGAAAGTTTTAAAGTAATCAACAATGATTTCCGGTTTCGTTTAATGTAAATGGTGTTATTAAAAAATTATCATTTCAGCCATTACAAATTGATTCCCCAAATTACAAAGGACATCAGCGTTAAAAATGAATTTGGAATTTTTTACGTTAAATGTCTATAAAATAAAGGGTATGATCGAGTGTATACCTTAATAGAAATCATGCATATTCTACATACGCTCCTTTCAACGACTTCAAATGTTTCTTATATTTTCTTGCACCATTCTAGTGCACCATTAAAAGTTATCTAGGTAACTAGTAAAAGATGTGAGACGTTGCAGTAGGAATGTAATGACGACAGAGGTGACGTTAGGAGCCGAGTCTGCATTTTAGAATGAGTATGCCAAATACACTTTCTTACGAGTAGCGTAATTCAATTTTAGTACGAATTCATGCAAACTTGCAAATACTCTTGGTATCATAGGCAATATTCGAGGGACAGCCATGTTGATCATGTTGCCGCTCTGATTTCTTTACTTCGCAATACTCGATGGTTTTATGTGGCCATGACGCACAAGAAAAAATAGTTTTCTTCTTACTGATAATTTCTGATTTTGAGACAGAGAGTGACCGGAAACAATGATCACCAAGTCTCTCCTTTTCTTTTTCGTTCATAATAGTGTCGAAAAATACAATTTCTAATAGCAGTCTTTAAAGTTAACTATTTAAACAATAAAATTAAAACTTCACGATGATCATTGGGGTAGTTAAAGAGAAATTATTTAAAAACACGGGGACATTGTGAATAATTTAAAGGAACATTTCTTTAATTGAATTTATATATTGTAAAACCATTTTATTTTAAATAACTTTTGATTTGAATATTTTTATCTATATTAATCAGTTTGAAAATGAAACATAAAAATTTGTATAAATATTTTACTCGTATTTATTTGTATTCATCTCGAAGACAACCCATTTTTGACTTAAAATTAGTTAATTATTGAATTGACAAATAATATCCGTATTATATTTATAAATTTTAATTTACATAACATTAAATTCTGAGGGGTACGTATGAAACCATCAGCAGCAAATCGGCACACCGAACTTTAGTGACAACGCGGTCAATTAGAGAACATTTTATGGCATTTTCGGCTAACAGCCACCAAGCTCATGTATAAAGTCAACGCCATCTACTCTTACGTACCCCAAAGAGTAGATGGCGTTGGTCAAGCAGTGTATGTGCATAGTTATTGGCCGAAAAAAGCCGAAATAAGTTACTTCATTCACTGCGTGAAGTTAAAGTTCTAGTGTGCCGATTAGCTGCCTATGTTTTTCGCATCGGCTGACCTCAACATCGGAGTTGAGTCTCTTTCTTGCAGTTTTCGTGGTTGTAGCTGATCAGACGAATTTTCTGTTTTTCATTTTTGGATTCACAATTTTATCAGAACATGCCAGCCACGCCTCACATTCAGAATTAATACTAAAAACTGAAATTTTAACAATCTGTGCATGACCTAAAAATAACCGCTTTTACTAGTGGTTGACAAAAAAAATAATTTGTTAACGGAAATACTTTAAATTCGAAACTTATTCTCTTTTCCTTTGTCGGGAACTCCTCTTTATTACCGCGTTCTGATTCGCAAGACCGGAAGTTTGAAGCATTGTGAGGCGCACAGCGCGAGGAACGCGCCATCTGGTGTCGTGAGCCGGTCAACCGACGCTCAGACCGAACGATCGCGCCACGTGCCCCGACCGACGCCGCCGGTCGATCTAGGCCACGTGCCGTCACGTGCCGCCGTAGCCCGTGCTTCGCGCCGGCCTCCGCCTCCGCCGCTGCCGGCTCGTTCTGACAAAGCGGCGACTCTCTCGGGAACGTTTCCTCGAATTTTACTCCCCATTAACAACCGCTTGCCCCGCGATTTTTTCCGGCGATGATTTTCATGAATGGCAGCTGTTTTCCAGCCAGTTCCAGAAAAATGGGACTGTGTTCGTTGTATGCATAGACCGTGGTAGAATGTGTATCAAGTTCCTAGAAATATTTTTTTACAAAGCAGTTATATATAAATGTGGTTATCAGTACTTTCTCGCAGGCGTACTGATAACCACAGCCACCTGTGGCAGCATGACGAGGGTACGGTTAGGTAGCAGTTCGCGTGGTGGCCTTGGCTGAATCCTACATGTCAACTGCCACGGAACGATTCAATGTAAAACTTTAAGTTATAAAAGTCGTAGAAAAAGTACCGTATGATACTCGATATAATAGTAATTAACATACTCTTGTGAAGTTTACGATACTCGCTCGTTCCACCGGGAGCGGTAGCTCAATGCATCAACTGATGTCACTGCAGCGCCTCTGACCGGGAGGTCCTAGGTTCCCACTCCCCACGGCGGCAGGATTTTCGACATTAGCTTTTCAGCTAACAAGGGACCTTTCAACAGGTTCAGATCGAAATCTAGTCTGATTTAATTTTCTTTCGAAAGATATTTACTATTTATAACATCAGTAAAAAAGTTAGTTGCCATTTCGCACTGGACGTTACTGAAAAAAATTAAGAAATTTCCACACTTTTCACGACGCAAATTGTCGGTCGCCTGGGGTTTGTGCAGCCCTGCCTACTGTAAGAATATCCACTGAGCGAGGAGGCGCTCGTACGGGCACGAGTCCCAATTCAAGGTCGCGAAACACATTGCTCCCGCCCTTGACGCGAGGCAAGGCGCCGGTTCTTTCGGGCAGTAGCTCTTCGACATTCAGAAATTGAAACCTGATGCAATGCCAACGTGTTTCCGCGACACGCAAGTATAGTTAACATTGTTTACCGACCTTCCATTACTTCTGACATATACATCAATGTACGATGGTTCAATAAAATGAGTTTCTTTCCCCTTTCAGTTAATCTGTGACTGAATTCAACACTGGGAGGCATTGGATTAAAACAAAGAAAATTGGGCGTAGGAAAGAGGGTAAATCCTGTAAACTTCCACGTAATCATGATTAAACTAAATTTATGCTTAAAAAATACATAACAGAAGTCACTATAATACAATACAAATTTATTCAGTGAAGTTATTACAAAAATGACCAGTGTCAATTGAGTGTGTGAATCACGAGTGTGTCTTGAACTGCGTGTCAAGAACTGCCAAGCACAACCAGTCGAAGCGCCCTCGAGCATGCGTCGTCGCAGGCTGCGGCCGAGCCCCCAAGACTCCCCCCCTCCTCGCCTTCATCCATGTGCTCGCCGCATCGCTTCCGCCGCCGCAGATATTAATAACGCGCTATCAGCGATGGTATCCCATGTCGCGCGCGCAGACTTCAACGCAACGCACGTGCACTTGCTATCGGTCCCCTTCCTGCCCCTCCCAACCCATCCCTCCGCACCGCGCGGCAGGACGCTGTATCGCATTGCACAACCGAGGAATAACAGCACTATTTGAGTCGTTCGCCATCACACTGCTCTCCGCAGTAAGGGTTGTCCTCGCCGTCAGCAAAAGCAGTGCGGCCAAAACCGACAAATTTCTTAATTTTTCAGTACTTCCGTGCAAATGGCAGCTAATTATTTACAGCTGTTATAAATAGTGGATATCTTTCAAAAGAAAAATAGCAGGCCGATTTGACCTGAACCTGTTGAAAGGTCCCTTGGGACCTTTCAACAGGTTCAGATCGAAATCTAGTCTGATTTAATTTTCTTTCGAAAGATATTTACTATTTATAACATCAGTAAAAAATTAGTTGCCATTTCGCACTGGACGTTACTGAAAAAATTAAGAAATTTCCACACTTTCACGACGCAAATTGTCGGTCGCCTGGGGTTTGTGCAGCCCTGCCTACTGTAAGAATATCCACTGAGCGAGGAGGCGCTCGTACGGGCACGAGTCCCAATTCAAGGTCGCGAAACACATTGCTCCGCTTTCTAAGTCGAATTCAGTCGCTGTCTGGAGGAGAATTCTAGCGGCCGGTTGCTCTGATCGGTAGTTTTCCGTGGTTTCTCCGATCAACACCAGGCGAATGCCTGAGCAGTACCCTACCAAACGGGCCACGGACCGCGCGCGATCTTTCCTTCCTCCTTGTCCTATCCTCTCCCTTTACACACACACACACACACACACTAACATGCACTACACTACCACATATTCCGGGAGACCAGTCGGGAGCTTAGAGTTTGTCCCGGCTGGGGCGGTGCCCCGTTGGTGGGAGAGTCCTGGTTAGGGGGAAACCCCACTAGCCGACGGTAGGTCGGCGCCGGATCTCGCCATCCAGCAGGGGAGATCACCACCATCTCCCGAGAAAAAACATGCCCTACACTACCTGGACTAATGAACAAAGCAATTGACGTGCCCGGAAACACGAATCAATCAATCAATCAATCAATCGCTTGTTCCTCGCTCCTATGGTAGTATCACGTGTATTAATACCCATCATTATATTATCGTTTCACAATGTACTATTTCTCCACATTTGTCGTCAGTGTTGAAATGAAATATATGGTTTTAGCTCGAACTAGTTTGTTTTCCTAAATTCGATTTCTCAAACACTCCTTCACACTACTTTCTTTGTTTTATTCCATTGTGAAGGGAAGTCAAGTAAATTTATTCCAAAGAAAGACATAGAGTTCATTTGCAAAAGCAATGCCTTTTTGGTGACAAAATATCGTGTCTAATAGCTCCTATATCTAAGCAGCTATGTCTGATCATGGTTAATGTCTTGTTTTGCGTTTATAATATTGTTTTGTTTTTGGAGATCTTTATTAAATGCTGATAACACCACAAAAACATTAAAGCATAAAAAACTTTCATTTTTCCGATGTAGTGTTTGTGTAGCTGTTATATAATAAAAATGCTTTATGTTATAATGTTGGTCTGTGTATGCGAGTCCTTTGTCTACATTCCCTTTAAGCAGTACAATTGAAATCAAAATGGTCAGTTTCATTCAACGCATTCGGAATTAGTGGCCTAGAACTATTGGTAATGATGCATTTTATTGTACCCTTTTAACGAAAATAGTACTAAGACTGTTCGTGTTTCTATCTTAAAATATGTAGTTTCAGCTGATGATTTCCTGAACAGAACATCGAAACGATTACTTCTTGACTATAACATAAATCGTTGAATAATGTTCAACCCGCCAATTTAACTTTTTTCCTTCTTCTTCACTTACGTTTTTAGGTACTATGTTTACCCTTCCAGAAGTTTCTCAACAACTATTTTTCATCCTGTATATAAAATAGTTTCTTTGGTCGCTAGTTCTCCTTTTTATTGCACCTCCTCGAGAATTTAAAGCACGTTCTCACAATACAAATTTCCTCTGACCCATTACCTCCAGAATCAACGGCTCTCTGCAGTTCAGTGTATGGAGCATTAAAATTTCATATTTGCTCATAGAATGACTATATTAACATTCATAGTATGGTGCCCCGAAGGCGGTGGTGTTGTCGTTGGTTCATTTGCATAAAAATACATCGAACGCAATATAGTAAATGACAATAAATGTGCTGATTGGACAAATTGGATGCAGCAAAATGTTTAACTTGTTTTGTATACTTAAATTTGTAATAATATTGAAAAATTAATTGGTAATAGGATTTTGGATTTTACCATCGCAGAAATACTACGTACAAATTAAATTGATCATCACATACAAGAAGGCAATTTCGGTTGGTTAACATTTTATGACTGGCTCCGAACTGCGATTTTGACAATTGTTTGAAACTGAGATCAACCACCAACTGTCTCTGGTAATGAGGCTACGGACAAAAAATGACTATTCAAAAGTCAATAATCACGAAACATTAAAATCCAGTAAAGATAATTATAGTTAATATTCATTTGTAATCGTTTTTTGTTAGACACGTGCATGACTAAGTATCCTTTTCAATTCATTGACCTGCGTTTATAAAAAGTTATGATGTTTTAATTCTTTCAACGTTCTTTTATTGGAATTGACCTCGCCGAACTCGAAATAATATTAGTTTTCTTCAATCACGTGGTTTTTTGTGCTATGGTTCCTATAACTACTACGCATACTGCTTTTACCATTAGAACATTTTCTGTTTATAGAGGGTCAGTAACTTGATAACAGACGTGAAAACAGCAGATTATACGAAGTTGACTGTTAAGGTCAACACAAGTATTTTCAGAGCAACATTTGTGAATTAATAATGTTTCATTAAAAAACAAATATTGTGAAAACAATTGGTACCCTTTTACTTCCTTTCTGTAGGTGTCCCTCGTGAGTAATAAATATGAATGATTGAAATAAATGGTGCTATTTCACCTTTTCTTTATTATGCTTTAATAATGTTTTTACATAAGACGGTTTATTTTATACAGTACCGGCAGCGTATCAGCGACTCTGACAGTTCAGTGGGCTGTTGCCACACATTACTCGGCACATGGCATCACCAATATCACGTATAAATTAAATCTCAAAACATTAACACTTACTGACAGATTATGACACATCTTGATATCATGTTCATAACTTTCGGGGAATCCGAACCTTATCATCTCCGCGACTTCGTGCAAGTAAGATGAGCGGCAACTCTGAACCCTGGCTGTAATGTAGAAATGATAACTTAAACGCCTTTAATTTGTGAATGGCTCCAGGTTCACCGCTTTTCGGACATAACAAAAATTCAGTCATCGTTTTGATGTCCCAGCGACCGTGATACCCCCTCTACCTCTGAAATATAAAATAAAGGCTCTCGACAAAAATTGCCCTGTAATTTCGGCCTGGAAAAGTAGTAATATGTTAAATTATTCTTTTCTTCCCTTCACAGCATACGTTTATCAAAAAGTAATTGCCTTTTCGATCCCCTTGTTCCATCACCTAAGCTTATTTAAAACATTTTCGACACCATAACTGTGGAGCTAAGATCCTGTCCTGATCTCTCAATTTCATATCAGAATAAAAGTATTCGTAATATCTGGCCTCCATGAATGCTGTGCTCGTAATGTTTGATCTTTGCCCTTGCAACGCCACTTTACCACATATGTAGCAAAACACATTTGGGTAATTTTTACATTTTCTATTCATATTAATTGGCGAAATTTACCTATCTTTAACATGTATTAAACTCGAGTAATTATAACAATCTGTCTAAAACAAGAACCAGGGTAAATAAACACCACCAATGTCAAAAACACAAGAAACAATAAAATATTACTCATCAAAAATGACGTAGACCGGTGTTATTAGTCTTTGATTGATTAGTGATTCCGTCCCCTTCTAGGAATGTTAGTCCCGTTAGTGTAGTGATATTTTTGCTCCCGCCTCCTCTGGATGGTGATATCCGGCGCCGATCTACCGTCGGCTAGAGAGAGTTTTCTCAACCAGGTACCTCCCACCAGCTGGGCATCGCCCTAGCCGGGATAAGCTCTAAGCTCCCGAGAGGTCTCCGCCATGTGTAATAATGTACTGCATGTAAGTTTGTGTAAGTGGTGTGGATAGGACAAGGAAGGGGAAGGAAAGATCGCTCAGCGTCCGTGACCCGTTTGTTAGGGTACGGCTCCGGCATTCGCCTGGTATTGATCGAAGATACCACAACAAACTACCGATCAGAGCAGCCGATCATTAGAATGCTCACTGACAGCGACAGAACTCGATCCAGTGTCGAAAATCCTGTCCGGGACCGACTTGACTGGGACCTAGGACATCCCGGTCAGACACACTTCAATGACATCGGTTGGTGCCCTGAGCCACCTCTCCTGGCTTACGAGTAAAACTCGTAATACCTTTTTATTTAGTGAGTTTTCGACAAAGTAATGCTACTTTTTATAGCAAAAACAATTATTTAGGGAGCTCCTGGTTTAGAGACTTCTGTTGAACAGATCGGGGAATATCAGTGAATTGTTTATGAATTTAGGAGCGGAGCGGGGTGGGACCGGGTGGGAACGGGGAGGGAGTGGGGTCGGAGCGGGATTGGTTGGTTGGTTGTTTTTTTCGTATTTCTGGGTGCGTCAACTGCTGTGATCATTAGTCCCGTAAGTTTAGTGTACGTTTGTTCTCGGGAGATTGCGGAGATCTTCCCGCTGGATGGCGAGATCCGGCGCCGACCTACCGTCGGCTAGTGGGGTTCCCCCTAACCAGGACTCTCCCACCAGCGAGGCACCGCCCCAGCCGGGACAAGCTCTAAGCTCCCCACCGGTCTCCCGGAATATGTGGTAGCGTAGTGCATGTTAGTGTAAGTGTGTGTGTAAGGGATCAGAGCAGCCGGCCGCTAAATTCTCCTCCAGACAGCGACTGAATCGACCTAGCTGAAAGCTAGTGTCGAAAATCCTGCCGCCGTCACGACTCGAACCTAGGGCCTCCCGGTCAGAGGTGCTGCAGCGGAGCGGGGCGGAGCGATGTCGGAGCCGGGTCGGAGTCGTAGAGGAGAGAGGTGAGGGCGGAGGTCGAAGGGCGGGACGGATCGGCGACCGGAGCGAGGGCGGGAAAAGAGGGAGGGAGCGGCGCAGAGCCGGCTTCAGCCCGTCGCCGCGTTCACCTGCAGCGCTGCCCGTCGCTGGCTCCGCGTGCTTCATCTGCATGGAAATGTGCGGCAGGTCCATATTCATGCGAGCCGTGGCGGCCGCCGACGGGTAGGCAGTGAGCGGGCGGTGCGCGGGCGTGAAAGTGGGCGGGAAGCCCAAACGCCGCTCGGTCGGGCGCCGAAGGAGGCGGGGGAGGGGCGTGGTAAAGAGAGGCTGTGTGTGAGAGGTTGACGCGAGTAGGCGCAGAACAGAGGCAATGAAAACTGGGTCAAAGGTAGTCACGTGAATGTGGAAAATATTTCGAGAATTTGTTTCGAAATTATTAGCGTGTTATATGAAGTAAATGTTGTAGTCCACCTTTAGTTGAAATGTCAAAGTACTTTGTCAATAGGCGATAATCCGATTCCAAAGAAAATGAATTCACGTTCACGCGAAGTACCAATGTACGCACTCCAGTTGACACGTTTTTAAGACCACGACATTTCTCGCCCATCAGTCACATATGAATTTAACATTTTGCATTCTTTTACTTTATTGACTAATGGGGAAATGTTTTTTGAAATGGAAATTCAACACACCTTGTGCTTTCTAAAGCTTTGTCTCGCTTTTTTCTTCTAAAAAAATTGTGAATTTTAATTTAATATTTCATTATGAGACCTCGTAGTGTGACGTATCAGGAAAAGTTGTAATGTAAATAGTGTACTATTATCCTCAAAGAATAAAACTTTTTTAAATCTTGTTTCTACGCAAATTTAGTTTCCATTCCCGAAGTCTTGTAAGATAAAATTCTGGTTTCCGTGAATTCGTTAATATATATTAATTCTTTGCCAACTATTGTCTTCCAGCGATCGCAATCAGCCTCTGAAATTTGTGTTGTGCTGCAAAGAGGAGATTATTTCTGCATGGACGTCTGACTAACTACTCTATTATCTGATAAATACTCAATTATCTTCCAGCAATTTCGCTCTATAATGGGCGGTGAGCTAATGTAAACATATTATATTTCTATCCCGAAACAATCTGCGAATACTTGGAATTATAGAAACACGAACGTCATTAGCATGTTTTCAAAAACCTGTTGGAAACCAACTAGACGCGAAAGAACTCTTGGAAACAAACAGGAATTACATGCGGAAATTCGTGTTCTGCATTGCCAAAGATCTGAGTACGAACTCTCTCGAAAGTCTCCCTAACGGGAGAAAGTGTGTGGATTGTAACATACACCGAAGCTCACATCAAAGATAATGAAAATAAAATCAACAATGCTGATAGAATTCCATTAAATACAATTTCATTAATAAAAAAAATAATATATATGCTATCGATGGGATTAATGCACCATATGAAGTATATTACGATCGAGTGAGAAACGAGTACTTTCCTAAAGTTCGTATATTAATACCTTACATCAATTACCTTACAGTCCTTTTTCTACGACTATTAGAGGTTAAATCTTTACATTGAACCGTTTTATGGGAACTTCCCTGCAGGATTCAACTAGCATCACCAAGCGGTAAGCCCCCTTTGTTCCAGGTGGCATTGATGATACGTAAGCACGGCCCGCTGGAAACGAAAACGAGTGAATTGAAGATCTAATTTATTAAAGAAATGTCAATTTCAGAATCTTTTCTTATTTTCTATGAGTTTAATACGTGATGTATACCCCATCGATGGCCTCTTGTCTCTTTCTCTCTTGTTTCATCCAGTGCATTTATGAAATGATGAATAAGGATGTGTGATTAGTGAACATGTAGATGGGAGATGAACTTAATTGATATTTGTTTAGCCCAACTTGCTTCTTCTGTAACATTCCAAAATAGGGGCGAAACGTCCTAATCTGATAAATTATCAGAGAACGAAAGCGAAGTAGAACATACGCTTGAAGGACCAGCAAGCGAACGAGAAAAAGAGGGAGATTGATCGATGTAGAAAGCTATATAGGTAGATAAAGATAGACATAGATAATAGAGAGATATTGTTGGATGAATAAGAAATTGTTGGATGAATAATGAGAGAAAAATGCAGACAGGGAAGACAATGCAAGGAGGGAGGGAAGATAAGCCTGAGCGAAGAGAGCAAAGAATTATATTCAGGAGAGAAAATATAATAATAATAATAATAATAATAATAATAATAATAATAATAATAATAATATAATAATAATAATAATAATAATATAATAATATAATATAATATATAATAATATAATAATAATAATAATAATAATAATAATATATAATATAATAATAATAATAATAATATAATAATAATAATAATAATAATAATAATAATAATAATAATAATAATAATAATAATAATAATAATGTGTGTATGTATTTGGCGTTATTGGGTCAGTAGTCCGACTTCGCCAACTAGCTACCAGTGTCACCCTTGCCAGGGCCTAATTAAATTCCCATGCTTGGGGATGAGAGCGACATGAGGCAAACATCACGTATTCTATTTACAGTAACTAGCAAGATCCGCCTGCTTGAGCTTTTCTTCGTCACACAGCTATAGAAATTGGGACGATTTTAAAGGAAAGCTACAACTATATATTTGCCTCTACCGGGAATCGAACGCGGGAACCACAGCATGGAAAGCTAGTAGGCTGCCTATAAGCCATAGCATAGGCTTTAATAATAATAATAATAATAATAATAATAATAATAATAATAATAATAATAATAATGCAAGTGGACTGTTGTCGGGAGAAGTGTTGCAAATGCAACAATCTTAAAACAATACGCCAAATGTAATACAATAGTAATACAAGCTCATTAGAAATACAAGATGATAATATTTGATCATATGAATGGCGATTGAGAAAGAGAGAGCGCGGTGGAGGGAGACGGAGCGTTCGGGTCGGAAGGGGCTGTTCCCTCCCCCTCCGCCGGGCGAACCGCCCGTGCCGCTTCCACCACCCGCGGCGGGGGAAAGGCGGGCGACGGGTCAATGAGGTGCGGTCACCACCCGCTGTGCTGGACGCTCTCCAGGGCGGGCGGTGCATGATATTCCGTTGAGGCCAATAGCTTGTCACCGCGCATGTTTGCACCGCAAGAGGTGTAACATCCAGCGGTAGAAACAGCACAGTTTGCTGACGACAGCCTTAAATTCGCTTCCAATCACTCTCTAATCGACATTAAAAACCACATACAGTTATATCTAAACCTAATAGACAGTTGGTCATCCTGATTAAAAATAGAACTATATCCAAACAAAACTGCAGCAATTTTTTTTCTTTAAGGTCATAAACTCCACCAACCAAATTAACATTAAAAAATGAGACTATTCCATGGTACCCCCCAAATAAACCGATTTAATATTTAGGACTGCACGGCAAGATTGAATTGGAAACAACACATAGACAACAAAATAATTCAAACTTCATCAACTAAAATTACTAATTAATAGGAAAAAAGACCTTCCATACAAAAAAGCAACAATACTATACAAAACAATAATCAGACCGACCCTTGCCTGTCCAGTATGGATTAATGCTGCAAAAACAAACATCAGCAAAATTCAAATAGTACAGAACCAATTCCTTTGTACCATCACTAATGCATCCTAGTTCATATCAAATCACAAATTACATAATGAATTCAACCTGGAGCCCATCATTCACCACATTACTTACCTATCCCAAAGTTCTTCTCTAATTTCACCATATTCAAACCTTATCCTCGTTCAACTCTAAAAACCCCACTCATCCCCTCGATTAAAAATAAATATCCATTCCACATATTGTGTAAATTATTTTCAGACCTAGAATGATATCTACGAGGTGCCATCATGGTTTCCGCAGCCACTGTATTTAAAGTTAGGTTAAGTGTTTTGAATTAATTGATACAGTGGTAAGGTGTAGTTGACATTTACATAATTGAAATGATTGAAGGCGTTGTCATTGTCAACAATAGTATTTATTTCAAAAATAGCAGCTTTCGATGGCTTAGCCATCATCATCAGTTTTCTGCTGTCTGGGAGGCAGTCGTTTTTGTGACTCCCAGACAGCAGAAAACTGATGATGAAGGCTAGCCATCGAAAGTGCTATTTGAAATAAATACTGTTGTTGACAATGACAACTTCAATCATTTCAGTTATGAATTAAGCCATCACTACATATGTATAGTTTTTATGAACTGATCTATGTACCAAAGCAATCAAATAATAAAAATAATTTATAAAAAACGCCAGAGGTGCGTGCGTGAGAATGCGCTGCCTAGAACGAAGTTTTCCGCATCCTAAATAGCTGCTTTGATGAGTCTTTAAACTTGTAGCTAGGTTCAATCTGTATGAATATAAAGGATAATTGTCGCTCTAACTCTGAAAGTACAGTGTAAATATCCATAATATTAATATTAATATTAATTTTTCTCTTTTATGAAAGATTAACTCTCTTGTCGACAGTAAATTAAAAATGCAGGTAAAGTCCTTGGTCTAGTTGGTAAAATCATTCTGGTATGTGACGGATTCTAAAAACGAACGAAAATTAATTATTATCAATACGCTAAAATAGCGAATTCGCTAAAATACGCAAAAATTCGCTGAAATATGCAATTTTAATGGTTGAGGTGTACTTGTATAGGTATATTAATTTAAATTCTATTCCACTCTTTGAAATATACTATTGAGACGTGGTGAATATAAAGTGCGTTTCCAACTGCTCAGAAGAAAAATACGACAAATGTTTAAAAGGATAAGGGAAAGAAAAAGATGTATGTTTAAATTTCCTTCCAGCAGTGCCGTAATCTGTAAATGTTGCTGACTCAAATTAAGATTGGCGTGTGTAAATGTGGACGGATTGAACGCACGTGCACTAAGTCCCTCTAATTGAGGCTGAAGCGACGGAGAGTAAACCTGTCGGGCCTATCGCAATTACTGCGCCAGACGAAATGCTTCAGATGTGTCGCGATGTTCCCTCACGACAAAATAACTACAGTGATCTTCGATTAAAAGAAGGACTTAAATAACTTCAAAGAATGGTTTGTATTTTTGTGAAATACATGAATTAATGATATTAATAAATAATACTTGTTTTACAATACACTATATATTGGGTGACGAGTGGGCAAATTGACTTCTGATTCTTTGCTCGCTCTCGGTTTTCTAGAAAATGCTACAAAGTTTGGCTTATTCAAGTTTCTTTTTATTTGTCACGTCATTTTACCACGTTTGATGAAGGGTGTACTACGTAGGCCAAATTATGACAATCCACGCCACCCCTTTCTTTATTGGTTAATGTTTAACTAAATGGGTTTCAAGATTAAGTAAACACAAATGTGTATTTTTAATGTAATATTTTCCTTTTTTAAAGAATTCAATTTGTTTAGTGATTTTGCCGTTTTGAACGAAGTATGCTGCTCGAAAATTCCTCCATACCCCATTTAATTAGTAGAAAGTACATTTCGCACCTTTTAGCTTCAACAGCCAAAACGAAGGGAACTTTCGCGTTGGTCTCACCATTACTTTCCGTACGAAAACCACTCGCTGCCGTACGGCGCTCGTGAAAAGGCTTGCAGCTCACGTCACATTTGATACACCCCACCGTCGTGTTACGAGAACTCGCAAGCAATACTGGTAAATAAGCGAGGGAAATGAACACTCGGTAAACTCGGTGACAAGCTGCGACAGCCGTCAAGTGTTTGACAGCGGCACCTTAACGCTCGCTGCATGCCACCGACACGCCCTGCGTACACGGCACCGACACGCGCTCTTGTCGCGTGCCCAAACACTCACGCGCGCGCGGGCCCCGCTCGCTCGTAATCTCCTGGGGTGAAGCGCGCGCTCGCATATTAACGCCTCCCCTCCGCCCCTACTCACGCATAGCGCTAAATAATGTTGCACAACGAGCGCCGCCAAAGAAACAAGTTGGCTGCGCTGTCGACACGCGTCTCCACGTGGGAATTTGGAAGGTCGTGCTAACGAGCCTCCGCCCGCCCCTTCCTCTTTCGTTCCCAATACCCAGCTTCACCCCTCTGCCCCTCCACTTCTCTTTCCTCCTCTTTCAGCTCTACTCCTTATCTCGGTCCTCTTCTCGTGCCCTCTTCTGCGTTCTTTCCTTTTTCATCTGCTCTCTTTCGTACCTCTTGTGCTCGCCTCTACTGCCCTCTTTCTCTGACCTCCCCCTCTGCCTTTCTCTTTTCCTTTCTTTTCTCCTCCATTTTTCTGCCTCTTCTACACTCTCCTTTTCTTCTTTTCCATCATCCTCTTCCATCCTCCTCTTCTGTCCGGTGCCCTCCTCTTCCCCCTTGTCTCCCTCTCCCTCTATTTCTTCCTCCCTTTCACCCTCTCTCCCCTCTCGCCCCTCTCCCCCTCTCGCCCCTCTCGCCCCTCTCGCCCCTCCCCCTCTCGCCCCTCTCGCCCCTCTCGCCCCTCTCGCCCCTCTCGCCCCTCTCGCCTCTCTCGCCCCTCTCGCCCCTCTCGCCCTCTCGCCCTCTCGCCCCTCTCGCCCCTCTCGCCCCTCTCGCCCCTCGCCCCTCTCGCCCCTCCCGCCCTCTCTCCCTCTCTCGACCCCTCTCGCCCCTCTCGACCCTCTCGCCCCTCTCGACCCCTCGCCCCTCTCGACCTCCCCTCTCGCCCCTCCGCCCCTCTCTCCTCTCTCGCTCCCCTCTCTCCCTTTCGACGAAGGTGGAGCAGAAGGCGGGAAGCAGCGGAGGCGGGGCGGGGCCGGCGGTTAATCGAACGGGGGTAATCTGCTCGGTTCGAGCTCGAACTCGGCCCCGCCGGCTTAGCAAGCTCATATCTGGGGCGTGTTAACGAGCCAGGTCCGGGGGCAGGGGCTGGGGAGGAGTGGGAGCTGGAGGAGGAGGTGCAGGAGAGGCGTGGGGGGACGCCGGGGGAACGGTCGCTTTGAGGACGCCAGGATGATCACCTGCATTGGGTGCCCGACCTCAACTGCCGGCGGATGCGGCCGAGAGTGGATTCCGATCGAACTGTCTCCCCTCATCTCAAATTAGCACTGGGGCTCCGACGAGGCTGTCTCGCGGTTATGATATTGCTCCGCTGTAAGCTGCG
Source organism: Teleogryllus oceanicus (assembly GCA_964035755.1). Classification (NCBI taxonomy): domain Eukaryota; kingdom Metazoa; phylum Arthropoda; class Insecta; order Orthoptera; family Gryllidae; genus Teleogryllus; species Teleogryllus oceanicus. The sequence continues at coordinate 62,015,280 of CAXIVR010000008.1, forward strand.
GACCGTTTGCCTCGACGAGGGAGCTTCCCGCGACGATCGTGAGATCGTCACTTCACTCGCCAATTTCCGTTGCGAGAAGCTACCTTTACACGCGATGGTACTGCGTTCGCATGTAGGCTGCAAGGCGGGTGAGATGGGGAATGTGGACGGTACACCCAATACGAACATTGACATGAGTATTTGTGTGTTACAATGATTGTATTATTTTGCTGTAGTTCAGATTGTATTATTACGTGTTTACTAACGTTAATGTTTTATGTGCCCTACAAGAATAGGATTATATTACGTAGGTGCTTTAAACATCGTTTCCACAATCAAATAAAATATTATTATAAGCACACGTGTCGCAATAAATTGTGCATTCATTTCACTAACTCACATAAATCTCGCGTTTATTTTATGTAACCTACTTCTACACACAGGTGTGTTTTCGTTTCTTAATGTCCGTACGGCGGTAGTCGTGCTCGTACGTTACCTTTTCCTTTTCCGCTTCTTGTTGTGTATAGTACGTAATTTAATCCTTTTATCTACAACATTAAGACCAGACGTGATATAAGGGCTCTCTACTGAAAAGAGACCCGCTCTTGCGATAAAGCACCTTTCCTTCCAGTTCATTCATATACATAACTCTCTTGCTAACATTAGGTTTACACATCATTCCAAAATGTACTAAGAAGCTTCTTGAAAGCTTGCTTGCACAGGTTCCATTAGGGTTATGGACCTCTCTCTTAGGTGAAAGTATGGAAAGAGCTTGTAGTAAATAATGCTGAAAAGGAGAGACACGGTATGTAATCTTACTTGTAGGTGGAAGTCAAAAACATATATTTGTGCGCGGATAAAAATTGAAATATTCCAGAAAAACCTGCTGGTACATTAGTAAATGCGTTCTTCCACGAAAATGTGAAGACATCTGCGATTCTTCTTAATACGATTTATTCTGGCTTTAAAAGTTTATTTTTCACAATTATTACCTTACTTCGATGCGGGCCAACTATCTTTTGATACACACCAGAATCTCCTTCCAACTTAATCACAGGCGCATTGCAGCTCAGCACGATTTTAGAAGATTCCAAATCGTTGCAACCCATGAATACGCCCTGATCAGAAGAATGAAATTGTTTGGAGATTTCTTTTAAGCATTCATCTAGCATTCGGAAATTTCAGAGCTTGCGTATATGGTTCGTTTAGTACGTGTAATATTTTTATTTAATAGGTAATTATTACAGCCAAATTAGAAACTTGATGCAATGTGGCTAGGCTGAAGGCCTTTAAGCCATACAATACCTACATTCTACCGCGTTCTAACCTTTCGCCTTCTGGTATTCACCCCAAATGGTCTCTCCATCGCCTCAAAGCCGCGGAAACGAGACCATAAGGTACGGCTGAGGAAAAACCCTGAAGGGGGAAAAACCTGCCGTCAGAAGCCGAGTACATGCTACTCTATCCGGTTTTTAGACTATTTATTTATTTGGCGCGGGCGTCAGGCATTCTCCTTCCAGTGTTTGGCCTCCACCGCACCTGAAAACAAACAGCACCACAGAAAATCGTCCGCACCAACGCCTCTGCCCTTACATTTCGATTCCACTTCCTTCGCCCCTAATGTGCTTTATTTTAACCGTTTCCTTTTATTTTATTTAATTTAATTTTAATTTAATTTTAATTTAACTTAACTTTTGATTATTAATTTAATTTTAATTTATTTATATATATTATTTATTGACTTATTTATTTTAATTTATTTTTTTTTTTTTTTTTTTTCTACTTATACTTAACAATTGACTACAATTTATAACTTTTATTTTATTTTATTTTATTTTATTTTATTTTTGTACTGTTTACTAACCTAACATAACTTACTGACTAACTTAATTATTGTTAGTTTATTGATTTATTACATATTTCTCTCAGTCTAGGCTCTGCTCTACTAACCACTGCTGTTTTCCCACTCCTTAATTTCAGTTTCTCTAGTGGTCCGAACCTTTGCGAGAAATGTTCCTAATTCTTTCATGAAGTTACCTCTTTTATCCCCTAGAATGTTTTGGGCGAGCGTTACGTTCCTATGTTGGAAGTAGTAATTTCCATTCCATCCATTTTCTTCTCAAGTTTCGGTCGCACTGCAAATTAAAGGATATGGATCCAGTCTTCCTATCACCGCAAAGCACACAGATGCCATTACCATTCGAGTCCTTTAATCTACATTGCATCCACCCCCCGACCCTGAACCAAGCGTATCCCCCTCTTGCGTCCTTTTGCAGTGTGTTTACGTAACGTTCGCAACCCCATAACGGACTCGCGTGAATTTGCGCAACTAGCGAACGTTTTTCGGCCGTTGCTGCCAGGATCTCTTGCCTTTTAATATCCGCAAGTCTATCCGAAATTAACCGTTCTATGTCACGTGTTCCCTATCTCCCACCATTTCCGGAGAAACGTCTCCCAGACCTGAACGTTCCAGTAGCAGTTTAATTTTATACGACCAGTAGCGTTGGTTGCTTCCTGTAACTGCACCGAAAACATCTATTTATAAGTGAGTCAGCCTGTTCACCTGCTAATTTAATCCCAAAGTTTAATGGGTTTCATTTTAAAATCTTTCCAAATTCCTACACTACCGCACTCTATTAGGACTCCGGCATTTGCTGAGAATCTAGAGACTCCGAGAATTAATTTGAAATAATCTGTTTCGACGCTTTCTAGTCGATCTATTCTATCCACTCCAAATTTCTGCCCCATAATTCATTGCTGGGAGAACTAGCGATTTAAACATCGTCTCGCACACCTCTAAACGCAATTCCGGAACCCTGCGCACTGCGCAAACGACTTCTTTGAGCGCAATTCTTCCTTTACTGTGCGCCGCCAATATGTGATTACTCCATCCCCATTCATGGAAAATTTTGCCCCAAGATATGTAAATGTTTTTACCGGTCAATCTCCTCCTGAGCGTAAAACCATTTCTCCTTGTTACCCCAGATAAATCCATTCTTGAAGACAACTACTTTGGTTTTTGAATATTTACTTTTAATCCCCATATTTCACTATACGTTTCTAGGATATTTAAACTTTTTGTAAGCCGTCAATAGTCTCCGAACATAAAACTAAATCATCAGCATATAGTAGTCCGGGAATGTTCAGGCCCTCAATTTCCGCGCAGATGTATCCGCATCCTGTAACCACGTCAATAAATCGTTTATAAACAAGATAAACAATAGCGGTGAGAGAGGACAGCCCTGTCTTACTCCTACTGTCGATTTTATTTTTCGCGTTGTACTTCCATCACCGCACCTGACACGAAATTTACGTCTTCGTATATGCTCTGCAACACTTTTAAAACTTTACGTGAGACGCCTAACTCATTAAGTTTTGCCATAAAGCTTTCCTATTGATAGAGTCAAAAGCCATTTCGAAATCTACAAAACTGCAATATAAGTGGCCCCGTTACGCGCAAGCGCCTGCTTTACTAGGGTATCTAACACAAAGATATTGTCGATAGTCGTGAAGCCTCTCTAAAGCCTGCTTGCAATTCTGATATTTTACTGTGCTTTTCGCCCATTCACTCAGTCGCCCGTTGAGTATTTTACAAAATAGTTTGCTCAGCGCTGGTAAAACCCTGATACCAACGTTAATTACATAAAAAAATTTCCCTTTTAAGGGTTAAAGGGAACAATTACTGTCAGTCAGAAGAAAGCGTAAATCTATCGTGTGAATGAATAATTTGCAACTTAGAAAGTGTGAATTAAAACATTTTTACAATTCTGCTGCTATCTTTTCTAGCTGTGAAGTAGAATTGCAAGGTCATTATTGAATAATGGAATGAATTTAAAAAATTTTTATTATAATTAGCTGTAAAACACATTGGAATACTGACATATTACAATGCTACTAGCTCATGAATATTATTGGAGATTTTCTTATTTTGTTTATTTTTATTATAGAAAGTGTGTATTATACGTAAAATTAACAATTATTGTAAATTAATATTTTAATGATACCTAATTGTGTAGTCTGTAGTTTCAATCTCTATTTCCCGGTTTTGTGTTAAACAGTAAATAAAATTAATAAAAAAATTACTAAATACACACTTTACACTCATAATTCAGGAAACGAACCATATTTGTCAGAAGACTTTAATTCGAGTTAATGTGTGATAAAATCAACAGCTTTTGTAATATTGCTTTCTATTTTAAACACTAGATGCGCAAGTATGGGTCTATAAAAGGGAAAAGTGAATGTGAATATTTCGGGCTTGGGGCACCATTTGCTTTTGCTTAAACTCTAACCGCATAGATTACCTATATGTAGTTTTACTCTTACTAACCAAGTGGCTAAAACTAGCACCTTTCCTCATAGGCGTGCCCAGCCTAAAAAATTCTAGTCCTCTTTTTCATTAAACGTTTTTCCCTACACAGTGTGTTCGAGGAGGAAACTTCGAAAATAAGCTCTTAAGACAATTTTAAGGATATTTTGTCTAATAAATGTCTTGGATATTTAGTATGGTTGAGCCATAATAAGCACTCAAAAGTGTGCTTGAAAACATGCTTTCAGGCAAAATATGCATTGAGAAACATAGAAACACTCCAGAAACTTGTAAATTGTTTAATATTTCCAAAAGAAACTAATATATTTGTTCAGAAAGAAAAAAATAATACAGATGTAGAAAAGCAGTCGAATTGAGTAAATTGGATCCTTTTTTATTTGACATTTTCTTGTAAATAAAAATAGAATTAAAATCTCTTCGCCAAAATCATTTAACAATTCCCATATTGCCTTGCAAAAAAGGGAAAATCAAGGATTGGACACATTTAAGACAATTACATGTTATTTACGAAGAGTGACGTTCCAAAATAAGGCCAAAGTTACTCCGTAGTTCCATGAAAGAGCTCTAGAATGTCTCAGTTCTAACAATCCTCTCTACGTTATTTTTGAAGACTTTTAAGACAATATCGTCTTACAGTATTGTAGTATGTAGTTTTTAACTTATTACTTCTTTTCTAAAAAAAAACATTCCCGTGGAAACATTTGGTCCTTGGCATCTGCTCTCAGTGTGTACGCATTAAGACGACCCTGATAGTGGCATCAGTGACGAGGAGTCATTCCGAAGAGTGGGAGGAGGCGTAACCGAGTTAAAAACACGTTAGCCGGTGGATGTCGCTCTACCTCCCTCCCACACCACCTCCGCCCCCGCCAACCTCAAGACTGCATTGCAACCTCAAGCCTATCGCTATTCTATTGCCTTCCGCGTAATCGAATGACTTGGCTTCTTGCGAACGCTAGCGAAGATAAATGGATCTGAGTGGGCGCTTTACAAACGAGATTACTGGCGGGAGTGAACACGATACTTGTTCCTTGTTGGGGAAGTCTCACTAATGGTGTTTTGGGTAAAGTTAGGATCAGGGAGAAAGAAACAAAGATGCTTGAAAAAGTGAACTTGGAGAGGAAAATTGTGTTATTAGCCCGAATTTCGTTATAAAATATAAGGAATGTCTAGTGCATGTGAGTCTCTACGTTTATAAAACCGATAACTGAATAATTACTATATGATAACTTAATAACATGGTTACTGAATTTGGGTTATTTATTGTAATTTATTTTCTCTTTCTGAGTGATTTTGCCCTTTAAAAAAAATTTCATTGGTTTTTTTTTTTGCTAAGTTTTGAATTAAAGCATATTTCCTTATTATTATATAACTAACCCATAACCATTAAATTCATTTGTTCTGAAGCAAATTTGTTGTTTGTTTGCTTTTATTCTCAAATAATGTCCCCTGACATTTTATACAATACTCAGTTCCATTGAGTTTTCTGAAAAGTGAGAAGACACTTCCACAAGAATACATCCATGATGATAATTAAAATATCTTAAATACACCCAATGGACACGCGAGTGCATCGAGCAGAAAGTAATATATGGTGTTGACCACAAGGTCTTTGCCCTTCATTAAGATGGAAGTCGCTTTGAAAGGTATGGTTGGCTTATGTCTGAGAGAGAGAGAAAGAGAGAGAGACAGAAAGAGAGAGAGAGAGAGACGAGGGAAGCGCGGAGCACGCAATGGAAAGGAGAGGGCAGTACGATAGTACAGGGCGGGGAGGAGCGGAGAGAGAAGCCCTTGAGCAGGGGTGTCCAACATGCAAGGTCTCAGGGGCCACAACTGAATCTGATATGGTTGCGGGCCATATTTTCCTTACTCGGGCGATCCACACCTAACTTCCCCATACTGTTGATGCCGGCTGCTCTGAAAAGGGAAGGGGTGGAGTGGAACGATACGTGATATCATGCTGAACCATGGCAAACACATTGGGATAATTTTGAATTTCTGAATTTGCTATAAAAAAATTCCATAAATCTAAACTTCCCCTGTTTTTACGTTAGCAGGCATGACCAGGATCGTGCATGGGCAGTGCGAGTGACGTGGATCGACATAGATGGAACGCCGAGGCGAGGACTGATCGAGGCGCCAGCGCGCGGAAAACGACGCGTGAGTTGTTTGTGGGATGGCGAGGGGATGACGAGAGTAGGCATGAAAAGCGTGGGGGGGGGGTGGAAGGGCATGGACGCGCGTAAGACAGGTGCGGGCGGCGCGTGAACTGCGGGGGGGCGTGGCGGCGTTGGGTGCGTAGAATGCCATGTGGGGATCGTGCGTGAGCAAGCAAGTGGGGCGTATGAGCTGCGTGGGGATGTGTGGGCGGCGCGTGGAAGGTAAGACGAGACTCGGGGAGCATGTGTGTATCGGTCGTGGGAGAGGGCTTGGGTATCAGGCGTGGGCAGAGCGCGGGAGGGCGTGCAAAGGCAAGGACTGCGTGTGGGGGCGGGGGGCGGGGGGGGCGGGGGGGGGAAGGGCATGGACGGGGCGGCGCGTGAGCTACGTAGGGAGGGATCGTGGGCGGCATAGAATGGCATGTGGGGATCGTGGTAGACGCATGGAGGGGCGTGGGAGCTGCGTGGGGAAGCGCAGAAAGCCATGTGGGGATCGTGGGCGTGGCTGGTCGTGTGGGCGAGGCGTGTGGAAGGCAAGAGGAGACGTGTGGGTATCAGGTGTGGGCAGCGTGTGTGGCGAGAGGAAAGCGTAAAACGCCTTGTGCAGATCGTGCGTGGGCGTGTGCGCCGCGTGGGGAGGCGTGGGAGGGACCGTCCGAAGCGAGTGCGTGCGGGGGCGGCTCCACGTGCTGCGCGGCGCGGCGCGGCCGCCAGTGGCGCTGTCGGGCCCACAAAGCCCGCGGCTGCGGTAATCGCGGCGGGGCGCCGCCGCGTAAGTGGGTTACCGCCTACGACCAACTTCACTAAGTTCCTTCCTCTCCCCAGGACGCGGGGCGCTCGCGCGATTTTCTTCGCCTGCGCGCTGAAGGAACGCAGTCCCCGCTGCTGGCTGGTCCAAGATGGATTTTATCGCGAGTTCGTACTATTTATTTGTTTATGTACGACGTCCGGTGTTTGGGTATTCCTTGCTGTAAACCGCTTTGACAAATATTAAAGGTATAAATAAAATCAAAAAAAAGAAAAAGAATAAAATAAAATTTCGACCAGCGCGAGAATTTGACTGCGCCCTTCACTCTAATGTCTGTGGATGGTAATGGTATCGGTAACCAATTTTTAATGAATAGAAGACATTTTAATAAGCCTGATAAGAGTATAAGAATTGGTATATTTATGCTACATAACGTAAGCCATTGTAGGCAGAACGAGTACGTAACTGAAACTTGTTTGCCACACTTTACAAACACATTAGCTTCCGAAAACGCATGGTAAGACGAATGAAGTTATTTTCTTGTCTCTGTTTGTTATATTTCGATAGGTGTCGACATTGGGCTGTAGAAGGCTACCTAGATTGGACGGATCCACCTGGTAAGCAGAATTTTAAAATTTGTTTTAACGTCAATAGAAAGCAATAGAATGGAACCCATATAAATATAACATATTTTATGTCACCTGATTCGATGTCGCTTTAATAGATATCACGAACCTAGTTCTAGCGACATTGATAAAAATTGTAATGAAGAACTCTCTTCAGATGGTTCTACAAACATGAGAAATATCTATAAAGCTTTAAAGAAAGGTAATGGTCCTCAAATGGGTTATCGCTTTGTATTATTATCGATTTTTTAGTATAAATACCAAATTTAAATAACCTAAAATTTTCGAATGAACGCATGTCTGCCGTCATTGTTAATTACATCGTTTTGTTGTGTGAGAAATCAATCTATTGAAAGTATTTCGATGTTTTTCGTCAAGTACTAGCTGAAAAGCTAGTGTCGAAAATACTGCCGCCGTCAGGACTCGAACCTAGGACCTCCCAGTCAGAGGCGCTGCAGTGACATCAGTTGATGCACTGACCTACCGCTCCCGGTTTTATAAGGATCAGTGATGATGGAATGAGATCCAGTGGAATCGAGAGTTCCTCGTAAAAACCGGCCGTAGCACGCTTTGTCCACCACAAATTCCACTTCAATCGGATGAGTATCAAATCGGGGCCTCATGCGAGGAAATCGAGCGATGAAGCCGCTACAGCACGAGCCGGCCAAACAAATTGCATAGACATCAGCGTAAAACTCAATTCTCAATAATTAAAAAGAATATCAACTCAGAAGTTAGATCCCTGCAAAACGTAAACGACATTGAACATACCACTCCCGTTTTGCATATCATTTCCTCCATGGCAACGCACGGCGTTTGATATTCGCCAGCCCTAATTGTTCGAGCGCCGCAACACGTCCAATGTAGCCCTTAGCGACGGTCGTTCTCCCATAGGCCTCAGCTGAAGCGATGGCAGCGCCCGCGGCGGCGACCGGAGAGCGCTCTGGCGGCGAACCAGATGCCCGCAATTCTATTTCCATGGAAGGGCACCAGCGCCGGACAATGCCCCGCGGCCGGAATGCCTTGGGCGCCCACCGCCACGCGGCCCACCATCGCCACTGTCAGTCGACCCTATTCGATCCGTGCCGTCCCTCCGACATCCTCCACGCCCCTCTCGATTCGTGCCGCCCATACCCGAATATCAAATCCCTTGCCGATTCTGTGTGTCTGATTTTGTTCCGTCCCCACCCTTTCGATCCGGTCCGCCCCTTTTCGATCCGCGCGTTCCTTTTCGATCCGGCCCGCCCCTTTTCGATACGGCCCGCCCCTTTTCGATACGGCCCACCTCTTTTCGATCCGGTCCGCCTCTTTTCAATCCGGCCCACCTGTTTTGATCCGGTCTGTTTTCTATCCCGCTCGCCTCTTTTCTATCCGGCCCACCCCTTCTCGATCTGGCCCGCCTCTTTTCTCCTCCCTTTCTCCCCCCCAGTCGCGCCAGCTCTGACGTTAGTATCCGACTGGTTTAGTACTACCCCTCACCAAACCATTCCACCACATTGATCATTCCTGCTCATAGTCACGTTCCGCTCCTTCTTAATAAGTCTCGCCCCTTCCTCACCCGTCTCGTCACTTCCTGATTTTTGTCACATACCAGGTATCTCGCCCCACCTTGTTCCCGGCTCACCCCGTTTCATCCCGCCACGCTTTGTGCCTTGCGCTTCTCTCCATTTCTTTAAGTTTTCTCTCTCCTGCACGGAGTTCCCTTTCTTCCTCACGTTCCATCACTGCTTCCCTCGTGCCTCGGTCAACCGCTTTTGTCTCGTCTCTCAACTACATGCCAGTTCCGTTCCATGTTCCCTACTCCCCACGAGTTGTGGGCGGCAATTGCGCGAAATCGCAGGGTTTAATATGGACACTCTCTTTGACCTTGCTCCATGCAGACCCCTCTCCGCTCTTCTCCACGCCATTCGGAAAAGGACCTTCCCACACCGTCCTGCATTGCCTCCCTCTTTTGTCATGCAAATCCTGTCATTTTTACGTTTCTCGTTGTACTCCCTCCTGGGCACCTCTCCCCTCCTCGCTCTCCTCTTTTTGCCACTCTCGCCCTTTCCCTCCTCGTCATCCCTTTGTATTTCACCTCGGCCTTCTATCAGTTATTTCCTGCCAGGCATTCCCTCTTAGGCATTCCATCTCAGGCATTCCCTCCAAGGTATTTCCTTCCTCAGCCTTTCCCCGGTATTCCCGCCAGGCATTTCCTCGAAAGTATTCTCTCCCAGGCATTGCCCCCCAGAGCACTCCCTTCCAGGGCGTTTCCGGCCGGACATTCTTGTCCACCCTTCTCTCCCGGGCATTCGGATCTGACCTTCCATCCCGTGCCCTCACCGCTACTCCCTCGCACCCCGCCCCTCTTCCCCGCGACGGCAGCGCGGAATTTGCTCGTTTCGCGCTCGCGCGCCGGCGCCGCATTACCGGCGCCCAGCCGCACCGCACCGCACCGCGTCGACCTGGCCCCGCGCACTCGCTGCGACGGCGCGTGAACAGGTATTGCAGGCAGGGGGGTCGTGCATTATCCTTCGGCGCAGTGCGCTCAATGCCGGTTGAACGAGGTCACAGCGAGGGGCCGAATATGTGGCGATTCTCTACTCTTTCTGGGGGCACTGGCCGATGTTTTTGCTTGTACTCGAATTTTCGTGGCTCTGGCTGAAATTTTACGTTCCTTTTTTGATTGACGATTAAGAATGAAGTTGCTGTTTAATATATTCTTCGTTAGTGTAGAAATTCAATAGAACAATTATGACACACGAAAAACAAAAATGTTTTCCTCAACATCAAATATTGATCAATTATTTAATTTCAAATAACAAATTCAGTAATCTATCCGGAACGCCATCCAAATCAAGTGGTACCTTCCAAGGTAATTGTAATTTATTGTAGTAAATATTCATACAATGCTACTTACAAATGTATTGTTTAATTATAATCTTCATCAAAATGTGTAACGATGTATTACCATTCGATTTAGAATCCATGTTATAGTTGTTAACGTCATTGGACCGATAAACAACAAATAACCACCCCAGTTTGTTATTTTTGTTAAATATTACACATTTTTATAGAAAACATAATTTTGTCATAGTGCCGTTAGAGTGGCTTTTCATTTTACCTTTTGGTTGCGTTAGTCGGTACAACAGTAGAGTGTTACGAAAATATAATAACACAAAAAAATAATTTTATACTTTTTGCACATTAATATATTATCATGTATTACTTTGTTACTATCTTAAGAGGCACGTAGACCACGTATATATTTAGGCAATTTCTATGCAACGTATATATTTCTATGTAAAGTATTTGTCACAAGTAAAATATAAAATTAGGTTGTGGATTTAGGGAACCCTTGTTAACTAGCGACAATTAACCCTTGTTTTCTTTCAATTACTATTGATTCGCAGATGCAAAGTCACAATTACGCATTTCGTAATTCGTTTAATAACATCTTAGGTTTTTATATAATAGTATATCTATTATACTGTTTACTACTAATACCTATATTACTATTTACTATATAATAGTATACCATAAATCTCTAACTCGAAGGTATTATACAAGCATAATTAGCCAATAGTTGAACTATAAAATATCAAATACTCGCCCTTACATCAATTTTTTTTTGAGCTTCCTTTATTAGACTTCAGTGAATAAAAGGGGAAAATTTCTTCAAGAAATATATATGCCTTACAGTTCCACCTGTATATTTTGTATCTATAATCGTGATAATCTAGGCCAATCCCGCCCAGCTCGCTGTACCAATCCCGCGCCAACGCTCACCACCTGGGGGCGAGCGCTCGCATTGTGGCCTGGGAGGCAGGCTGCCGAAGCACCTCGCTGTCGTAATTCGAGTGTGCTGACCGGGATATCGCCGTATCCCGGAATCGTATTAGCGTTCGTATGCAAAGGAGCGCGAAATCCAGCACATGGTAATGAAATGCATAGTAAACAGCTGGTTGTAGTGAGAAATACGTATGTGTTCTATTGTATGATATCGTCTGCAAGATTATGATAGTCTTAACATCCAATTAGTTTTGCAGACTTTATAGCTAGTAAGTCTATGTATGTCACCCTAATATGTAAGTAATACTTATCCAATAGTTAAACTGTTGGTTATCGTTAATATAATGTTACACGTGGTCTGACCGGACAACGTGATATCAACCATCTGTATGGATGAGAAAGTCTACAATCGTTTTGAAGCTTGTTTGTCCGTTCTCAGAAGTATTATTTCTTCCACTATTTTTTTTTTTGTCAATTTTACAAAACAAAGTAAATATTTTTATCGTGTTTCGCGTTTTTCGTGCTTGACGAAACAACTTTCCTGCATCTGGTGTTTACGATAAGGTCAATCACACACTTTAAAAATCAGACGGGTTTCGTTCGTGACAGACCGCAAGGTTATGGTATTTATATTTTGATGTTTATAAAACAGACGCTCCTGTTTATTCAGAAGGGTATTAGCCCCTCAGCCGTGCACGACGGAATATGCCGGCGATGGTGTAACGGTTAGCGCCTTGGGCTGTTATGCCCAAGTTAGCGGGTTCAAACCCGATAGAAGCCGTGGATTTCGAAGGGTGAAAAGATCCTTCTTACTCTTTCCTTCGGAGGGGAAGTAAAGCCGGCCGACCCATGGTAGTAGATTTACTGCACGTAAAAGATCCTCAAGTCTAAATGGAGCCTCTGAGCTTAGTCAAATTGCCTGTTTCGCCGCCCAGCTTCTTTCTTCCCTCGTAGGTAAAACAAGCGTAGCGAAATTTGCGTGGTCCTACGGAAGAGCAGGCCTCATGATCTGAGTCTCGCCACGTAAATTAAGGCTTTCATTCATATGACGTCCTCTAGCGTGTGAGACAGCTATGTCGCTCCTGCGTTTGAATGCATCGCTAGGTTTTTTTTAATTTGTTGCGTCTACAAATTGACACAACGCGTCTCCAAGACCATTAAGGGACGCTGAGCACTTTGCGCTGGGGAGTAATCCTCCATTACCTATAAGTCATGTCACGTCACGTCGCAGTCAGTTGTTAAGAGAACCGCCAGGTAGCATCTCCGCGTACGCGCCTCCTGTTACGCTCTCCTGCGTCACTACCCAGCAGCCAGATTTTGGAAGGAATAGGGGTAGGGTTTAGGACACTTCATACTTTGGACTGGCTCCTGTGAAGTCGCCAATCTTGTTTTGTTGGAACAAATTTCACATGAGATTCACCGGGAATCGAACCCGAATCTCAGTGGTGAAAGGCTAGCGACTTCGCTATGTGCCACGAGCGAGTCACGATACTCGGCTTACTCGATAGCCGGCTTACTCGATAAATTTCGCGCGGGGATCGCTAGCTAGTAGTTCAATGTAGTATCTTTGTTTCTTGAATTCCAATATTTACGTTAGATATTTATTTTTTATGCACGATAGTGTGGTTGCTGGCGTAGAATTTTCTGTGGTAGCACTACAATGGCGATAGACAAAATAAATTACCCAGATGTAAATTCAGTTATTCAAACCATAAGTTTGTCTAAGGTAGGGAGTAGTGTGCTATAAAAACATTAACAAGAAATAAACATATTGTTGCAAAATTTGCCATGGAAACCCACCTTTTTGTATTATTCTTTGTTCGAAGTGCATAGCTCTCGGAAAGATAGGTTTGTTTATTTCTTAGGTTAATGTGCATATTATTTGTAATTGTATTCAATAAACTAAACAAAAGAAAAGACTTTCCTCTAAATATCCTAATTTTTTCAGACATTTTCTTTTAATCCTAATGTTTTCAGTCATTTTCCTTTAATAGTATAAAAGATGTATAATTTTAAACTAGGTAAAAACTGAAATTTAAAAGTCACGCTTTAGCAGCTGACAGCGGGCGGCGAAAGTCACGCCTGAAGGGTTTAAAAGGAACCTGCAAAAAGCTGCCTCGTATTCCATGCGTGTAGGTGTGCCTTCAAACTCTCTTTCTAACGTAGAAGAGACGAGCGTAGATGTTTGCGCCCCCAATCAGGGCAGCGCGAGTGGGCGAGGGCGTCTCGAGGGGGAAAGCGGCAACGCCCTGGCGCGTGGGCGGGGCGCGGGCGGTGGCCGGGACCGCGGGCGTTTTTCCGAGAGCGCGGGCGGGCCGGCGGGCGGTGGAGTTCGCGGAAGGTGCGGGCGTCGCGTGCATGCCGCACAAGCCCTGCCCTGGCCGGAACACCCCTCCCCCCCCCCGCGATAGCCGCTCACTGGATCTCCCACCGCGCCCCTCGGTGGGCCTCGCATCCGCACAGCGTGGGTTGCATCCTGTGTGAGCTGCGTCAATTTTCGGTCAGCGAAAAATCATTAGTGGTTTTTATAAAAGTACAGAGCTTCTACCTTCGCTCATTTTCAAAACGTGTGCTTATGCAATAAGTAAGGCTGTGATTTATATGCAACAAAAAAGGAAAATTGCTAAATAGTGTATGTATTGTGCAAGTGAAAAAATAATAAAAAGTGTAAGTGGAAAATATGTTTACAGCAAAATCGTATAAATTTTTACAAGAGACAAACTTTGACATTTAGGGCTCAATTTTCAAGAATACTTATTTCTTAGGATGATAATGGCAGATGCAGTTAATGTACATTTCACAAAATAAAAAAAAATATAGGTATTGCAACAAAAATATGACTTTCGCTCAATTGCAATAAAACCTAGAATCCAAAAATCAAATAACTTAAAATTGATTATCTTGACTTAATGCGTTTTACTTGTGAGCTAACTATATTTGGTTAAAAGAGAAACGTTAGTAAATTGAAAAAAAGGGACATACTTTGAACGAAGTCTATTGATCACTTGCAAAATTGTTGCAATTGCAAACAACCATCTTTTCCAGGTTCTCAAACTCAAACAAACGTCCAGTTGGCCTCAAAATCGCTTTCAATTGACTGAATGCCCACTCCCATCAACAATCAACCAGTAACTTAGAACAATTTTATTGATCAAATAGTTGGAATAACACCAGCTGCCTGCAGCCAAGTACCTACCATGTGATGACTGGTTGGGGAGGTAGAGGTAGGTTAGAGTAATTTGTCTTAGAAATATCCACATGACTTGGAGCCTTCAAGAATACTTTCTTGACAGTTGATATCAACTGATCAATACCTGGAAATTGAAATATCTCAGTTTCTGCAATACGATGAAAAGCGTGAGCAAGGCAAGTCAGATGAATTTTAGAATAAAAATTTTTTTATCGTAGCCCCTGCTTTTCACATATAAGGAGCACCATCCGATAGAAATAGTATAATACTTATTCATGCTCAACTCCACTCGGCATAAAAACACTAATTGAGTCATTACAATACCTCACAATGAGAGGTAAATGTGCTCTTTTCGCGGTTGAGATGTGAATATGCAACAAAAATGTGCAAATATCTCCCCAATATGCAAAAATATGCCATTATGGTGATATATGTGAAATAAAAATAGCTTAAATTGATTCTAAATTCTTCAGAACAAAACAATTTGTTGAAACAGGATTTTGTAGTTAACAGAAAAAAATATGCAAATGCTTATAAATCACAGCCCTACCAATAAGGCTTAACATTACAAACGTTTTTCGTTGTATGAAGGGTTCGGTTGTAAAACTTGGTAGCACGTGGAAACGTTTGCGAGACAAGCAAGAGAATATATTCGCTTTACAGGATTTAAACTGGGAGCACATAGAGGTAAGAGCTGGTAAAAATTGTCCGCCATATTTTGGACTATTTGCGTATCTCAGCGTATGGACAACAGATGGAAGCGTACGAAAATCTTAATATCACGAAACTAATAACTTTGAGGACTACCATATTTTACTCCTAAGCTCTTCGTATACTCTTCAATAGCCATAGGAATAATTAAACGCTTTACCACCATTTTCGTTTTTGAAAAGGCTACGAATGTTATCGAATTTCAATTTAATTTAACGTCTTCTTTGTTCAATTTTGCCTTCTCCCATGCATCTATCTCCCGGTTCGTTAAATCCACCGAGTCCACTGCATTCGCAGACCGAAAGGGTCACATTTCCCGGAAATCTTATTCATCTCCGACAAATTGTTCGCCCATTACTGTTGGGAGATTTCTCAATTTTACTTTAAACCCCTTTCCATTTTTTTCTTTTCAGCTTTCCGGAACTTATTAAGTTACGGAGAATTTCATATGGAAATCTCAACTAATTGAACGTTCCTTAAACAAGTTTTTATCCACTTTTTCATTTATCCACTCATTCG
Source organism: Teleogryllus oceanicus (assembly GCA_964035755.1). NCBI lineage: Eukaryota > Metazoa > Arthropoda > Insecta > Orthoptera > Gryllidae > Teleogryllus > Teleogryllus oceanicus. Next base: position 62,031,310 of record CAXIVR010000008.1, read on the forward strand.
TTTTATCCACTTTTTCATTTATTAATGTGAATCAAATCAATTGCAAAATAAGTGCATCTTATCAAAAACTAATAAGAAGGCTGGAAGATGAATAATCGTTATATAAAATAGAAATAATAAAACAATATTTTTAATTTCTCTATTAATTTAATAATTACATAGTATATATTTAATAATTATTTGAATAATGTTGCAAATAATAAAATAAATTACTTTAATAATGTCAATAAAACTAATGGGTCCACAAAACGCGAAAGAAAGCAATACAGTTTCAGCGAGCGATCTGCCAACTATCTCGAGCATTGCGTTAATAAAGTCTTCCCTCTCCCTGAGAAGTCCTAAGAATCGAGTCCCGATGGTCTCAGGATTTTCAACACTATCTATTTAGAATTCTTCTGCTGTCTGGAAAAGAACTCTAGCAGCCGGCTTCTTTGATCGGTAGTTTTCCGTGGTTTCTCCAATCAATATCAGGCGAATGCCAGAGCAGTACAATAACAACGTGTGATCTTTCCTTCCTCTTCTTTGCCCTATTTGCACCCCTTACTTACACACATTTACACTTACGTTCACTACACTACCACACATATGGAGAGGCCAGTCGGGAGTTTAGTGCTTGTCCCGGCTGGGGCGGTGCCCCCCTGGTGGGAGATACCTGGTTGGGAAAAACCCGCAAGCCGACTTGTAGGTCAATGCAGCAGGGGAAGATCATCGCCACCTCCCGAGATAAAACATGCACAATACTTACGGGACTAACGACCTTAGCAATTCAGGCACGCGAAAACACTAAATCAATCAATAAACAAAGTTTTCCTTTATTTTTAATACCAAATATCCATTTCTTTTTCTCTCTTAGTTTCAATTCCCCAACTCGGTCTCAATAGTTTCAACTCAACTGCACCGTAAACGTGTGCTCAAACATCCCCAAAAAAATTACTTCATTAAGTTCAATAAATTTCAAACGCCTTTCTGCTCAAGAAACTTACCAAATTTTATTTGTAATTACATTCGTTGGATTTTTTCTTCCGGGAAAGTTATCTCTACGACCAGTATTGTAATGAACTGAAAGAATTCGAGACCCAGTCGCTTGGATCAACCTAATTTCACCCATTTCGTTTGTCTTTTTAATATTTGCAAGCGGTTTTCCTTTCATCCGCAAATCTAAAGAGCCCTCCACGCAACGGAGGAATTTCGTTGATTTCAAACACTATTCGGACGCTCGCTTCGCCGGAGCGATTCGTAAGATAATTACGAAACTCAAAACAACGCAGGAAACGGGGTTGGATATCGTTGGTATGAATTTCTTAGTATCCTCGTCGTGGATCTTTTTTTATTTCGAGTTGCTGAGAGCGCTACACGGGTTGGTAATGCATTCTTTGTTCTAAAGCGGATGCGAGAGCGGCGGTGCGGTAAGGGCGGCTAAGTGAGTAAAGGCGAGGGTGGTTTTAGTGGCCGCAAAAAGAGGGCGAGCACGATTGCTGCAGCGATTGGGGCGATGGCGATGGTACTCGGAGCCAGCATTGAAGTGAGTGCGAGTTTATTGTTACCGAGCCCGTCAATTTCTTAGAACGTTAGTCCTGCAAGTGTAGTGCATGATATATCCCGCGTTGTGGTAGTGTCCCTCCTGTTCTGGTTTTCCGCTCTGGGTGCCTCCCCAGCGAGGAGAAGCTCTAAGCTCCCGCCATTCCTCCCCAAATATATGATAGTGTAAACAGGGGTAATTATGAGTGTAAGGGGAGGGGAGGTGACAAGAATGAGGAAAGAAATATCGGAGGTTACGATTCTACTCTGGCATTTGTCTGGTTTTGGTCTGAGAAATCACAGAAAGCTGGCCGGTCAGAGCGGCTCGCCGGTAACTCTCCTCCAGTCAGTGGTTGAATTCGACTCAGGTACGAAGCTAGTGCCGAAAAATCGGCACCTTCAGGAATCAAAACGTAAGACATCCCGGTCAACCATGCTGCAGAAGCAATAGTGTTGCCTCTGTGCACTAGCAGCTGGTTCCGAAGGTTGGAATAATGGTTTCTGTGTAAGCGGGAGGGAGGAGGCGGGGCCCGGTAGTGGAGTACTGCGGTAACATGTCGGGACAAAGTTGGGTTTGACTGAAGGAGACGCTCCAGGGCCGGAGCCGGACTCTGGGGAGGAGGCGAAGCCAACTTACGAGCTATACAAGGCCCCTTATCTCCAAAGAACAGTCGGAAGATTAGAGTTTGACCCGTCCGGTACCCTGCAGGCAGAAATACCGGAAGGGAAAACTTTGGAAGCCAACATTTAGTTACCGAAACAAACGGGCCACAGACCGCGAGAGATCTTTCCTTCCTCGTCCTTGTCCAAGTCCCCCCCTCGCTTACACCACTTACGTTTAGATACCTTACACTATTACACATTCGGGAGACTAGTTGTGAACTGGAGCTAGTTCCGGCTGGGGAGATACATGGATGAGAAACCCTGAATGCCGACTTACATGTACGCGCCGGACCTCACCACCCAGTTGCGAAAGAACACGTCTACCTTCCGTGACAATATACATGCAGGGGGAAATGCCATAGCAGTTGACGCGCTCTGAATCACGAAATTATAAATCATCAGACACGTGTGAATCGGCGCCCGATATCACGTTCCAGCTGGGAAGGAACACAGATACCTAGAAGTATACACCATGAAATACTTACAGAAATAATGACGTAAGTAGTTGACGCAGCCGGGAAGGCAGCGGCAGGGACTGAGGCAGAATCGGCGGCGGAGCCAGCAGTAAACAACGGAGGCGTGGGCGGTGGCAGCGGAGGCGAGGCAGTGGGGCAAAAAGGAAAGCGGCACGGCAATGGCGGAGGCGGGGCGAAGGGGGAAGGGAAGGCGGAGGCGAAGGCAGGCGGAGGCGGCGAAGGTGAAGGCGGAGGCGAAAGCGAAGGCGGAGGCGAAGGCGGAGGTGAAGGCGGAGGCGGAGGCGAAGGCGGATGCGAAGGCGAAGGCGGAGGCGGAGACGCGAAGGCGAAGGCGAAGACGAAGGCGAAGGCGGAGGCGGTGTGGCTCTGTCGGTGGCAGTGGCGATGGCGTTGGCGGCCGGAAAAGGAGCGGCGGCGGTGGCCACGCGCGGGCCGGAGGATGGAGTGAAAAGTTCATTACCAACTTCCGAGCGCGGCCTAGCAAAAAGTGTTCGCTTCACAAAAGCCCTGACTGCTCTGGGGCACTTGCTGGTGCTACCTTTATCCGTGGCTGCTGGGGTTAGTGAAGAGTTCCTGGTACCTGGGTTAACCTTTGAAATATAAGAGTAATGACGGAGAAATCACGAAAATATCGCTCTTTCGTCGTATACTATATTTCTAGGAAATCTGGTAACACTATTTTCTGAACTTTTATTCCTAAATATAGAGATGAATAATGTATAAATTGGGTATGTGTCATTATTAGTATAAGAAAGACTACTTTAGTTAGTATGAATAAGTGTGTCTTCATCAACTTCAAGAACTTTCTTCCTCGAATAATCTTTATTTTGAATTTTTTGTTTTATTTCAATTAATAACCCTCAAGGAATGGGTCTTTACAATATTGATCTGTTTGTGATGTATTCGTGACATTAAATTGGTTTGAAAAAAATAGTCCATTTGTGTTACCCATGTGTGTAAATTGCGAAAGAAAATAAATGGAAACGTATTTTCATACTTTGATATATTTCAAGAAATTGCTCAATGTAATGTGCTATAAGATATCCAGAGTCAGGAAACAAAAGTATGATGTTGAATTTAAAGTAATATCAACAAACAGCAAATATGCTGAAAATGTTTGTGGCGTAATTAACGATCGGGAATCATTATAAAACCATTTTTATAAAATGAAAGTAATTACAAGTATAAGTGTGTTTTGCTTCTTAGATATTCAAGATAGTTGGAAGAGCGGCACTGCTTCCAGAAATAGTTCAAGATTTTTAAAATCTATAAACAATTTAAAATTTTGATAACAAAATTTCTTCAAATTATTCATGAAATGCTTAAAATATTTTTAAACGCACGGTTTCTGAAATATGATTTATATAAAAAACCTTTTCTTTAAAAAAAAATTCGTACGTGTTGGTGCTGTTTAAAGTCACAGCAAATGCTCGGACCTTGTTAGAGGTATCGCTCGCCAGGAGTGAGCTCGATTTCCCCTGCGCCTCTGGGCGACTTCTTTCTTCTGCCTCCTTCGCACTCGACCTCCGATTCGCGGAAAGGCGAGGCCTCCTCAAAACCCGATCTCCGCCGCCCGACGCGCCCCATTCTTCCTGGCGCTGCCGTTGATTAGCTCTCGGGGGCTCCACCTGTGGCCGCGCCACGCCACGCCGCCCGGATCGAATTCCCGGCCCCCGGAGCCAGTGGGCCGCAGGAGGCCCCGGAACCCTCCGGAGCGGGAACGCCAGGGCTCCGGGGAAGTAACATTCGGGTTCCGCCACCAAATTTTAAAAATCAAAATTTTAAAGATGTTTACAAAAAATGTACCGTCTTATATTTCCCTTACTTTCGTCGTTTTGTCTTCCTTTTCTTCCATGTAGTCTTTCTTTTTCCATTTCTCTACAGCATTATTTCGTCGAATTTCTTTTGAATTTTTTGTTGCATTGTTTTTTTGCTTCTCTTTTCTCCGTCCCTTACCTTTTCTTACTCCTTCCTTTTCTCTGACTTCTCTTTCTCTTCTTTCAGCTTCAGTTTCTCCTTGTACTCTTTTCTTTATCCATCTGCTCTTTCTCGTTCCTCCTGCTTGCCAAAGCTTTAATGTTAATGTTTTACGTATGCAAAAATTAATAATCATTATGTTTTGATTAAAAATTTTTGATGCTTTCGAAAGTGTCCTCTTCAATGTTAGCCGGTATTTTGTGTGGCAAGTATCGGGAAGTGCTCCGAATATCAACTAGACAGCTTTATAAAAGATACTAAAAAGTCAGAGTTTTATCAAAGGAAAATTATTTAGAAGGATTTCTTTAAAAAAGTTTGCACACGTCTGATGCAGAATCTGTGGGGGTAGGAATGTATATTATAACTTCTAATTAGTTTATTTTAATTAATTGGAATTTATTTAAAGTCGAATTATAAGAAAAATATATACTTATAAACTGTTCCTTTAAAGAATAATTAAAAAACATCTCACTAAAGAAGCTGCACTTTTGTGGTTCTCTAACATTGTGCTTTCTGACAAGACAAACGGCCCTTTCTTTTCGTGCTTCAGACCCATTGTTCTTATGATCCCAGATTGGAATTTGGATTTCCCCACACGTACTCACACTACATTCTTCTCAAAAGAAAACGGTTTAGTAAATGAGGAAACTTTTTGACGGGAGGGAATGCGCTGAAGTATCATTTTACTAAACCATTCGACTTGAAGGGTAATCGTTGGCAAACTTCCGTCTTCATCTGGTATCAAATTGTTGTCAAATCATGCGGAACTTGCAATGCCAAAACACGCCTGTAAAGACTTCCAACAATGATTCCCCCGACATATTCATTTTCTCACGAGGATTAAGTTTCTGGCGTTACTTTTAGCAAAGAGTAAATTCAATGAAAACATGTTTATGGTAATAATATTTTTATCTTCTTGTACAATTCTTCATACTCCACATAAAGTTTGTAATAAATGGTCGAACCAAAAAATAACAAAAATAAAAAAAGCACCCCTAAAATTAAAAGATCTTTCAAATTCGCAGATCCTCACGTTGACCCACTTTGATGTGATAATATATTTGTCAAAGACTATGCTTTGTGGAATGTAAGCACTCGTATTGTTATTAAAAACACAGAATAATGGAAGGGTATTAGAAACAACACACTCTTTGGGAATCAGGAACCCCACTACCTAATTTCCTTCAAAATCTATAGTTGTATTTTGTGTAGCATTACATTACATTTTCTACACAACTTACATGAGAAAGAAAACAATTCTGAAGAGGAAAAGTTTAAAGGCGAAAATTCAAACCTGTGTATTTGGTCCCGAAATGAAATACTTTTCCGAGAGAGTTGGAAAAATTTTCCACTACGAATTGATTGCAGCTTGAAAGCGAGGCAGGATTTCAAAGATTGATTGGTGTGAAATTGACGATAGCCGAGAATCTCTATTAGCACTGACTTATCCATTGATTAATGAGTTGTGAAGCGGGGGCAGATGTGAACTGTTCACACGCCTACTGGTATCGTTTCTATTTGTGATGATGTCCGTAAACAGTTCAATTACATGGCGTGGAATAATATGCATAAAACACAGTCTTAATTGGGGTAGGGTTTATAAAAACATGTTACAATAACTATTAAGAAAAATAACAATAAATTAAAATGTTTTCCGGTGACTTTTTTAATGTGTTTTGTGACGATCTCTGTGATTGAAAATTGTTCTTCAAACATTAAAAATTGTGCTACAACCTCTTAAACTAATTCTTAGTGCATGAAAGTAATTCTAAAAGTATAAAACTATCGATTATGAAGTATAGAAAAGTATTGTTTTTATGAATTGAAGCTCTTGAGTAACAAGATTTGCCACAGCAGACTCAGCAAGCCTCCCGCAATTCTTGAATGTTAAGTAATATCTAGATTTTGGTGACGATGTTACTTATCTTGTTACTGTATTGGTATTGTTCACATTTATGGAGTGTTTAGAGCAGTAAGTATATGAGACGCATGAAATATTGAATGTAATGTAATGAAAAAATTTCTTTATTATTTGTAATGTGATGAAATGTTAAATGACCGCATATACAAACACAAAAATAAAAAACACTTTGCAATAAAGTCGTTTGTTTGTCTTAAATTATTAAAATATGGTAATAAATAATTTAAAAGACATAATTCTATTAAAGTGCTGTTAAATACTGACATAATAAAGTACGTAATATAAATGTTCATTTCTGCTATAATTCGTAACACGTAATTAAAGATAATGACGGTAATAAATGCAATATACGATTAATATAATTCTATTAAGTGTTCATTTCTCAATGAGACCACAGCAAACATTTATTTCACTTAGCTGTTCAGTATATCAAATATTACTTGAACGTAGATATTCATTTGTGTTTTTTGATTATTTTATATTTCAAAAGGTGATGACCCCATGTGTTATACTAATTTCAAAAATAAGGAGAATTTATTTGTATGAATTCACGTATATTTATACGCCAGAATTAAATTAACACTGTTTTCAAAGTTTTGTAGATTTTGTTTGTATAATTCGTCGTGAGGTTGTAGTGTGTTATATTCGTCGTACTCCCAATTTCATGCAAATTGGTTGTACGTTTAGAGCTTGAGGCAAAAAGAGAAATATAACTACAGATAATAGAATGTTCCAGTGAACAGCGGGGGTCCATAACATTAGAATGAAGTAACTAAGATTTGACGCTTCAAATTATAGATCTAAAGAGAGATTCGCTTAATAAATAAAATCTCTAATATTTTCTGCTTGTAACATCTTATGATCTCAAATATCTGATTAGCTCCGTTGAAAAGTTGTTCGTATAAGTATGAAGTACCAATTTAGAGGACTAATAGTTTTAGGAATCTACAATAAGACGTTAATCTTTTTTGAATAGGGATATTCACACATGGAGTTTTTCTTGATTTCTCAGATAATTCGGTTTTCGAGCACATTGTCTGGAAGTACTATCCATGAACATTGTGATAATTGTTCATACGATTTCAAGATACACATGTAAAATTAATTAGTACTACTTTTCATTCATTTTCAAATATTTTTATTGTTGTTACTATTTAAATAGTAATTCAGAAATTTATTCATGTTGTTTTAGCATTGAAGAACTTGTATCCTCTCTACCGGCATTCAGTACTTCCTAGAGAGGAAAACGCAACCTTCGGTAAATAACCAACAAGGGAGTCTCTTACATGATCAAGATAATTTTTCAAATATTGTTCTATAAACTCGTTTTCAAATTAAAATTAAAATTGAAGTACCTCGGGTAAAAATTAAAGAACAGTTCTAAATTATTGTAAATTGAAAATTAAATTATCAAGTCGTCTGTTTTAAAGTATTTTTTAGACAAGCGGAGGATAACTTTGATTTTAATTATTAAATATCACGTTTTTAACGTTGCAGCTGGCGAAAATGATTATCTAATAGTACTAGCGTAAGACATACTGCAGTTTAATAATATATTACATAAATGAATTTCGAAATTTGCTTTTCCAATAATCAACTCCACCAAAACCTATGCCGAGATCTCGGATACAAATTGTGTGGGAAATTCATGATCCTGAATATTCCATGCCATGTTGGTATTATCATATCAGATGAACTTTTAATATTAGTGTATTACTGCATTGATGATATTTCTTGAGTCAGATAACGCCTCCTATGTATTGACTCCCTTCTCTTCAAGAACAAGCAATGTCGCTTTATCCTCTTCTGATGAAATACTTATTGTAGTTGTTCATTCAACGAAATTTTTCTGGATCTTCGTCCACAATACTACGAACAAATGGTTATCTACGTAGCGAACGGAAAAATTGTAACTGTGTAGCCTTCAACAAGGTTGAAAGGATTATTGAAATATCTCTTTCTGCGAGTAGACATTCGCGTTATACAGTATTTAATCTCGAAAGAAATTTAATAACGTCCAATTAATTCCAGACCACCAGATCTCCTCTTGGAACACTCCAGTTGCCGCACACGAATCTGTTTTTCTTGGCGAGAGACGAGACAAATTCCAACACAGGAAGAGCGAGAGAGAACATTTTGTCGAGGTGTGAATTCGCGTGATGCGGCCACTAGAGGCGCCACCGCCGCGCTGCGCCGCCGTGATTCGCTCTTGTTTCAGCGTCCGTCGTAAATTGTTCGATATTGAAGAGAAGCCCGACCCAAGCGCGGGCGCATTCGGACGTAATAACTGACAAGGGAACGTAATTAAATTTTTGAATTTAAAAAAACGAAATATATTGGCGGAAAATTGCGCTCGCTGATAGATAGGTAATATGAAGGCTCCCACGCCTCTCGTTTCGCGGGAGCAAATACGGGAGCGATGATGGGCCGCTCGAACTTTCCGAGGAATCGTAATGTGGAGGTGGTCGTGTTTGTCCTCGTTTGCGGGCGGGCGGGCGGGCGGGCGGGCGAGCGGGCGGGCGGTTTCAATGGCACCGCCTACGCCGGTCGCTTGGAGTTGGAATGAGGCGTAATGCGATCCACGTGCGCGCATGTGCCTCGAGTGGGAGCAGACATTTCGAAATGTCGTTCTGCAAACGGTTAATGTATGCCTCTAATCCTTGCTTGAGCTCTTGTAATTAATTTCTTCTCTTTCTACTACATATATCTCCTGCTCTTGTTTTTCCTCCCTGTCATTCTTATTTCTGTCTCCCTCTTCTTTTGTTATTTATCTCTCTTTTTTTTCTCTTACCCGCTCACTTCGTTTCTTCATTTTCTCTGTGTTCTTCCTTCTCTTTCTACTTGCGTTCCCCGTTTCCTATTTCTTTTTATGTGACTCTCGCTGCTTGTTTATTTATTCCTTTCCACACATAACATACTCTTCTTCAAATACATTTTATGGTTTTACTTTCTTATTTAATTACGTAAATACGGAGTTACAGTAGTGTTACAGAAAAAAATATGTAATGCTGCCCAAAATCGATTTTGAGTTTCCAACGGAAATGCATTTTTTAGGATCCCCTGGTACCGAAAAAGTGTTATTTTTTTAACGTCTGTCAGTCCCTATAATAATTATAAAGGACACAATTTCGCTGTTACCTTTATATTTTCGTCCTACAACTCTAATAATGAAGATAGAAAGTTTCAAATAGAATTCGTTCTACATAAATAATTCTTTAATTAAAGCCAAGTACATTGTTTCAATTGTACATTGTTGTACATTTTTCCGGAATTTTGAGTGAAATGTGGTAATATGAAAAATATTAAAAAACACGCTTTGCTGAAAACTAGCTCTAAATTTTTTCTTTAAACTTTTTCGACGGTTATTCTAAATGCACTGAAAATATATCTAAACGTTATTGTGATGTATATTTTTTTCCATTTTCAAAAAATTCATAGTAATGATTAATTGCCAAGTTTTTCATAAATAGGAAAGGTTTTGCGAAAAAGGACTGAAAATAGCGAATTTCAACAAAAGGTACAAAAGTATTTTTGTCGAAAACGGCTCCATTATTTTTACATTTTTGTACTTGTATGTTAAACGCACATAACATACGAAAAATGACATAAACTCTCTTAGAATATTATTTTTAAAAAATTTTTCGAAAACAATACAAATGAGTTTATTTATATATCACACACGTCGTTAAAATTTACATTGTGAGAGTTTTGCATACGTAATTGCATTTGTAAGTACAAAGTTTCTCTAAAATTCAATTGTTTCCTGTGAGATGTGGCAACCAGTGCCTCCTTCGACAGTTTTCAGCGCACAAAAAAACAGAGATGCGCTACACATTCTCGCTGACTATTCTTTTTTCTGGATTGGGAGAGGTGGCTCAGTGCATCACCTGATGTCATTGTTATGCCTCTGACCGGGAGCTCCTAGGTTCGAGTCCCGGCGGCGAGAGGATTTTCGACACTTGCTTGTCTGCTAGGTCGAATTCAGTCGCTGTGTTAAGGAGGATTCTAGAGGCCGGCAGCTCTGATCGGTAGTTTTCCGTGGTTTCTCCTATCAAGACAATGCGAATGCCGGAGCAGTACCCTAAGAAAGGGGCCACGGACCGCGCGCGATCTGTCCTTCCTCTTCCTTGTCCTATCCTCTCCACATTATACACACACACTTACAGTAACATGCACTACACTACCACACAGACCGGTCGGGAGCTTAGAGCTTGTCCCGGCTGGGGTGGTGCCCCGCTGATGGGAGATACTTGGTTAGGGAAAATCCCGCTAGTCGACGTTAAGTCGGCGGCGAATCTCGCCTTCTAGCGGGCGGGGGGAGATTACCGCCACGTCCCGATAAAGAACTGCAATGACCTCCGTAGTTGACGCGCCCGGAATCACTGCCAATCAATCTTTTTTCAAGGGGATCCCTTCACCGTCGTCTCTCTGGACCCAGAAATCGAATATAGATCTGATGCTGCGGCAATCTGTACAGAGTTAGTGGTGTCAATCAGTTTTTATGTCTTCAAATTCGCACCGGGCGAACAGAACTGTTACGTGACTACCTGTTCATTATCAAACAATCAATTTTCATTCACGATAATCGAATACAATGTACATTACCTCTGCAAAACAAGCTGGGAATAGATATTATTATTATTATACAACCACTATCAGAGACCCCCGTCCAATAATTCGTGAAAATGATTAAAAGAAAGTGATGTGCTCTTTCAAAGCATTTAAATCACTACGTTTATTATTGTTCCTTTTTGTAAATTAATATAGTAATAATTACGATGGGTTTGTCGCACTCCTGTGCGAGAAATAAGAATGTGAAGAATGCGCGATATCTTAAATAAGAGGAAGGAAAAGAGATAGGCACATACATATATACACACTCTTTCAATCTCACTCTCTCTCACCTATATTGTTTTCCTCTTCCTTATTCTTATTTTCTTCTCTCTCTCCTTTTTTTCTTCTTCTTCGCCTATCTCTTTTCCTTCCTCTTTTTCTTCGTTTTTCTTTCTTCTATTTCCTCTTTCTCATTTATCCCTCTCTTTCTCTTCTTATTTTCTTTGCCGTTTTTTTAGTGACCCTGTTAAACATAATGTCACATTACAATTGCAGGAAAAGCTCCAACACAACGCGAGAAACACGGTAAGTCATGCGAGTGTCTTAAAACAGTTGATAGACAACAGCGATCTCCAGTGCTCATATGAAATTAATAACTTGCAAATACAAAATATAGTATCCTTAAACAACAAAGAACGTTTGCTCTATATTACTAGCACCATTCATAAAGTAGCTAACGCGAGGGAATTTCATTCGATTCACTATTTAAGCCATGAATTGAAAAAATGTCACATCATGAACGGTAATTGATTTATTATATAGTGTTTCCGGACGCATCCACTTCAACGGTCATTATTCGCGTAAGTGCGGTGCATGTTTTTATTACTGGAGAAGGCGGTGTTCTTCCTCGGATGGATTGTGAGATCCGGCGCCGACGTCCGGGTCAGCTAGACTGTTGTTCCTCGTCCAGGTGCCTCCCCCAGCGGGTTCTCCCAGCCCTGACAGGTTCTCAGCTTCCGTCTGGTCTCCCAACTTAGTATGGAAGTGCAATGTAAGTGTGCTTAAAGCAAGGGGTAAGGGTACACAAGGAAGAGGAAGGAAGGTCCTCCCGGTTTGTATCCGTATTTTTTAGAGTACTACTCGTCATTCCCTGGCGTCGATCGAAAAACCCCGGAAACCTATCGATCAGAGCATCCGGCCTCCAGGCAGCGGCTTATATCAAGCTATCTAAGCAATGTCGAATACCATGCCCCCGGTGGGACTCGATCCCTAGGTACCCCCTATCAGAGGCACTGCAGAGGCTTCAGTTGATGCCCTGAGCCACCTCAGCCGCTTCAACTTGTCGAGTTCCTGGTATACTGTTAGTAGCCGTTGTCACGGAAACCCTAGTACCGCAGTCTATCCAATGGAGGGCAGGACGCGAGGAAGCAGGCTGCATGAGCGGCTGGCGCACAGCCCACTGAGCCCCAAAGGGCTGCACACCGGAGAGCGCCATTCACAGCGCCGCCACGTCAGCCCAGTCGCGCGCGTCGCCGGGCACGCAATTAGGCCGAGTCGTCCCCGCTGCCCCGCCTCCTGCCTCGCCCCGCCGCCGCCTTCGTTGGCACTCTCGCTCATCGCGCACGTACGGCGTTGTTTATGGAATGCATTCTCATCCCACGATATACGTACCTTCGCCACGATTTCCCTTCACGCATTCCCCGACATGCACTCCCCGCCACGCACTCCTCCCCCTTCCTTCTACGCGGCCACAACCTCCCCCCCGCCACACACACTCCCCGCCGCGAACTCCTCGTTCTCAGACACACCACCCTGCCTCTTACTCATCGCCCCGTACTCCTAGACCAGTATGACATGAGAGTAATGTGAAATATGTAACGCGCGTCGTAGATTCACAATGAATCTTATGCGGAACGGCCATAACGCTCGTGTGTCGTTTCGCATAAGATACCGTGTTATTCTACGACGCGTCTTCATTATCGCGCGTCAATGCAACGCTCGTGTGCAGTAAACCACATACTGTGCACCATCATGGCTACTTACGCACTTCCTCTTTCTCCCGTCCACTCCCGTCTATGCCATTCGTTTCCCCGCTGTTAATTACCCGGCACGCTCTCCGCCATTCAGTCCCCTCTCTTAGTCACAACACCGAACTGTCATCTCCATCATGTTAAAAAATGTTGTTTTTGGAGTGATGCAACATTTTTTTCACGTTTAAAAATATGATAGTTGATAGTTGCAGATAATTGATAGAGTGATGTTGATAGTTACAAAAATTGTAATTATATGTGTTAATATTCGTAATAGTTTTGTAATTGTCGTATATCTAGTTGTAATCATGTTTGCCACCGAGCATTAGCTCAAAGCGAACTTAGCCTCTAGCCTGCCCCCCGACCACCAAACCCCCCCCCCCCCAACTCGCTCCCCCCCCCCCCCGCGGAGTGGAATCCGGAGCGCGCTGCTCTCGCGCAAGCCGCTTCCGCTCCGGCGCACCCCGCAGTAGTTCGGATTCTGCCCGCTGCAGCGTCGCTATTCGGACGGCTTTCGTGGATGGAAAGGCAGGAATTTCGCTCCGGAGGTGTAGGTATTTCTATGTCAAGGATGCGAAGAAAGTTTTTTTTTTTTAGTGTTTGCCACCCAAGGCGGGGCCTAATAATGTGGAAAAAGATGTTCAAAAAATGTTGTTTTTGGACGTGTTGCAACATTTTTTTCACGTTAAAAAATATGATAGTTGATAGTTGCTAAGATTGTTTTGTTGATTGTTGTTTGATTGAATTGATAGAGTGATATTGCTCGTAGTTACAAAATGTTCAAATGATTTCAAATACTCTAATTAACTTAAAATGATTTAAGTTTCGTAGTTAATATTAGTGTTATTGGCATTTGTATCGTGATTGGACTATGCAACAGTTAACTACTAACAATTAACTTTTTGATATTTGAGGTTACGCTGCATCAAAGATCAGTGGTGTAATTTTGAAAAGTAAGATTATGTAACGATATTTGTTAGGTAGGAATAACGAAACATATAAGCAAGTTTTGTCATTCCTGAATGTTGCATGACGAATTAGCTGTGAACGCTAAAGCATTGTACACTCCTGACTAGTGTGTATTCATGCCTTGGGTCGGTTCGATTCTTCATCTAAAACCGTCCTCAGCTGCTATATGCTTGTGGTTAAGACGGAGGAAGAGGCCGATGTAAAGTAAACGGTCCTTGGTCCGCACCAAAGTTGACGGGACATCAGCTAATTTCTAACCTCATTCATTATTTTGTAAATAAATAGCTGAGAAAATACGACCTTAGAACATTTATTAGATGTAAATGCAACTAAGTTCTAAATGAACATTTAACTTTCATATTTGCTAATAAACTTTTAAATGGTTGGACTCATATGTTGCCAAAAAAGAAGAGTGTTTTAAACAAATACATTTTTGAGATTTTAGTACAAGCCTTGCGGCTTTGTCATCATATATCAATTGTAATCATTATAAAGTAATGGAATATTTAGAAGTACCACGGATGTTTGTATCTAATGCATAATATATCAAATTTTCAGGCGAATAAGGTCTTCGCCTTCAAATTTTTTAAGAGACTATGTTGTGAATTTCTCTTTAGAATATTTCTCTTTGGGAGTTTGCGCTTCATGCTGCAATATCAGTTTCTACTACTGGAGTTGACAGTCTCATTACAATCGGAGGCTTCGACCTTGATTTCTCCTATTTGTCATGCATTGTTTCCTACTCTATCTAATTACCACACAGATTCCAATTACCAGTCTATCCAATTACATAGTTATTTTTTTATTAAATGCATTTCACGCTTGTAACAGGAATTCGCTCGAAACAGTGGTATCAGAAATTCAAACCCATTACCAACCTTTGTTTGTGAACTTTGAGTTCTTGGAAAGCGCGTGCTAAACGGTCCTTTTGCAAAATACTGGGAATTACTTTACCGTGTAAAACGTTTAACAATGAATTTAGGTTGTTTTGGGCCTCAACCTCACATCCACAAGTCACCGACCGAACGAGCGATTTTGGCAGAGTATTTCACCACATTGTTAACATAGTCAATTGAACGTGGACAAGAGAATATGTTTAATGGTATGAGTAGGCTCAGAAGCATTATTTAAAGCACTCTTTTGTTTTCCATGTTTGATTTCCCATTCTACAACGTATCTTTTGTTATGTTCAGAAATAAACAGAAATATCAATGATAGTTCATTTAACATGGGTTTAAAATAACCTAAATACACATGGTAATATTTCAAGCCAGCTCACCATTTATTTTATTTTATTTTTAGCCGTTAAATGACCCGCAATGGGCTATTGGTCTCCTAATACCGAGTAAATTCTACAAGGGTTTCCTTGTAGTTGGGTTTATAGTCATTATTTACATGTGTTTACAATGGAAATCTAAACAATACATTTTAAAATCTATGATGTAGTTAAATTCTGGATATTAATTTTCAGGTGTAGGAGTCGAAATGAAATTTTCTGGTTGAACGTATTTACAATTTTTGTTGTTTTCTTTTCGTCTATCTTGAGCAGTCTTGTCCTTTGGGGTCCTGCTATATCTTTAAAGCTGTCCTGCCATCTTTACTTTGTCTCCCTTATTCATTTCCTTCGCCATTTCCATAGTAGTAAATACCCAATCCGCCGCACAGTCTTTGTAATCAGTTCCGTTCCTTATCATAACACTGCTCACCACTTTCCGCACTAACAGCACTGTTCATTCAGACTGCAGACACCTCACTCCACAACACGTGCTCTCACACTCAGTCACCAACTTTCTGAAGTGGATTACCAACCGCTGAACTGAATTACCAACTGGTTTACCGACTGACTCCCCGCCCCTCGCAGCCCATTTTATAGAAGTGGCGAGGCTATGCCTATATCGTGCCTCGAAGCTCTCGTTTTGGAGGCTGCCTTCACAGAAGCGGCGACAATTCATAAGCACGCACTACTCTGCCGCGCGCATGCCTAATTCAAACGCTCCAACACATCTACAACTCTCTATAAATCATCCTCACATTCTTTAACATTCATCTCTCATTATTTATTCCTTTTATTCTATCCTAACAGCATCCATAAAGTATAAGGAAAGAGTAAACCGCAAAGTGGTCATCTGTTCAAGAATCACATTGGAAGGAAAAGGCATAGGTACTGCATGCGCCTGAGCGCAGTAATTTAACATGGCAATCATAATCGAGAATACTTTTTATTGGTTGGTTAGTGATTCTGGGCGCGTTATTAGCTTAGGTGATTAGTCCTGTAAGTATAAGTACATGCTTTTCTTCGGGAGATGGCGGTGATCTTCCCCTGCTGGATGGCGAGATCCGACGCCGACCCACCATCGGCTAGCGGGATTTCCCCCTAACCAGGACTCTACCACCAGGGGGACACCGCCCCAGCCGGGACAAGCTCTAACCTCCCGACCGGTCTCCCGGAATATGTGATAGTGTGGTGCATGTTAGTGTAAGTGTGTGTGTGTGTGTGTGTGTGTGTGTGTGTGTGTGTAAGGGGAGAGGATAGGACAAGGAAGAGGAAGGACAGATCGCGCGCGGTACGCGGCCCGTTTGGTAGGGTACTGCTCCGGCATTCGCCTGGTGTTGATCGGAGAAACCACGGAAAACTACCGATCAGAGCAACCGTCCGCTAGGGTTCTCCTCCAGACAGCGATTGAATTCGACCTAGCTGAAAAGCTAGTGTCGAAAATCCTGCCGCCGTGGGGAGTGGGAACCTAAACCCTATCGGTCAGGGGCGCTGCAGTGACATCGGTTGATGCACTGAGCTACCGCTCCCGGTTTAATCGATTGTATTGTAGTAGCACAGTGCCTCAGAGTGTTACATTCTGACAGTCCTAGAATTATCAAATGGATTATCATATTATAACGTTCTTTGTTAACTCATTGTTTAGTAAATAAAATATCTTAGAAATTTAAAAAATATTACGACATTAGATCCTTCATTAGACGTAAACAGTACATGAAATTTCCGACAGCATTGCTGTTTCTTCTTCTTTCGCATCGGAATTTAAATCACCAATGGTTTTTCTATTAAAAATGGGAAATGCACGGAAAAGTTTGTATTTTACAATTTATTAATAGGGGTTATCAGTCAAAAATGAATATTTTCTTTCTCAGAATACCAGGACCCTCATTAGAAGGTAGTGCTTCTGGATATGCAACACGCATTACTTTAATGTTTCTTTAGTTGCTTCACATTTCACAGGCGCCCCCAGGAGGTATTCGGATATTTTTTTAAATCCCCACTCCGCCCATCCTATTCATAAAGCTTCACCCGTACTGTTTTTCCTCGTCCTACCCAGATCCGCTGTGTCTCGCAAACACGAATTTCGAAACGAGTAACGTATGAGTAATGTTCGTAACACTTCTTGTTTGTAAAAATTTGTTTCATTTCAGGCAATGACGCATTTCATTTGTTGTAATTAAAAAATAAATAAAATTATTACAGTGCTCTGAAGATTTCTATATAGAAAGTAGGGACTCTTTTGACGTTTTTAACCGACACGATAACGAACCGAGTCTGTCATTTGTGTTATCCATTGTGTGTCGTTCCGTAATATGATCTTCGTTTAAGAAAAAAATCATATCAACATTGTTATACCAGATATACTAGTTTTTTGTTAATAATAGCATTCGTATTCCATCTTTAGCTATAACTTTTTGTTTCGATTGTTCTTGAATGACGCCGTCTAAAAGGCTTTTCGTTCCCGATTGTTTGTGTCAATTTAATGTAATAGTACAGTGTTCCTAAAACGTAGTTAATGATGAAATACGATACAATACCATACAAAACTGCAGATTGTAAAATGTTATTGCAAATATTTATTGTTTGTTTCATGTTCTATTTATTGTAGTTTTGTTAGTCGTACCTCCGTCACCATATTATAGCATTAACTTTATTTGCGCAAGCCGTTTTACGTGCCATTCTAAACAAGCACGAAAAGTAAAAGAAAACTTCCGCAATGGTACTGCTGCCCCATACGTCACATACAATTTTTATTGTTCTATGACTAAATCAATAAATTCAAACCAATTCCAAAGAGTCGAATGATCAGCATCATTCATGGTGTCCGTGTATTTAGAAAACAAAGCTTCGAAGTTCATATCTCGGTATGATATGCATTACAGAACACTATATTATGCAGTTCCACTTCCAGGTATCTTTTGAAGCACGTGAAATAACTGAAGTGCGACGTTCATTTCATATAGATATTAAGCAATATACATTCAAATTCTCATTTTGAGTCTCTTGGACAAGTTTGCTGTCCGAATCCATTGTGTTGTTTCACCGCAGCAGGATCACGACGAGGCATGCCTCGCTCCCTTTCTAGAAAAAACAGCACCGAGAGGGGTTGAGAGGCGCCGAGAAAAATCCTCTGCGGAGGGTGCAATCGTCTTTCTCTCGCGGAGGCTAGCAAAAAGTCCTCAACACACGCGAAGCATCAGACTCAAATTCTCATCATCCTGGAATCGGTTCGATGAGTGTGCATCAGCTGTGCCATTCTGTTGTTTTTTCTGCTACGGAGCCTTTCACGACACCCTCACGCCACGCCCTTTTCCGGAAGTAGCAGAACCAGACTCGCTGATGGGTCCCGCCAACAAGTTCTCTGTGAAAATACATAGCTCTTCTCCTTCCATGAAGTCAGGTAAAATCTTCGAAATCACATGAAGAATCGCAGAGTCAGATTCATCCTTAAACATTAGGGTATCATTAAATTGAATTATCTTTGCCATTCTGTTGCTTTTCAGCAATAGGGTTCCGGTGCCTTTACACACCTCCAAGCTACGTCCCTTCCAGAAATACCTGTATCAGAGTACCTGACAGGTCCTACCAAAACGTCTGCTGTGAAAAATCGTAACTCCTCTCCTTTCATGAAGTTAGATAAAAGTTCTCGAATCCCCATGAAGCATCGCAGAGTCAAAGTCCCATCGTCCCCGTGATCTGTTCGACGGTCGCCTCCTTCCGTTGTTTCGCCTCGGTGGGGGAGGGGCGGATCGGCGTCGCGGCGCCTTCCACGACGCTGCGCCACGCCCCCTTCCGGAAGCGCGCCCGACCCGGAGGGCCCGGGCGGCTCCGGCAAAAAGTCTCCCGCGCGCGCTGTACGTGCGGCCCCCGAGAGCCGCGCGATCGCCGATTTCCTCAAGCGCCTCGCCCAGCGGTGCGGCCGCGCGCTGTATTTTTGCTTTCTCTGAGGGCTAAGGTCGTGTGGCTTTTGGAAGGGACTGTAGGAGAAATGCTGGGTGGCGGAGGGAAGTGGGGAAGGAAATGTTAGTGGAATAGCAGAAGTCACGGAGGAATACAAAGTTTTCGGTTCTTTCGAAATGACTAGGAAAGCGGTGAGAGTGGAAGAAGGAAGGAACTGTCGATTCTGAAGGAACAAGTCACATTTCCATTGACTGTACAAAGCAGCGTGTACAGAAGAATAGATATAAGACGTGTACAGAAGAAAAGAGAAAAGAAGCAACTTGTACAGAAGAAAGAGATATTGAGGTATTCACATATTCAAAAAGCCAGACATACGGTCATAGTCGCACAGACTCACCCACAGACTGAGTTTTAGACTCACTGACGAATATTCATACAGATGTTCGGATGTCGAGAATAAATGTTAAAATCTTCATGTAGGAGTATTTAAGACACTTTTTGCCGAGGAAGATATTGGAAAACTTCATTTAATGAAGGTACGAACGTAGCATTTGCTCTTGATTGGCGGACGATTCATCATTTATTGATGTTTGAAGGCTACATTAAATCACACTGACGAACATGACCCGCCGAACGCTGAAAATTTATGTGTCTATTTTTCACATCTTATCAAAGAAGTCGTATTGCAGTAAAAAAGAAGCAAAAGTGAGTTCAAATAAAACAAACCGGTAGAGCGAATAACAATAATTTTCAGATAAAGCAACTTCGAATACATAAAATATTGCGTTTTTTGTACGATTCAGAATTTATCACACTTTTTAGCAGGATCAATTCATTTTGCTTGCTTGCTTAAACCAGCGGAGTTGAGTCTCAGAAACCTGCAGTAGCGACGTAATACGAGAAGCAAAATAAACATTGTCAGTTTTATAGAAAACCTGGCAGATACGGGTTGAAAGAGAAGGGAATTCAGCCAGTCGAGAAAACAAGAGGAAAGAAGAAACAAAGCGACTGTCGGGCCGTGGAGGTCAGGATCAAAGCGCGGCTGGGCGCCCGACTCACTGCACGCCTGGGCGGCCGCGTTGTCCGCTCTTCGCACTCCGCCAGCCACCTCTCCCTGCCGCCTCTCCTCCACCAGCCCCCTCCGCCAGCCCCCTCCGCCAGCCCCCTCCGCCAGCCCCCTCCGCCAGCCCCTCCGCCAGCCCCTCCGCCAGCCCCTCCGCCAGCCGCCTCCGCCAGCCCCCTCCGCCAGCCCCTCCGCCAGCCCCTCCGCCAGCCCTCCGCCAGCCCCTCCGCCAGCCCCTCCGCCAGCCCCTCCGCCAGCCCCTCCGCCAGCCCCTCCGCCAGCCTCCCAACCCTCCGCCAACCCTCCGCCAGCCCCCTCCGCCAACCCCTCCGCCAGCTCCTCCGCCAGCGACCTCCGCCAGCCGCCTCCGCCAGCCCCCTCCCCAGCCCCCTCCGCCAGCCCCCTCCGCCAGCCCCCTCCGCCAGACCCCTCCGCCAGCCCCCTCCGCCAGCCCCTCCGCCAGCGACCTCCGCCAGCCGCCTCCGCCAGCCCCTCCGCCAACCTCCCCAACCCTCCGCCAACCCTCGCCAACCCCTCCGCCAGCTCCCTCCGCCAGCGACCTCCGCCAACCCCTCCGCCAGCTCCCTCCGCCAGCCCCCTCCGCCAACCCTCCCCTCCGCCAGCCCCCTCCGCCAGCCCCCCTCCTAGCCTCTCTGCCAGCCGCCTCCGACCAGTCGCCTCCGCGCGCCGGGCGATGGGATTATGGGAGAGCGAGACGGTCAGAGGATGGACGAAGTTGGGTGGGTGGTGCTGATGGTCAGCAGTTGGTGTGTACGTGGACTGCACTGGGCACTTGGATTGATTGATTGTTATTGGCTCCGGGTCAACCGCTAAGGTCGTTAGTCTCGTATACAACTTGAGATCTCCTCAAGAGGTGGTAAATATCTTCCCCCGCTGGATGGAGGGATCCGACGCCGACCTGTCGTCGACTTACGGGGTTTTCCCAGACCAGGTATCTCCCACCAGCGAGGCACCGCCCCAGCCGGGACAAGCTTGAAACTCCCAGCTCGTCTCTCGGCATATGAGGTAGTGTAGTACATATTAGTGTATGTGTGTATGGGGTAAAGATAGGCCATGGAAGAGGAAGGAAAGATCGCGGCCGGTTTGTGGCCCGTTTTTTAGGGTTCTGCTCCGGCATTCGCCTGCTATTGATCGGAGAAACCACGGAAAATTACCTATCAGAGCAGCCGACCGCTAGAATTCTCCTCCAGACAGAGAATGAATGTGACCTAGCTAGTGCTGAAAATCCTGCCACGATCGGGACTCGAACCTAAATCCTCCCAGTCAGAGGCACTGCGGTGTCATCAGTTCAGTGACATGAGTAGACCCTAAGTCACACTCTCTCTGTCTGAGTGGGTGGTACTGCTGGCAGGTGGATTGTGTGCAGGTGGACTACGCTGGGTGGTTGGACAATGATGGTTGGATGGTTGGCAAGTTGGTGGTGAGTGAACGGTTCTGGGCGTGGGGTTGGTTCGTTCTGCAAGACGGTTAAGGGGGTCAGCTGGCAGATCGACGGGCGTGCGATCGGGAGGCGGATGAAGCACAGCTTGCGTTGGTGAAAGGTAGCTGAACAAGCAGGCGGGGAGACGACAGAACTGGCAGATTGAGCGTCCGAAGGTCATTAGGACGAGAGGATGGGGCGAACGAGACCATGCGGAAGCCGAAAGAGAGGACGGGCGGACGAGAGGACGGCGCCGAGAGGACAAGCGTTCGAGAGTCGAGTTGACTGAGAGGAGCGTCGAGAGGGCGGTGGCTGAGAGGACGAGACAGAGAAAGGTCGGACGAACGAGAGGACGGGTGGACGAGGACGGGTGGACGAGGCGGGGGCGAGGGGGCTGAGAGGACGAGACAGAGAAAGGTCGGGACGAACGAGAGGACGAGGTGGACGAGAGGACGGAGGTGGACGAGAGGACGGGGTGGACGAGAGGACGGGGGGGACGACATTCTCCCTCTCCCCTGCTCGTCTGCCGGCCGGAGAAGGTGGGTGGTGATGTTAGCGAGGGGTAGGAGGCTGCGAGTGTGGTGGTAGTGTTGGCTGTCTCCGGCAGGTGCGCGTCGAATCGCCCCACTAGCGCACGCGTACGCGCGAGAGCCCGCGCGCTCACGCGAGAGTCCGCTCCCTCGCTCGCTTCGCCCCGCGCCGCGCACGCGCGCACGCGCGTGCGGAAGCGCGCCGTCCTCTGCCTCGCGCACAACTTCCGTTTACGTTGGTGCACGTCGTCTACGGCGTACACTACAATGTGGTTGCTTTGTACTTGCTTACGTACGTTGCTCACGTACCTTGTTGAAACAAGTACTTATTTACTTGTACTTAAAAAAAAACTTATTTCTATTGGTTGTTATAATTTAATTCTAAATTATCTATTATTTATATAAATTCTTCCTTTGCATTTCATATTTTGTAATTTCATTTCTAATTATAATAATTTTAAGGTATCTTATTTATATCGATCCCCCTCTTTGTCTTATTTTCTGTTTCCTTGGTATTTTATTTATATTTTATTTTGTATAGATTTGTAGGCTTATGATGGCGGCAAAGCCGTCGAAAACCCGCTCTCCAAATAAATATATTACGTTGACGGAGATGATTTATTTTATTCCTTCATTTGTGAAAAGAGTTTTTAAAGCTGAATATTTCAAAGAAGCTAAAACTTACTTGCACAAACGCATAATGTTCGAAAAAATATTAATATGAGGTGTTAACTATTTAATTAGTGATTTAGTTTCCTTTTACAAACAAGTATTTTTACTCTTGATGTCATGTGTGCAACTTTTACCTAAGAAATTGTTCCTCACTTTTCGTATTTGTATATGTCAGTAGTCCCAATACATTCTACATTGTAGGCGTCATCCCTAGTCTGTTTTCTTATCATCTATGTCTCAGACCCAATGTAGATTTTTTCTTCGTTTCTGTTTGTTTCTCTTGCAACAACTTCCATATGATTGGACGATCGTGACAAATAAGCATCAAGGAAGAAAAATAGCTTATCGTTATTTGAATGCTAATTGAGAAATCTGAGACTGATATTTCAAATCTAACAGCTTTATCTGTTTTTGACAGTTCATTCCGACATTATTTTAAATATGTCACTTCACATTGTGATAAAAAAGATCTGATTGTTATTAAATGCGTTTCTTCAAACGCACATTTACCTGCTCTTAAGAATGGGTTAAAAACTACTTGCTGACGAGGACATGGGTCCCATAATTTTTATTTATGTTACGGATTTTATAATTGTTAATATCGGGAGAGGGAGCTCAGGGAATTAACAGGGTTCACTGCATTGCCACTGACCTGGAGGTTCTAGGATTGAGTTCTAATAGAGGCAGGTATTTTCGACACTAGCTAGATAGCAATGTCAAAATCAGTCACAGACTCAAGGAGAATTCTTGTAGCCTGCTGATTTGATCGGTAGTTTTCTATGATTTCTTCGTTCAATACCAGGAAAATTGCAGACCGTTGTCGCGCAACTAGTTGTTGACATGCCCTGGATCACTAATCAATCATAATCGATAATACGTTCTACTGATGATAATATCTTATTTATAGAACTTATCTCAACTAATTTTATCTTATCCAACGATAAATAACTTAAATAATAAAGTACAAGAAATTGCAGAATACAATCAAGAATATTTCAATATAAGCTGTTTGTAAAAAGGAACACTGAATTTAATATTGGAAAATTATACTGAAGTTTAAAATGCTTAAAAAATTATCTAAGCGTACAAGAAAATAGGAGCAAATTGACACATTTTTAGTTGTTAATTACGTAAGGTGTACTGACACAGATTTTGAAGTCCTAGAAGAAAACTAAACGGGCAAAAGTATAAATATGAGACACGGATTTGAAATTCTTGTTTCTTGTTGAAACTTCCTTATTCTTAGAATTACATTCGCCATGATGCTGTTTTTTAGCGTTGACCAACTGAATACATTGCCTTGTTTGGATCAACGGCAAGTGATGTGGCGTGTCCGAAACAGCGAAGGCATTGATTCCAAATATGGAATACTTTGACTTCTGCACACATTTTGTTTGCTCTCGGTCTGCCGGTATTCTTTTCGCAAATGTAGCGACGAGGAAAAAATCTATTTGGCCACATTGGTCGGCGAAGTGAAGTTTCTGGCCAGGCTTGTAGCCAATCGACCGTGAGATTGCATCCGCCCCCCGCTGTTCCGTGCCCTCAAGGTTCCAGGCCACACGCAACGATGGCACTGCCGTCGTCTTCCGACTCAGCCGGAGGGTAGCAGCGGAACCGAAGTCTGGTTTCGACGACAAGTAGTTTTTTTGTTATTTTTTGTTTGTTTTTTTAGAAAATTAAAAAATTTATTTCATCCATAAAGTATAGTGAAATCTTTTCATTTTGAAATATATTATTGAATATTATTGACCGGGAGCGGTAGCTCAGTGCATCAACTGATGTCACTGCAGCGCCTCTGACCGGGAGGTCCTAGGTTCGAGTCCTGATGGCGGCAGGATTTTCGACCCTAGCTTTCCAGCTAGATCGAATTCAGTCGCTGTCTGGAGGAGAATTCTAGCGGCTGGCTGCTCTGATCGGTAGTTTTCCGTGGTTTCTCCGATCAACACCAGGCGAATGTCGGGGCAGTACCCTACCAAACGGGCCACGGACCGCGCGCGATCTTTCCTTCCTCTTCCTTGTCGTATCCTCTCCCCTTACACACACATTACACTAACATGCACTACACTACCACATATTCCGGGAGACCGGTCGGGAGCTTAGAGCTTGTCCCGGCTGGGGCGGTGCCCCCCGCTGGTGGGAGAGTCCTGGTTAGGGGGAAACTCCACTAGCCGACGGTAGATCGGCGCCGGATCTCGCCATCCAGCGGGGAAAGATCACCGCCATCTCCCGAGAAAAATAGCATGCACTACACTAACGGGACTAATGACCAACGCAGTTGACGCGCCCGGAAACACGAAAAAACCAAAACAAACCAACCAATATTATTGAATTTGATTAAGTTAGCTGATTGGAGAGGTCAGGGAAATGTATTTATAAAAAGATTCCAATTACATTTAGACAATCAGAAATTTATTGGAAAAGTCACATTAAAATTAAAGTTAATATTTTAACGAAACATAAAACTTATATTATTTTTCACATTTTCTTGAACGAAAAGTTCAAGACATTCATGAACGTGTGAAAAACAGAAAGTTGAAGAATGTGAAAAATAAAGCATTTTATGTTTTATTTAAATTTTAACTTAAATTAATGCGACTGTTTTTCCAATAAATTTCCAATTGTTTAAAAATAATTGGAATCTTTTTATCTATAAATGTGTGGGAGACAAACATTATCATTTTAATAAGGCCAGAGAAATATTTCAGTCGTTCGGGATTGAAGAGAAGCCTCCTGGGACGTTTTAACGCGGTTATGCCTTATTTCTCTGACTCACCCTGTGTAAGCTCTGTATAGCTTTAGGTGAAAACCATAGTAATTGTGTCAGTAAGTAAGTAGTAGCTGAAAAAAAAAACTAATGGAAATATATAACATTCCATTAAATTTTATCAAAATTTCAGACAAATATGCTCTCCTTACTGTTCGCGAGGCTACATGTGATATCACGAATTTAAACAAATATTTCGGTTAGTGGACCATTATCTATTTTATTTGAAAACGACATTCTATGAACACCTACTGCTGATAATGAAGGAAATTTTGAATTAAAAATAAAACTGAATTTCAGTGTTAAAAATTAAATTGTGTATGAATATCATCCATTTCAGTGAATCATTACTATGGAAGTAAGATTTCGTCCCATTATTTTTGACGGGTTACCGCTAGCTATTGTAGAATTACACTAGAGAACAAAAAAAAATCTCATACATCCAGAACAAAAGTAGGTGATTTCAAAGGAAACTATCATGCTAATTTTGAAAATGATTATAAAACACGCGTAGTTAATACATAACGAGCTATTTATACATTATTACATTTGTCACTACAAATGCTTCAAATTATTTCTTTTGACATTTTGCAAAACTTTCAAACTTTCCTGTAAAAGTGAGTTGAAAATTATGTATTTTCAGAAGTACTCAAACGACTTTTTCACAAAAACGTGTCCAATTTTTTAAAGAAAATTTACAGGTACTTTACTCTATACATTCTTAAAGTTATATTTCTATAATACCATTACGGGACTGAAAAGTTGAGAACGTCAAAACATTATTTTTGCATCCGTTGGTAGCAGATTAAAAGATGGTAATGCAAAACCTAAAACTTATCCCAGTGTAAGGATATTACTAATACGAGGCAATCACTACGAGAAAATATGCGTGCTGTTTTGCAGCATCACCAGTTTCGTACACTCACATGGATTATGCTTTTTTGAACGCTTACATGGAATATGCTTTTTGAACGCTTATTGCAAGGTCACCAAAGGTATTAACTAAATTACGGTTAATTATGAAACCAAAATTAAAAATTTACTGTGAATTAGAATTTTTTATAATTTAAACATTATAAGAATCTATAAATAGTTGCAAAAACATCTGCAATCCATCCTGCACGTAGGTCACAAAAAGAGTATTGTAACAAACCGCGCCGTGTAAACTTGTTATACAATACGATACGCCCTATAGAAGCGACATCACTGTTCCCAGAACTGGATTTCCAGGAAATTTGTTACTTAGGATAGATTATCCAAGATAAAAGCTGTAGATAATGACTCCAAAAATACTAAAGGTTTAATATATGAGTGCATATGGTAATAGATCTTCTCTAATGAGAGACTACACAAAAAAGTTCGTTGCAGTGTATCGGTAAGAATATTGTACATTTAGAGCAGAAACTTCCTGATGAAGAGCTGCATCTCTCTTTATGTCATTTTTATTTCTAAACCCATTTCCCCGGATATAAACTGCGCTGAGAACATATATCCTAATATGGCTGACATTAATAGCCTAGGAACTCGTTTATCTTCTTATCTACAGCCTATTCTGTTCACTCACGTCTCTGCTGCACAGTCGTTCACTGATAATTGTGATATCATGACTAAAATATCGAAAGTACGTAGTCGTTTTTTTCCGCTTACAGATAACTTGCAGTGTTCACAATGAACGCTGCGCCGTGATGTTTCTGTGGGAATACCGAGACTCTTGTGTGTGCTTTAATTGCACGGAGGAAATGATTATTAGAAATGTGCCCCTCTTTTCTGTAAATGCAACAATAAAATCATCAATAAATATTTGTCGTTCCCAATATACAACACCTGTTATTTATTAACTGTTTCTAATCTGTACAGAAGTTGAGATGTAACGTTCTAATTTTTCGTAAAGAAAGACACGTTATTTAGAATGGAGACAGCAAAAACTAAATAAATATTTGCCACCAATACTCGGAACATAATAATAGTTTTATTGTTTGATCAATGATACAGGGCGCGACAACGTCCAAGGTCATTAGTCCGTAAGCGTAGTGCATGTTTTCATCGCGGGAGGTGGCGATGATTTTCCCCGCTGGCTGGCGAGATCCGGCGCCGACCTTGTCGGCTTGCAGAGATTTCCCCAAACAGAATACTCTAGCGGGGCACCCCCCAGCTGGGAAAGTTCAAACCCCGTAAGTGTTTTTAGTGTAAGGGTGTAAGTAAGGCGCAGGAAAGAACAAGGAATGGGAAGGAAAGTTGTCACGCGGTCCATCGCTCGCTTGTTGAGATACTGCCCCAGTATTTGCCTGGTACTGATACGAGAAACCACGAAAAAGTACCGATCAGAGTAGTCGGTTTGATGAATTCTCTCCGAAACATCAACTGAATTCGTTCGAACAATTGTAGCGTCATCAGTTGGCAGCCGTGCTTGCGAAGATGTCAGTGGTCTAGAATGCGGCGATGTAGGGGAGTCAAGAGCGACGCAGAACAATGACCAGCTGAGTGGATGTAGAGTGACCCCCCCTCACGACGCAAGGGCATGAAGTGTCAAACGGCAGCCGCCTTTGCTGGGAGTCTGTGGGCGATTACGCGACCGCCAAATATCTTCGAGCAGCAGACGCCCGAGGAGCGCAGAGGCGGCGACACTACCCTTTCCCCTCGCGAACGGTCGCAAACTGCTCGCCCGGGGTTGCGATCATGCATTCCACGAAACACTGACCGGGAGCGGTAGCGCAGTGCATCAACTGATGTCACTGCAGCGCCTCTGACCGGGAGGTCCTAGGTTCCCACTCCCCACGGCGGCAGGATTTTCGACACTAGCTTTTCAGCTAGGTCGAATTCAGTCGCTGCCTGGAGGAGAATTCTAGCGGCCGGCTGCTCTTATCGGTAGTTTTCCGTGTTTTTTCCGATCAGCACCAGGCGAATGCTGGAGCAGTAGCCTACCAAACGGGCCACGGACCGCGCGCGATCTTTCCTTCCTCTTCCTTGTCCTATCCTCGCCCCCTTACACACACGCTTACACTAACATGCACTACATACCACATATTCCGGGAGACCGGTCACGAGCTTAGAGCTTGTCCCGGCTGGGGCGGTGCCCCGCTGGTGAGAGAGTCCTGGTTAGGGAGAAACCCCACTAGCCGACGGCAGGTCGGCGCCGGATCTCTCCGTCCAGCGGGGGAAGATCATCGCCATCTTCCGAGAATCAACATGCACTACACTTACGGAACTAATGACCGAAACAATTGACGCGCCCGGAAACACGAAAAAAACAACCAACCAACCAAGGAAACACTGCAAGTGCGTTGCACTGGGTGACCGACTAACGACGCTGTAAAGCCCGGTGGTGGAGGATCTGCATTAGCCAGGGTGTGGGGAACAGCGAGCATTGGTGGTACTGGAGTTAAAATAGCTAACCGCACAGCTGTACACATTTGTAATATATTGTAAATAATCCGCTTCAATGTAGAACTGTGTCGACACCAGTCACCACAGACGAGATTATTTATTCAAATAACCCCATCTGTGGGGCCGTGGTAGCTACGTGATGACACAGATATGAGATTTATGTACAGCCAGTTTTATTTACAATATTTTACAAATGTGTACAATTGTTTTTATATATTGAGTGTAAAACGATGATTTGTAAGATTAAAATCGGGTGTATCATTTTGGGAAGTTTCAAACAGTTGCTAAATATACCATTTCTTACCAACTGTGTATAACAGCATGGATTCTCTAAATACGCATTTAAATACGAAAACAAGAGGATTATTGTCGATGAAGAAAATGGCACCATCGACTATTACCATGTGCACGAACTATACGCATGGTACCAGAGCCAGTAAACGATGAAGGACGTAGAAAGCAACCCAGCCAAGTCCCACCATCTCCCTGTTTCCGGCATGCGCGCCAGCCGTCGATGTTGGGGGCGTTGCGGTGGGCGGGGAAGTAGGTCGGCGCGGCGCAGCACGTGGATGCGTGGCGAGGAGCGCGCACGCGCAACAGGTGGCGGGGAGAGGCGCGCCCGCACGCAGGGGCCACGCCCTCGCCGGCCCCCCCCGCCCCCGCCTCGCCACGCCCCGGTCGTGGCCGTGCCCGCGCGCCGGACCCCGGCCCGGGACGCGACGAGACAAAACACAATACGGCACGATACGATACACAATGCGATACACGATACATACGACACACGATGTGACACACGATGTGACACACGATGTGACACACGATGTGACACACGATGGACACACGATGCGACACACGATGCGACACACGATCGACACACGATACGACACACGATCGACACACGATCGACACACATCTACCATACTAATGACACTTCGCGAGTCGTCACGTGAATCCACGAATCGACGTGCGAAACGACAGGTCACAAACATTTAGGATGAGACGCGGCATAACACTTCATATCACAACATGACACGAGGGGACGAAATGCGATGATAACAAAAGTTAGTTGTTTTCTCAATCTATGATCTTGTGCTGTTTTCTTAATTACTTTCATCCGTTACGTACTAGGGGAATCAGATGGTTTGAGTAGACAGCATGCCATATATTCTGAAAGTAGAGTGAGATTTATCTTTGTATATTCGACAGTGGAAAAATGTAACAGATAATATCGAATTTAGGACTGAATAATTTTTGCATACATTCTTCTTATTATTTTTTTCAGTAATTATTAGTTATTTTATTTGTAATTTAAAATAATTGCATTTCTAAACAAGTATCTTGTAATACAGTACAAGTACATAATTTCTAAAACAATATTCATTCTGCGAGTTGCAAAAATGAGTGTGATTAAAAAAGTCAAAATGTTTGAGAAAAAGATACTTCTCCGCTCTTACGTGTCACCTACGACACAAATAATAGAAAAACAAATTGTCAGTTCGTAGCTTCAACATTAGCTTGATAAAAAGTCATTACTATAGATAATTATAAATGACTATTTTCGTACATCTATGATGCATGTGATAGTTTAAATTGGAATATGACGAAACGAAAATGAAAACGCGAATAGCCGAAGAAACGGGTATAAGGTTCGGAGTCATTCTCAAAAGTGGCTGTGTGCGGCTGACAATCCGACGAGTGGCAGGAGATGGGGCGATCTTGAAGGGCGTGAACCTTTGCCGCGCCCCACGGCGCCGCGGGCGCTAAGTAGGTCAGGCCAGCGTAGCACGCTCCACCGCCTTTAGATGCTCATCGGGCTAATGAAGGGAACTCAATTTCCTAGAACTCGCGGTGAAGCAAGATGATAGAAAAGTCTAAAGATCTTGGGGTTCCTAGGTTCAGAAACGTTGTTCACTCTAAGAATTGTCGCTCCTTTCACTTTTAATACCTAACGTCATTAAAGTAAAATTCAGCTATGCAACACTTTAAGAGAAAGAAATGTGTCGAGATCTTTTGCTATGAAATATGTTGATGTAGATGAAATTGGTGCTGTATTTTTTTTATTTTCCTCTTGGATTTTATAATCTCCAATATGCAATACAATCATTTTAAAAGGAATGCAAATATTCTAATTTAAATTTACGATTGGAAAAGCATTCACATAGAAACTTACAGCAGCCATTAAAAGTAAACAAATCTGACGTATGAAAATTTAATTTAGAATATTGAATACATTAGAAACATTCTAGAATCGATACCAATCAGCTAATATCCTTTCCTGTTATCACTAAAATGATGCTATCATTTTGCCTGTGTAATTGTGTTTCCTCCCAATGGTGCAGATGCAGCAATCTCCACATCAGGCACTTCATTCGCCAGTGAAAGTGTTTCAATGTGTCCGCCTTGGCAAATGAACCAAGTGCAGGAGTCGCGCACGTGCTGCGTTTGCGGTCACGCAGTTTGGTCCAATAAAGCTCGGCATTCCTCCCCGGCCACTTGCCTCTCCCCCTCCCGCGGCCTTACCCTGCCCCCCCCGCCCCGCCCGCCCCCCCACCCCCGCCCCGCCGCCCGCCCGCCCCCCACCCCGCACCGCTCCGCCCTGTCCCGGCGTGCATTTCCTCACCTAGTTGGGCCGCTCCATCCTCTCCCTCCCCATGCCTCACTAATTGCTCATTTGCTCCTCCTTCTCTCTCTTCCCGCCCCGCCCCGCCCTGCCAGCATTCTTCTCTGTCCTTTTTCCCCGCGCCTTCTCCCATTACCCTGCCCTTCTTCCTACCCTTGCTCTCTCCATCCCTGCGCGCGCCGTGCCTGACACGCAACGCGCCATTTTGAGTGTGAGTTTATTTTGGATAATGAATATTTAATAATGTACAAAATCATTAGCTCTAGTTGCAGGAGGGAAATGAATCAAGAAAAGTCGAAATTAAATGTTGTGTGAAATGCATTGGAAATTTTGATCCCTTCCGTATCCGCCTTCGATCTTTCCCCTTAACCTTTCCTTTCTCCTCCCTGCTTCTTATTTCCTCATCCCCAGCATCAGCCCTCCCAACCATACATCTCCTTCCGATTCCCTACACGTTCCTTCCTCTTCACTTCCTTCCCCTACGCCCCCCTCCTACATCCCTTGCTTCTACATCACCCTAGCCATAAACCCTCTACCCTTACACCTCCCTGCCCCAATTCCTTTCCCCCCCCGCCCTTTTCACTCCTTCAATCACCACCCCTACACTCCCACCACCTAACCTGCACCCACCACCCCTACACCACGCCATCCCTTCCGTCCCCTCCCTGTACATCCTCGTCATATCCCTACAACGTCCTTGCCATCCCCGGAGGGCACAGACCTCTACCTCCCCACCTCCCACCGCCTCGCCCCGTGGCCGCCCAGAGCGCCCGCCCTCACGCCCGCCCCTTCCCCCAGCGGTGGGCGCGGCGCGGCGCGCTGAATATCCGCTGATGACCGTCGCGGCGGTGGCAGGTAATGGCGCGTGAGCACAATGACCGTCATTAACGCGCGCCGCGTGCCTGCGTCGGCCCGCGCTCGCGCCCGCCCCCGCCCCCTCCGCTGCGCCGCTCCGCCGCCACCGCCGCGCGAAAGACGCGCTGCGATGAAGCCGGCCCCTCACCTGGCCCTGCGGTACGCCTGGTGTCCCTTGGGTTTGGTTTGGTTTGTTTTTTTCGTGTCTCCAGGCGCGTCAACTGCTTTGGTCATTGGTCCCCTTAGTGTAGTGCATGTTTGTTTCTCGGGAGATGGTGGTGGTCTTCCCCAGCTGAATGGCGAGATCCGGCGCCAACCTACCGTCGGCTAGTGGGGTTTCCCCCTAACCAGGACTCTCCCTACCAGCGGGGCACCGCCCCAGTCGGGACAAGCTGTAAGCTCCCGACTGGTCTTCCGGAATATGTGGTAGTGAAGTGCATGTTATTGTAAGTGTGTGTGTGTAAGGGGGAGAGGATAGGACAGGGAAGAGGAAGGACAGATCGCGCGCGGTCCGTGGCCCGTTTAGTAGGGTACTGCTGCGGCATTCACCTCGTGTTGATCGGAGAAACCACAGAAAGCTATCGATCAGAGCAGCCGGCCGCTAGAATTCTCCTCAAAGCAGCGACTGAATTCGAAGTAGCTGAAAAGCTAGGGTCGAAAATCCAGCCGCCGTGGGGAGTGGGAACCTAGGACCTCTCGGTCAGAGGCGCTGCGGTGACATCAGTTGATGCACTGAGCTATTGCTCCCGGTGGTGTCCCTTGCGACCACGTGCCGCAGTGGTGTACGATTGTGTGTTAAAGACGTGGGGTGCAATAAAGTTGTTGGTTAAGTTGGTCGACGAAAAGCGCAGTTGCTTATTTGGTTGTTAGTAACAAGTGTCATCATATATTTTCATTCTTACATACGTGTTGATTAAAGTAAAACTATGCACGACCGTAGCAGTAATTTGACATACACTGTTTTCGCTGTTGTATTGCGTCGTAATTAGTGGGTCATATGTTTGCAGAAAAGCTAGTGATGTCTTTCCAGTTGGCGCAAATTCTCAGTGACTCTTGGAAACTTGGTCCCAAAACTTTGTTTCATGTGATTATTTTTGTGTTTCTTCGCATTAAGTACAGGAATGTTGTGTTTCTCGAAAAACATAAGCCTACAAAAGTGGGTTGTTCTTCAGTATGGCATTTCTGTGTTGGAATTGCTCAGCAGATATACAGATGTGGACGCTGTCTTCTACATTTCAATAGAGAGGCAAACGCAAAATAATAAAAACTTATCTTTGACATTCTGTTGTGAAAACCATTGATCAGTCGTCTCTCTAAACAGATCATCTTTAATGATCAATATGCATCCTAAAACCGAAGGAGCTCAGTATGAATTAAATAAAATGTATTATTATATAGACGAGTATGTGTCTTCAATGTCTCTCTCTTATATGGACATTTACGCTGCCAACTTTAAGCATATAACAATACACTGAAATATAAGTTTCAATGAATTTCATGTTCCTGAGGTTCATTCAATTTCACAACTGTTATAACGCAAATGGATATTAGACGATTATTTACATCCGTCAACAGTTATGGGTTAAAAAGTATAATTATTAAGTACTAATAAAAATGAAATTCATAATGAATATTAAATATTGATGATGATATAATAATAATAATAATAATAATAATAATAATAATAATAATAATAATAATACTTTGTTTCGTATCCATAACTAATCTACTTTCTCTAGAATGTAATAAAAGAAAAAGCAATAATGCAACTTTATTTGCATGTTTATCACAGGCATGCAAAGCAAAACATTTTAGCAAACTATGTTGCAAGGAGGTCTTTCTTCCGTGAAAGTTCAAAGCTCCTAGATATCGAAAATTCGCTTTGCGCAGGAACGAAGTACCTTTTGCGTAACGGTTTGTCGGCGCATTAAGCTTTCCCGAGCGGCGATTTTGGACGAGGCAAAGCACCGTTACCCCGGGGCGGATAGGCTCCCGTCGGCGTCGGTCGCAGGCGATCGCTTCTTTACGACCCAAACACCGGCCTTTGCTTTCAAAGGGCCGGCTCGCCCACTAACGATGCCCCTCCCACCCTCTGCGCCCCACATCGAATCCCTCACCTCCAACCTCGCTCCTTCTTCCCTACGTCCTTTTCACTTTCTCGTATACGTACGTTTAAACGGTGTAATATACGTAGTACGTAGTATAGTATATACCGGGAGCGGTAGCTCAGTGCATCAACTGATATCACTGCAACGCCTCTGACCGGGAGGTCCTAGGTTCCCACTCCGCACGGCGGCAGGATTTTCGACACTAGCTTTCCAGCTACGTCGAATTCAGTCGCTGTCTGGAGGAGAATTCTAGCGGCCGGCTGCTCTGATCGGTAGTTTTCCGTGGTTTCCCCGGAGCAGTACCCTACCAAACGGGCGACGGACCGCGATCTGTCCTTCCTCTTCCTTGTCCTATCCTCTCCCCTTTCACACACACTTACACTAACATGCACTACACTACCACATATTCCGGGAGACCGGTC
Organism: Teleogryllus oceanicus; assembly: GCA_964035755.1. Lineage (NCBI taxonomy): Eukaryota > Metazoa > Arthropoda > Insecta > Orthoptera > Gryllidae > Teleogryllus > Teleogryllus oceanicus. The sequence goes on from CAXIVR010000008.1 coordinate 62,066,450, forward strand.
GGGAGCTTAGAGCTTGGGTGGGGCGGTGCCCCGCTGGTTGGAGAGTCCTGGTTAGGGGGAAACCCTGCTAGCCGACGGTAGGTCGGCGCCGGATCTAGCCTCCAGCGGGGGAAGATCACCGCCATCTCTCGAGAAAAACATGCATTACACTAACGGGACTAATGACCAAAGCAGTTGACGCGCCCGGAAACTCGAAAAAATCAATCAATCAATCAATCAATCAATGCTTTTCACTTTCTCGTATACGTACGTGTAAACGGTGTAATATACGTAGTACAGAGGAAGTTATGTAATGCTGCGGGAAAAAATGGCGGATTTTCGGTGGAAAAAATTCATTGCCGTTCTCTGTTAACGAAAAAGTGCATAAAACCAGTTGCTAAATTAACAGAATAAAATCTTCTAACACGTGGTGTAGTCAGAATCCCTGTTTTTTTCTTCTTCTTCCACGCACCATATTTTTCCTACTTTGTTGTGCTTTGCACCGGTCTGGACTTTGTCGTAAAAACACACTGCTTTCTTGCCCATTATTCATCTCGTAACTCGATATCTAGTTGTCTGTTTCGTTTCCGCCAGAATCTTCTCAACGATCACTTTCTCCTATCCGGTTTTTCCTCGCTACACAACCCCTCGCCATGCTTCTCCTTCACAGCTCTGCCCGATCCCTTCCCTCTGCTCAACTTCTCCCCGCCTCACTTCTCCCAGCCTTGTTCCTCCTCGCCTCTCTTCAATAAAAATTATTGTTCTGCTCTTCTCTTTTTAACTCGCTTCTTCTTGCTTCGCCGTTATGTTCGCTCCATGAATCCCCTAATTTATTCATAAACTGCGTTCAAGCGTGTGCGTGTGTTCATACGTCTGTGTGTGTGTGTATGTGTTTATGAGTGTGGTCGTCTATAATCACCTTTAGCCCCAAACTTTCTTCTCCAGTCCCTCACGCCTCACGTCCTTCACCACTATTGTCAAACTATGCCTGGCGTATTTAGAGAGGGGCTGCTAATCTCATAACAAAAATTAGAATTCATTCAAAATAAATTATTATTTTGTCATTAAAGGTTCCATGGTTCATTCCAAATTAGGAAATACAAAACGAACTCTAGTAGACCCAGTAAAAATCTAGATAAAAAAACTTTCCACTCATTTCTATGCTTCACTTTCATCAGTGCGAACTTTTCATGAGGAGGTAAAACGGTAATTCAAATCCTAGAATTAAACTTTCTTTATAGATTCATGAGACCTCCATAAATTGTATTAAATGTATTATAATCTAATTCTTCCTCCTTTAAATCCCCTCCTGGAATTACCATGTAAACTGTTTCAGCTCTTATTGCATTTATGATGATAAATTCTTCAAATATTGCAAATAATGTTAAAACTTTGTACTATATAACCTTTGAAAGACCACAAACTCGAATATTTTTTAATTCCTCTGTACACTATCCATTGGTCCTCTCGCTACTGCAGTTCCCTTCCCCTTGCTGCTCCCTGGCTTTCCCTCCGCTTCCGTCGCCCCTCGCGCCGCCGCCAGGGCGCGCCAGCGGGCGTTGGGCGCAGCCCTTGTGAAGTGGAGCCGGTGCCGGAGCGTGGCTTATGACCTGCGAAGTCACGGGCGCCGACGTTGAAATGTTAATCGCTTCTTTATCCCGGCGCTGGTGCGACCGCGCCCGCCGCCCCCCCCGCCCAACCGCCCAATTTCTTTTAATGGGTCGATATTGTAACTATGTATTGTTCTATTTAATTTTAATTATGTTATTTTTAATGGCAATGATCAATCTACACCTATATACTGTAAACGGAAATGCGAACGATCTATATAAACAGAAAAAAAGTAAAACTTTCATTTATTTTCTCCCTTTATATCTTCCGAACTTATTGACAATACGGTGTTCAATAACATGAAAGGCATAAAATAAAACTCCGGGAATATTTTAAAATCAAGTTAAATCAATAAGCGCAAAGTATAACGACGTTCTTTCAATTTAAGTATTTTTATAGCCCAAAAAAAATCAAAATGAAGAGTAGAAAGCAATTGAAGAGCAGAATAACTATTATAATGCAAATTCACTCATTAGTTCGAATATTCGCCCTTCATGATCATCCATACAATGATCAATTCAGTAGAAAGCAATAGCAAAGCACCCAACAGCTGACGTTGTGGTGATGGTGATGCATGTCATTGTCATTGTGTTGTGAAATGTGTTAATAATTGGTTCGGTGGGTGATTTTGCAATGACTCACCGAGTTAGGAAATGAACGTTTAACATCTCTGTACACCTCATATGCGGTCTCTGCTGAAGAATTGTGGCTCATATCTGATTTGAGGCAGATTAATGATATAAGCATACAAGATCCCGCCTACTGTGCCAACACGTCTTTTGCTGTACGCCTTTCATCGGTGGCTTCGATGGCGGTGGCGGCAGTAGTGGTGATGTTGGGGTGGTGACGCAGGTGGAAGCGGGGCCGAGGGAGATGGCGGAGGGTGGCGGAGGGGGCGGTGGGTAGGGAGGCGGAGGGATGGTGGCGATGGGATGGTGGGGGCAGGCGGCAGCGGGAGCGGGGGGATGGCGGAGGCGGTGGCGATGGTGATGTCGATGGTGTAGTGATGGCGATGGTGATGGTGGGGGTGGCGCAATCGGCAGCGGGGCGGGGGAGGAAGCGGAGGTGAAGACATCGGTGGCGATGGTGTGGGGGTGGCGTTGGCGGCAGCGGGGGGGGGGGGGGGAGGCGGAGGCGGGACGGCGGGGGCGGCGCCGGGCCGCAGCTGCAAAGGCGCCCAGCGGCGTCGTCCACGGGGCCCCGAAGAGGGCGCGAAGAGCGCAATAAAAATCAATCTCGTTAGGGCCCTTGAAAGGGGCGCCGCTCCTGCTGATGAAGGCGGAGCCTCCTCCACTGCGCCGGGAGACGCCGCCGTGTCGCGTAGCTTCGATTTGCCGAATGCTGCCGCTGGGGCTTTCTTTATTAACCCGTTGGGCCTGCAGATTCGAGAGCACCGCCTCTTTACAGGCAATCGGCGACCTTTGGCGCCTGGTAGTTCATTGACGTGGATTGGTAGCTGATCAAAAGCCACTCGAAGTGACTTAGTCCTCGTACGTAAGGGCTGTGACCGGGCTGCAGAAGGGTGTGGGTTCGAATCTCGCAAAAGACGTGGGTGTTTTCTATATTTCCTTGTATTACTAATCATTTCATCGATCCATGTATTACGTAATTAAATGTCAAATCATTCTTCATTTCCCTTATCTCAAATTAGTAATTGTGTTGAGAAGTGCCTAGGGTACCTCGGCTTAGTAGATGTAAGCCAAAGTGAGCCAATGGGCTCCCTCAGTTCGGCATTAGAAGGTAGGATAGTATAGAAATAGAATAGAAAAAGATTCGAAATTTTTACTAACTCTTCTTCAGGATTGTTGTAGTGTCCTTGCAAAGTTTGGTAAAAATTAATACTAGGCAAAAGCGAAAAATAAATTTTTAAATAATATATTGGTAGACGCACCACGATCATTATTTCTCGCCTGTCGCTAAAATCAGGTAGGTTCCTATATATTCCACGAGAAGCCATTAGCAGTGCGGCAGAACTGGTACCTAATAGATTCGCTGGAGACCAGGTGCAGTGTGTAGGATTAAAAAATAATATAATAGCAATACACTGTAATATACAATGAAGGCAAATTATAGTATTTTATTAAAATTTGAGAAAAGTAGTTAAAAAATAAGAACCTTAAACACCCTGATTTCAATTTTTTTCTTCTTTCATTAGAATTGGATATGAAGAAAGCCGGGGAAATGCCGGGTATTTTGCTAGTACTAGTTAAACTTCAGTTGAACTAGTACTAGCACTTATAGGCGGTACATCTGGAATGATGGACTGTGAAATTATCATACGGAGAAATGCACTGAAATTGACACACGAATCCATCTGATCTCGAAGCTAAAAGAGCCATAATAAATGTGCACCAAAGCCATCCATCCGAAACCAACCGTGTTCAAGATATTTCGAAATACATTAGAAATAAATTAAATATACAATGGCATGGCTAATATGGCATACATGGCTAAACGAAAATCCAGCAAGATTCATAAAAATATAACTAATTTCTTTGGACTTGTAACAAACCCCTCTATTAAACGTCAAGAGCATGTTGCTTTGTCAAGAATTCGATCAAACCATTCAAAATTATCTCCTAAATTTTTAACTGAAAAAGTTCCACAACCTACTTGTACCATCTGCAATAGAATTATATCAATAGAACACACACTTCTAGAATGCCCCATACACATAGAAGAGAGAAAAAAGTGCCTAGAAAATGAAAATTGCCAATCTTATCATCGCCAAGATTCCAAGAAACCGTTACAATTTTGTAAAACTATCGATATTTTCTCAGAATTGTAATTGTATTACTGTACTAGTCGCTCATGACCTATGCAGTTTATGCGACTTATAATAAAAATAATGAAAAAAAAAAATTCAACCTAAACTGATAGGTGATCAAAATTACTTCTCAAAAATTGATTTTCTATTTCTTAAAACAAGATAGCGTTTGATGAATAGGAAGTAAAATTAAAACGTAAAATATTTGCATTCAAATGTTAATGAAAGATATGTTTTTGACTCGCTCTCACATGTCTCCTTTCTTAAACGTTAGCAATATTGCGTATGTTGTACTCCTAGTCAACACACTACCTGTAATCAAAACTATCCCTCTCTTCTACGTGCAAAGGCTGAGTGCTTCAAAAAGTAAGAATCACAAACCCCCACCAATACTTTAAGAGTTACCTTACAGTGTGTGCACGAACATTCCGAAAATGCAGTGATATATTTTTAAACTTATCCATTGATTGAGACGCACAATGTGTCAAAAATATTCGTTCACCACGTTTCAAGACTTCCATCATGTTTCAGTGCAAAATCTTTGCAAATTATGTTTCAAGAAATGTTTTCATTATTTTACAATTCGCAATCACTTTCAGTGTGCATTTTCTAAATCCCACAGAATACGTTAAAGTTTTTATGTCCTGTTTTATAGTTTTCTCAAATGCCGTTTGAGCTTTTGACCAGCACATTATAATAATAAATACAAGTGAGTGTTAGCTCATCAACTTTTGCAAGCGTTTCAGTGTCAAATATATCACAGTAATTGTAACGGAATATTGATCAAAACGCGAAAATGTTTTCACTGTGTCGTAAAGTTCCTCTGTTTACGGTGTAATCTTCTGGAAGCAATGCGCTATCATTCTAGGAATCACTTTTCTCTTGTAACCACCAACGTCTACATTATTCCTTATTGATGTGCACGTTCCTGGAAGATATGAGTAATAACATCAAAGTGCATGTATTCTCTACCATTTGTCTTAAAGAAATTGTTTTCCCTGGAAGTTGTAACTTGAAAAGAAATCTTTTATCTTAGGAGAAGGGTTGCAGTACGTGATTGCGTGACTTCAGAGCACTAACACAAATTGTTACATTGCTGTTTTGTAGTACTAAGATTTCAAATCCAAATCGGCAAATCCACTCATGCTTTGTGCTAGGGAAACGATTTTTTGTAGAGATGTTATTATCTTATTTTTAAATATATTTTTTAAATATCAATGTTTACTTGCTTTAAATTTCTTCATTTTGATGATAATAATGATGATGATGATAGTAGTGCCTCACTATTATCGAATATTTAGGAGTATTTCATTTTTTTAATTTCTTTTCCTTGCAAGTGACTGAACATCTAATTCACCGTTCCCCTCCTTGTCTCGTGGTATGTATTTATTGTGAAGAAGTTAATATCTCAATAGAAACCATTTTTTATCACTTACACGTACTTTGAAGTTATTATTTATATCTTTGAAGAACACACATCAATAACGAATGAAGTTTACATCGGAGGGCATAAAGCCGTAAGGATGATCGTGAGCGGTAAATTCTGAAGATATATGAATAATTATAAATAGAATAAATTGACATGGAAGCCGAGTTGAAATAAGAATCTAAATATACCAACCCACCAATACATAGTGAATACAACTTAGGCTTGGTTTCGACCCGCAACATGAGTTTGCTGCACTTAAACGATGCTTCAAACCCTTAAGCTAACAAATTTACTCATTTACCTAACCAATATTTTTTGCAGCACCATTTCCATATTTAATTACCTCTTTGCCCAGTGACAGAGAACATGTTTTCATGCAAGTTTCGAATCTCACGCTAGTGACTGATTAGTCTCGAATTGAGGTCTCGAGAAAATCAAATCAACCGCAATTTAATGGGCCAACACAAAGTTCGAAGTTCAGCTGTTAAAGTGGGAAGTGGGTCAGCTCGCTTGAACGTTTAGAGTCTCTGGGTTGTCGACCTCCAGGTTAAATGAAGGAATCCATTGACATTTCAATTTACGCAGGTTTTGATGGAACTAGAGACTAGACGAACTGTTTTCATTTCATTTGTTCCATCTTCATCTCTTTCCAGCGAATGTTTCATAGCGTTATCCGTTCCCGCATTCAAGTCGCCACTTCGTTCAGTCCGATACATCCACTTCTTCCATGTGTCTAGATGTCATTTCACGTACAGCATCATCAATTCTCCTCGATCTTCCTCTTTTTTTTCTTTCAGCTGGTGTCCAGTGCTTTTCAGCAGCCATTGCACTTCTTACATTTTCTTAAGTCTACGTACCACATCAGTCTCTTGTGTAATATTCTGTCTATTGTATCTCTGTTTATATTCATTTTTTGTTCTTCCATCTCAGTTTTCGAAAAAGATGTACATTATCTGCCAAAAGTAGTTCACTGCAATTTTCTTCAGTAATTAAGAATATTGGTACCAATGCTCACATTTTAGAAGTGGTCTCGATATTAAATAGTTTGTCATTGTTGATGAGCCTACTTCATAACTCGTTGTAGTCTTGGACACTGTCGGTTTTTTATAGCACTTAATTTAGATATGCACAGAATGCTTCACAAACAAGAAAATCTTCACCAACGGGTTCTGAACTAACATGCATACCAAAATATTTCTTTCTAGGTTTGTTCTCTGTTCTTCGAAAGTAAAATAACCAAGTTTGATTGAATAAAATCACGTAAATATATATATAATATGGTCAATAATTACCATTACTTTTTCTAGACTTCCGATTATACGAGTATTTATGGTAGCACATTTGAAGCTACTTATTTGAGCAGTCACTGTAGGTAAAACTACTCAGTTTCTTACCGGGAATAAAAATTTAACGCAAGTGACTGATAATCAACTAAAGACCAGTATTTAAAATTTTTCACTTGATTTTTCTTTGATTGCGGGACGTTGAAGGACAAAATCAATCTCTTAGCTTTTGATTGTACTTTACTTGAAAGATCAAAGAACAAGCTATTTTCATAAAGAACAGTAAAACTCTGCAATTTTTTTATTATAAGGAGTTAGTGAAATTAACTTTGTTTCTGAAAGAAATTAAGTGTTTCTTCGTACTAGATTTCTTTGCTCCTCGACTCTCATAAAAACAGAGCACGCACCAAGCTATTGTTGGGAGACTTGCCGCTCTCTGCGGAGGCAAAATTAGCTGTGGTATGCCCTGTGTCGGGGCAGCAACAGGCGCGGAATCTTTCGAAGCAACTGGCCCCGCTGGCGCACGAGGAGGGGGGCGGGGGGAGCGGGGCGAGGAGAGAAAGAGAGGTTGACCGCGGCGTAAACAGAGCGCGGGCGCTAATTACGCGATGAATCAACGGCTGACGTTGAGGGATCGGCCGGTCGCTCCCCGCCCACCCCGCAGCCGGCAATCACGGCTGCTCCGGCGCGCGGCCGCCGACCGCACGACCCCGCGCCGCCCCCGCCACGCCCCCGCGCCGCCCCCGCTTGCAGTTCCATCGCCCCGGCCCCGGTTCCCGATCCCGACACTCTCCAACCCCGGCACTTCCTCCCCGACACTTCCCCCTACCCTGACACTTTCCTACCCCGACACTGCCCTACCCCGACACCCCCCCAAACTCACCCCCTCACCGCGTCCTGTACCTCAACCTGTCACCCAACCCCGACACCTGGCCACTTCACCACGCCACGCCACCACCCTCCCCACCAAGCAGACCCGACACCACCCAATCCCTTGCTCTTCCCCCTCTCCGCCTTTCACAGTTCGCTCTCTGTCTCTCAAACTCCCACGCTCGCTGCGTGGCCCGCGGCGCCACCGCCCCCGCAGCCGCATCCGCCCTGCAGACCGCACGGCCATCACGCCGAACATCCAAACACGATCCCCCGACGATTGCGGAACTACACAGCCCCTTCCGGCGCTGCGGTCAATGGAGCCCCCTCCCACCTCCGCCACTCGCTCCCGTCTCATTGGACCGCTATCTTCGGGTAGTTACTCGCGCCCCCGGCACACTGTGACTGCGCCAAGTTAATATGACCTGCGGCTGAAATTGATGATAATTTTCTATGGCCGTATCTTCTGTCCATCTCTCAACCTATGCATTTCGATGCAACCCAGTTTGATGATATTCATTCGTCTCCATTGATTCCATCCTTCATTGCACCCATTAGAGCATACCATGTTCATTGCTATGGTTCGTATGATGGTTTGTTGTTACGCAGAAGAACAGGCCTGTTGGTCCGAGCCTCGTCATAATAATAGAGGATGATTATTATTATTATTATTATTATTATTATTATTATTATTATTATTATTATTATTATTATTATTATTATTATTATTATTATTATTATTAATTGTTGTTGTTATTTATTGAAAAAATTCTCCCTTTCTATTTAATTACTTTATTCCTATCGATATTCCAGCTAACGCAGTTATTGGGATCTCAGGGATTTTTTATGATAAAAGAGTGAGCCTGAAAATCCCCCACACTAACAGGTCTCGGCTGGCAAGTTTTTTATATTCTTTTTCTCATTTATTCGATGAAAAATCTTTTTTCCCTTTATAAAAAAAATGTTCGTTAAAAAACAATTTTTTTTTTTTTTTTTTATTCTTTTACCACGTAATACGTATCATGTTTCCACTTCTAACGTAAAGGAATTCCTATCTTAGGCCGTCCTATGTACTCTCATCTAAAGATGAAATACAATGTTGAACATCACCCCCAGAGCCCGCCACAGTGTGTTTTAATTTACTTCTCTTTATTTCAAATACATTATTCATTTTACATATATCTCCGGTGTACAAATTTAAAATGCAAAAGAAAGGAGAATTTAATTTTGAGTAGCTAACTTTCAATTCGCCCGATATTCCAAAAGTGATTTTTCCCTCTTAGAACATTTACACTATTGCAGAAATTATCTTCAACACAACTTAAGCTGCCGTCAGTAATTAGGATTAGCTACTCTTAAGACGTGTGAGACGAAGTAGCAAGTCCTTCTCTTAAAAACCCAAATTTCCACGGCATGAAATTGATATAAGATAATTTTTTTCGCCAAAGAGTGAGTTAGGGGAAATTACATAAAACGGAATTGCACATGTTCAAGTTGCCCTGTTTGGTAGGCAACTTATCATGTACTTATGTTTGGCAACATAGCCAACACCCTTCGATTGGGCCAGAACGTGACGTGCCAAATAAGAGAGCATGATGAGTTGCCGAAGAACAATCAGGAACAATATCATACGTATAACTTCCTCATAATTAAATAATACAATTTTCAACCCATATTTATTGGAAAATATATTCATCTTTGACCCCTCTACATTTCTTCAAAGTTTGTAGCATTTATTATGAGACACCTTGAATTATATGCATTATTGTTGTGTAATTGTCATTAAGTAACTATTAATAAGAGATGAAACATTGATTATTAAAAAATATTTTTAAATGTGATTGAAGTGCGGCTTTAATCACACTTTTTTCTCTACGCTAAAATGTGTTTTATTCCTTCCGGTATTAAAGTGGCTCTTTAATCCCTCCGGGATTAAAGTAACCACATTTTTAAACAAAAAATAAATGATGCGACGTACATGAAAACCTTAATGAGTAATAACATTAATGTGATTATGGTACTGTTTGTGTACATGAGTATTTATTTTAAAATTATTTAAATTATTGAAACTCAGTTCTGGTATATTTATTTTCTCTTCTTTCTATTTTTAACGCTATAACGCTCGAAGGCATATCAATACTCGTAGCTGCTGAGATCTTAATTTCGTGATAGACGTGTAGGATCTTCTCGGAAACTCGTCATCAATTTTATTTCATCAGTTCATCAACAATAGTGAACATTTTTTACTTATAAATTGAATCTATGTCCGTGACATCGTCAATGGTTATTTGTATAATAATTCATTCTCTCTGTTTCCACCAGCGACTCCCATTTTCATTACATTGGTGAGAAAGGGAGTTTGAATATACCGCAAGTCTAAGAGAATACATGTAAGTAAGTTAAAACTAACCTTCAAAAGTAAACTGATCGTCACAAGCTTCTTTAACAGATCTATAAAATCGAACTTTGGAAAAGTCTTAAAATTTTTAATATGTAGCCTTCTCCTTCTCTCTTCAGAGAGAAATACATACGTACTTACTTAGAGATACCAACATTTTTCTTGCCCTCAAAATTGAATAATATCACCATAGTGATGAAGATTTGTAGGTTTTGGATTTATTATAATTATAATATTCAAGTACTATTTCTTCTGAAACTTTTATTACTTTCCTGTCATTTCTTCATTTGCAGAAACATTCGTACTCTTTTTCGTCAAACAGCGCGAACCAGTTGTAATCACAGCCACCTAAAGGCTGTCTGCCACCTTCCATAGAATATGTCCTTCGTGGCATAGGCATCCACACGAAGAAATATTGTTTAAAAAGAATGTATATGACACGGGGTTTATCTGATCTTTATTCACAGGAAGAATTGTTTTTCCTCGTAAATAAAGCTCTACTTAAAACCCTTGTTAAATAAATATTATTATATTTGATCTAAACAAAAAAAATCTTCAATCGACTCTAATCTAGAATACATTTTTAGAACAGTGTGGCAGACGATGAGCCAGAAGTACACAGAATTGGCCCAGAATGTGAAGAAACAGTAGAACATTCTAGAAACTAAGACTGTCTGTGTTGTTCTCTTAGCAACGGGCATCATTCGCAAGATCTGAAACTACTCACTAGAAACTCTTAGAATTCAAGAGCACCACTATTAGACTTGAAAAAAAAATCTGTTTCACTCAAGACCTGCTCATTGGTGAGGAAATGTCTGGGCAAATTGGACGTTTTTAGGCTTTTATTATCAATGTAAGGATATGACTGCTGAACTCGAAATATGCATTCGTCTGTGAAATAACTAATAATTTTGTATCTTGATGTACACTAATACCATAAAAAAATTGGATACATAATTCCTTTGTTACCAGTGAAATAACGAGAAATAACTGTTTCATGTGTTATATGATGATATCATAGGAAAGTATTGAAATCCTAACTTCAGTAGGAGCAATTTTAAATACAATTAAATAAAAATAAACAATAAAAATGATTTTCCAAAAATTGATAGTAATGAATGAGTGTCATGCGGGCAAAGATCCGATAGCGCAAGCCCTTTGAATTAAGGAATATAACATAATAAGGAAATTAATAAATTATAAATTAAGGAATAACATAATCCATATCCATACAACTAATCCTTAACGTTAATATTCCTGAAGTTCCAGTACTTAACCTTCGTATGCATGTTTACAGGACACTTCTGCGTAAAAACCAAAACATTGAGTCATCGTCCTTTAATAGCTCATTTTCGTCATTCAATGTCCCAAATGGGGATGGGTGGGTTTTTTCCTGTTTACATTCTCCCAAGCAGCAGCGGCGTGCGTGTTTGTGTCTTCTGTTCCCCGCGTGTTCCCACAATTTCGGACAGCAAGCAATGTGCATACACATAACAAACCAGCCCGGCCAAGGGGGGGGGGGGGGGGGCTGCCGCCGTGTTGGTTCGGCGGCTCCCGCGCACGCCCCCCCCCCCCCCCCTCTGCCTAACTTGCTTCTTCTCTCCCTGATCGCATCGCCGTTGCCCGGCTTTTCCTCCTTGTGCCGCCCCCCCCTGCTACTTCCCTTCCTTGCGGTCCCTTAGCGGTCGCCTCTTCATCGCTAGGCTTCCTCACTGCCACGCCTCGTCACCCCCCACGCCTCGGTCACCCCCACGCCTCGTCACCCCCACGCCTCGTCAGTTCCAGCTGCTCTCGCAAGACCTTCGTCCTCCACGCCTCTTCCCTGCTACGATTTCCGTAAGAATCATGCCCGCCACACTTCGTTTCTCCAGGACTCCTGCCCGCTTCTGGTCTCCAACACGCAGTCTTAGCACCGCACCTCGTCTTCCCAGCACACTCTCTGAGCCTCACTGCATCACCTGACCTGCTGTCAGGAGTGACCAAAACTCTCCAGCACCTGATTCCGTCGTCCTCACGTCTCCCACTCGGTGCGCCTCTCCTCCGTTCCTTCTCCTAAACTCGCCTCCTTTTCCTGATTTCCGCCACTTAATAGACCACACACCCTCGCCGTCTCCGCTTCCCAATTCTCTCCCTTTCTTGAACTCCACAGCCTCTTTCTCTTTACATTCTCTCCCCCGGCCGAGTTCACCTCAGAACCAGCATTACCGCTGCGCTGCAGCAACTCTGATAGGGAGGACATAGGGTTCGAGTCCCAGAGTTTCGACAAGCTCGCTAGGTCGGCGACAAGTTCGCTAGGTAGAATTCAGTCGCTGTCTGAGGAATTGTTATAGCCGGCTTCTCTGATTGGTAGTGTTTCATTGTTTCTCCGATCAATTCCAGGCGAATGCCAGAGCAGTAACCTAACAAAGGGGCCACGGACCGCGCGCGATCTTGCCTTTCTCCTCTTTTCCCATCTTCTCACACACGTTTACACATATACGCACTAAACTACCACAGTTGCCGGGAGACCAGTCCAGAGTGTCTTGTCCCGTATGAGGTATTGCCCTGTTAGGGGACATACATGTATATGTGAATCCCTCGCAAGCTGTTTTATAGCTGGGTGCCGGATTTCGTTTATTGGGGAAAGAATCACCACTGTTCCAGGAGCAACACATTCACTAAACTAACGGGCCCAATAACCGATCAGTTGCCCGGAAACAATCAGTTACCACCCTACAACCCTCATGTTTGAACGCCCTCTCTGTTCTCTTCTTGGCCAAAACATCACGTATGACGGAAAACATCACGTCCACAAGATTCTATCCAACTCTTTCCCAGTGTCCGGTACACACCTCTAACTCTACACCGATTGGACCTTGCACCCATCGCGAATCCTTTCTCATGCTCCAAGCCCAGCTCCCGCGCCTCCCCACCCTCTCCCTCCACCTAGTGGGAGGGGCAGGGCAACGTGAACTGCGCCAACCGCCTCCTCCCACGCGCGCAGGAGGCGGCGCAGGCAGCAGCACTTTCTGCGCAGAATCTGCGTCGTTGAAGCGCTGCGAGATTGACAAGGTCAGCACCCCAAGCTTTGCTGTCGATCTTGCCCAGGTTCCAACTTGCGCCTAAATAACATTTGTGACATTTTGTTAACTTGTAATGTCATTACAATTCCATTCTCAGAAATTCACACTACTAACAATTTTCTCAAAACATTTTCGTATTTTTGTGAAGTATATAAAGTAAGAGAACGTTTTACAGTGTGATTTTTACTTTTCCGGTGCTTTGAAAGTTCTCTTGCCCCTAGTTGAGAAAAGATGTAAAGAAAGAAATTAGAAAATATATTGAACTATAAAGATGAAGACACGCTTAATAAGAAATATTTACAAATTTACCTACCTTTTAAGCTTAGGCTTATTCGCTAATTGATCATTCAAGTATTGTTTATTACTCCCTGATTGTATAGTAAATCTGACTTGTTTTATATAACAGGAGCATTTTAATGTCAATATCGCTCAAGGTGAGGACGAAATCTTTATGTCGGTGTTTGTGTTTCTAAATCCGCCAACCCCGAGCAGCTGAGATGTTTGATGTAGTATTCACTGAACATCCACCTGCCTAATGGCTAGTATCTTGAAATGGATAAGCAACATTTGCCATGTAGGTTGCACAGCCATGCGAAGAGTAGCTTCCTTTGACAGGCACACAAAAACTGATTCGAAATGGGGAAGGTCGTGCTCTCAAACTCAACCCTTGTGAAATAAACATCTTCCCTTCCGTCCTACTAGTAGATGGATGAGCTCTTCTCGCGTTTCCCAAAACAGCTAATGCCTGACACAACCTTTACCACCAATAACTAAAACATGGCAACGTAAGATTTGACACAATATTGTTTCTTTTATTTTATATTATTTAAATTGTTTGATATACTTCAGGTATATCCTAGTGTAAATCGTTATTTTTACCACAATTTAACATAAAAATATTTGTTTCTAAACTGGCTCTAGGTTTCAACTACAACATTAGACTGAATTTAAAAAAATGCGCCTTCCAAGTTTTGTTTTAATACCGTCGATTTGCAACACTAATGTAACAGTACGCATTCTAAACGTGTACTCAATCTATACGTTATGTGTGACATCTGACATGCTACAAAGTAAAGCAGTTTTTTCGATTCTAAACAGCGTTCCACGCAATGCCTCTTACACTTCCACTCACGGAATGTCACTCACAAATATGTCACCGGAATTAAGCGGTTCGTTGCCGAAGGAATAGATAACGCAAACTTACCATGAACTCTTGCTTTGTGAGTGACCAGAATATTCCTTAACTTCTTCGTCATACTAAAGACACTTAACAACGCTAATACTCGCATTTACACATTTTTAATAAAACTTACTGCAACGTATTTGTTTAAAAATCTTAGTTTGGTTTTCAATTATTTTCTTTAGCTGTTATTTCAGTATATATATTTAGCATCTTGTTCTTAAGCTCAAAAATACAAACGCTCTAACAGGAGTATACATATTTTTTAGTGTACTCATGACACCGTCTAAAGACGTGACAACTAACATCAACCCCAAGCCGTTTTCCCTTCCATCTCATAATCAAGAGTGCGTAGTTGATTTCGGGCGCGACAACTACTTGATCTTTAGCCTCGTAAGTGTGGTTCATTTAATGTCCGGGAGACGTCTCCGTAGGCGTCCGGCGACGACTTGCAAATCGAGTCCTCCCCTCCAGATTCCTCTTCTCCAGCGGAGGGAGCGGGAGCGGTGGCTCAGTGCATCAAGTGATGTTACTGCAGTGCCTCTGACCTAGGTTCGAGTCCCGACGGCGGCGGAGAATTCTAACGGCCTGCTTCTTAGATAGATAGTTTTCCGTGATTTCTCCAATCATCACCAGGCCTATGCCAGAGCACTACGTTAAGAAACGGGCCACGGACCGCGCGCGATCTTCCCTTCCTCTTCCGTGTTTTATTCTCACCCCTTACACACACTTTCACTAACATGCACTACACTACCACACATGCCAGGAGACTTGTCGGGGACTTGAACTTGTCTCGGCTGAGGCGGTGCCCCGCTTGTTGGAGATACCTGGTTGGCGAAAACCCGCTAGTCGCTGTAGGTCGGCGCCGGGTCTTGCCATCCAGTGGGGGAAGATCACCGGCACCTTCCGATGAAAAAACACGCACTACACTTACAGGACTAATGACTTTAGTAGTTGACGCACCCGGAATCACTAACAATCAATTAATTCAGCGGAGGACCGGCCCAGGCAGGACGTGCTCTAAGGCAGACATTGGCGGATTCGGGAGCGGGGAGACCATGCTAGGGCCTAGACTTTTCGTTTACTTTCCTTTATTTGGCAAAATTGATTTAAATATTTATGTTTGATATATGTAATTATTTAAACAATATTATTGTATAGTATCATATCTGCATACATAACTCATTCACGAAATAATAACAAATATGTTAATTATTTAACAAACATTTTCGATGGCCTCCTCTAAAAAGATGGGCTGGATCTGCCCCTCATCTAAGCTCACAACTTGTCTCCCGGCACCTGTGCTTGTGTAGTGCATGTGGGTGTCAATGTGTGTGTGTGTGTGTGTGTTTATATAAGAGGAGAGGACAGTGAAGGATGAGAAAGGAAAGATCTCGCGCGCTCCGCGACCCGTATGTTAAGGTACTGATTCCGCATTCGTTTGGTGTTTATCGAGAATCACGGAAAACATCAGCGCAGATGTGTTAGAATTATCCTCCAGACAACGGCTGAATTCGAACTAGCTACCTTGCTAGTGTTGAAAATTCATCACTGTCGGAACACGCACACTAGTATCTCCCGGTAAACGATGCTGATTTTTTGATTGATTAGAGATGCCGGGCACGTCAGCTGCTAAGGTCATTTGTTCCGTAAGGGTAGTGCATTTTTCCTCGGAGATACCGGTGGCCTTCCCCGCTAGATGGTGAGATCCGGCGCCGACCTACCGTAGGCTTGGGTGGTTTTCCTCATTAGGTATCCCCACCAGCGCGGCGCAAGCTCCAAGTTCCCGAAGTCTCTCCGGCATGTAAGGTAGTATAGTGCATGTTAGTGCAAGTATGAAGTGACAATAGGAAAAGGAAGAGGAAAGAAAAATGGCACGAATTCGAGCTAGCTCTTTAGCAATTCCCGAAATCTTGCCACCGTCGGAACTCGAATGTATGGCCCATGGTCCGTTGCTCGTTTGTTAGAATACTGCTCATGCATTCGCCTGGTGTTATCGGAGAAACCACAAAAACTCTGATCAGAGCAGCCTCCGGTAGAATTCTCCTCCAGGCAGCCATCGAATTCGAGCTAGCTCTTTAGCAATTCCCGAAATCTTGCCACCGTCGGAACTCGAATGTAATCCTCCCGGTCAGAGGCAGTGCAGCGACATCAGTTGATGACCTGTGCCACCCCACCCGTCAACGATGCGGAAGAGGCAACCGTTTGTAAACAAAAATTTCTACTCAAAACTTTATGCATTTCTATGCACTGAACGTCACTCGCAAATTCCCCCGCTGAACGTAAGAAGCCATCCCGCAAGGAGCAGGTAAATGGGCACTTAGGCGGAGCCGCGCTCCTTAGGCTGAGTGACCGGCCCCAAAGGCTCAGAAAGCCCCTGGGCCGAGAAGCCAGAGAGCGCGGGCGGAGTGGCAACACGGCAAAGCCTTGGCCGTGAGTGGGGCAAGAGCCAACGAGTAAAACCCCCTTCCGCGGACGGGCAGCTGCCGGGACGCGGCGGCCCAGAAATATGACGCAAGCGTGTCTCAAAGCCACGAGGAGAGAGTCACGAGTTGGAGAGGGAAATTAAAAAAAATTCTGTTTTCCGAGGCGAGTGTGCAAGAGATCTGGGTATCACAAACTTGGTAACGAGGTTCAATTGGGAAGAAGTCACTTGAAGGTCTGCGCGTTCCAGTTTGTGGACATACTGCAGGTTAGTCGCGTAGTTAGAGATAAATTATTAATAGCTGGAAAATGGTTTTGGGTCTATGGATTCGTTTGCCATATACTTGTCGTAATTATCTGCGCATTATTTTATTTCTAGTTGTCTTCTCGGTTTTTCACGTCGTTCTTCCAACACTTTTTCTTATAATTTCATATTTTGCGGCATACTTACAGTGCAGTGTTGTCTTTTTTAAAGATTCGTTTAAATTGAAGGACGTAATGTATGGTTCAATACATTGAAAATGTATATAAACCTATCACAAGATATCTCTAATTCTAATATGAATTTATCCCTAATATTCATTTTTTTAATTCAGGAAACTGTCCCAATAAATGTTAATAAAGAATTTTTTTTGAACAATTACGGCTAATCTGTACAAAAATGTTTACTTCGAAATTGCTGAATGCGCACATTTAGCAAGAGCAAAAATAATGTGTGTTCCTCTTTCTTTCTCTCTTTCTTTCTTCCTATCTTTCTTTCTTTCCCTCTCACATACTTTTTCTCTTTATCTCTCTCTTTCTATCTCTTTCTGAGTGCTGACATCATTTGAGCCCACTGTTTTCTTATCTTCATGCTTTTGTCTCCAGATTGATCGTTGATTGATGTAGTAACTGTCTTGACGAAACATAAACAGCAGTTCTGATGACTTCTGCCAAGTGAGAGACAATATTACATCCAATTTTCTTCAATTTATCCATTAGATACTATAACATCTGCTTATGTCGTCTTCAGCTCGTGACCTTGCCAATTTCCGTTAGTACTTAAGTGAGTGCTTGAGTACTTTTCCTTGAGTAAGTAACCACATGCGCACAATAAGCCCAGTCATCCCATGTTATTAATGGACTGCATTATCAAATCAGTTAAACTTGTTCTAGGAAAGGCCGCTAAATGCGATTAGGTTGTTGCTATAGGGAAGTCTGTTTTTACTTTCTAGCGTTACTACGTATTTACGAAGTAAAGAGAAAGATTTGTAATGCTGCGGCGGAAATCGGCAATTATCGTATTGTCGGGTTATGGTAGCGAAAAGCTGATAATTCTGATTCCTATATGTGGTGAATTGCATCCTCGATTCCTGTGATTTTTCCTGTGGTTTCTCTGTAATCTACGTTTTGTGACTCCTTGTACCGAATAATCGATTAACAATTTCATGAACCTAAAGTGCAAGGAAAGCAATGTATGAAATTTGACTGATAAGTAACAGTCAATTTGGTAATTCCAGTATTTTCTTAATGCAATCTGTTCCAAAACATCAGGTCTCCAAATAAAGTCATGTATATGTGTTTGAAAAACTAATAGCTTTCACGCACCTTAATTTGTGCTTGAAGTAGAAGCAATTTTTAACAACTCCAACATTTTTCTATAAATGTTGCCAAGAGCTAAGGACGCTTGAAAGGAAACTGTAATTTTTTTCATAATTAGTTTTCGCGCAATTTTGAGAGAGCTATGGACTAATAAAAAATAAGATTTTCTCAAATACGGCTTCAAAATTTTATTTCTATTTTTGTACGGATAGTGTTAAATGCACTAAATAATTTCTTGTAAACGCCATTTGATGTATTCTTTTCATTTTTTAAACATACGCAAACGTAATTTTTATGCATTTCTCATTTCGTTAAAATTTTAATTACAAGCGTTTTCTTATACATTACAGTATGCATAAGTACAAGTACTTTAAAAGATTTCCTATGAAATTTCTCGAAATTTTTGTGAAAATGAGCTTCAAATTACTCATTTTAATAAAGCTCAATCATTATGTGCTCAAAATCGCCCCCAATTTTTCATTGAATATTTTCATGTATGACCATGATTTGCTTTTCTATAATATATTTTTCGTACTTCTGAATTTTTTTATTCTAGTTGGTAGAGTTTGCTTTGTTGGTTTTGTCTTGTAATTAGGGTTTTTATTTGCTTCATTTGCTGCTTGTTGTATAACTTTTATAAAGTATCTACAGCAAATCTCTAATCTTTTAATGAAACTATTCAGCGGGAGACAGTTAAACATTTGTTTGGAATTTTATTCAATTTTTTGCATCGGGAACTTCTCTTTTACTGTAATTTATATTCGAAATGTACATTATAGAACTATTGTCAGAATCTAATTCAGGAAAAATGCATCTATTACAATGTTTATGATGACAATGTCAACGATATCTCGCTGAGCGTTACGGTTTTGGGGGTATTGAGGTTTCTAGGTGCTAGAATTTAGGTAATCTGTTGTGCTAGGACTTGGTTTAATACTGTTGGTGCATTTATAAAAACTTTCCATTTTCCAAGAGCTCACTTGATCGTTTTCTATTCAGATTAATTCTCCAATTCAATAGTAGGTTCAGTATTGTTTAAAATGGGCTATACTCATTTATTTAGACGTGCTTTTATGTGGTTATAAACTGGCATTAAATTTAATTAATTGCATTTTCTAGTTTTATTTTATTTGCAATCAATTAAATATCATTTGAATTTGAAACAAAGATTATTGAGTGGTCAATTTTCTTTTTTAATAGGATAGCTATCCCTCCTGCTACAAGTTAACATATTGACTTCTCTACATTAACTTTATAACTCTATAACAAATAAAAATTTTGAACACATTACTGCCGCTCATTATATTCAATCAGTGCAGTTATAAAGGATAAATAATTTAACCTTCTGCAAAACCGAATGATGTCATGCAATTCTATTTTTCTTTGTCTCCAACACATTTGATGTATTTTTAGCAATCGTACTACTCCGAAAAAAATGTCTGCAGAGAAACAATTTCCCAAATCTCACTTTTCCAATCTCCCTTTCTTCGTGCTTGCGGTAATGAATAGAGCAGCTGGAAATTCGCGCTGTGCGTCGCCGCCTCGGGCGAGCGGCTACAGGGCGGCGCGCCGAAGAACAGAAGACTGTCGCGCGTCCGACCGGCGTTATTTCGGAAGCTGCCCGCGGGCGGCGCGAGCGTCAAAGGCAGGGCGGGCGATATTGGGCGGCAACGGCGCAGGGCGGCCGTCTTTTGGGCGACCCGGCCGGGCGTCCCCGGCGCCGCCCCTGGAGGCCAGCCCTCCGGGCCGGAAAGTTGAATTGCGCTCCATCTCCCCGTTGAGTAGAGTCAGCACGCCTTTTCCCCACCCTCTTCCCAGTTGCCGTCTGAATTCGCTCTTCAATGTTGCACCGTTCTTGCCGGGTTCTTTCTGGTCGTTGATTCTCCCTTCCTGCAGAAGCCGTATGTCCTTCCACACTTTCCCACTACATCACGCCACCCGCCATTTCAGCCATCGCCTCCGCCACCCCGCCCATCCCCGCCTCATCCCCGCCCTTCATCCGCCTTCACCGCCCTCCGCCATCCCCGCCCTCCGCCATCCCCGCCCTCCGCCATCCCCGCCCTCCGCCATCCCCCCCCCACCATCCCCGCCTCCGCCATCCCGCCTTCCGCCATCCCCGCCTCCCCCATCCCCGCCTCCGCATCCCGCCCCGCCATCCCGCTCTCACCATCCCCTGCCCTCCACCATCCCTGCCTCCAGCTCCCCATCCCGCCTCCACCATCGCCCGCCTTCACAACCTCACATCCCGCCTCCTCCATCCCTGCCTCCCCATCCGCCTACCACCATCCCTACTCTGCTCCGATCGCCGTCCCTCTCGCCATCCCGCCTCAGCCACTCCGACCTTCGTCCCTCGCCATCCTCTTCATTTCTCCTCCCCATCTGTACTTCCCAGTCATCTACTGTTCACGCTTTCTGATTTACCATCTTCGCCATCTATCTTCCCCGCGTCCACCTGTCTCCTCTCCGCTATTCTTCGTTCTCCGCCATTCCCCACCCTACCCTCACCCTTCCCACTCGCCCGCTCTCCGTCCTTTTAGGCCCTCCGTCCGAGTCCACTCTCCATCATTCCCCACTCCACTGTTTCGCACTCCACACCCATGTCCCTCCGTGCTAGTGACCTCTCGAGACCTTCATTCCCCCCACCGCCGTCCCCTTTCTCCCGCCCCCACGCCTACGGTCCCACCCGCAGCCCACTCCTACGCGTCACGCTTCTGTTTCCGACACTTTGGTGTGTTCTATTTCCTCCATCGCCCATTAATCCCTTTGAACCTCTTTTATTCTGTTCCCCTCGCATTTGCCCTCCAAGCCTGTATTTGTCAGAACCGTCTCTTTCGGGCGCGGTTACATTTGATATCCGTTTCCGGGCCTTGTGAGCCTGTAAACACCGCTGACGCTTCTTGTGAAATTTTGCCTTTTTTATGTTTAAATTGATGCCACTTCTGCCAATGGTACGGAGCGTTTACGCGGCTTTTCACTTTATATTCCCTTTCTTCATTTCCATATTTTCGGGAGCCTTTGTGTCGTTGCGATCCGCCGTGATTTTCTCTTCCGTTTAGGTGTGCATTGCGAGGTGCGTCTCTCGCTTTCTGGGGAAACTGTAGATCCTTTTCCTCGCAGCTGATGATGGGAATTGTCTGTGAACACCCTTTTAAATTATCTGCTATTTTCCTCAGCCTTGTATATCTGCTGAGGTGACTCAGGGCATCAAGTGATATTATTGCAGTGCATATTACCAGCAGGTTCTAGGGTTTTAGTCCCGACAGAAGAAGGTTTTTCGACAATAACTACATAGCTAGTAGGTCGAAATCAGTCGCTGTCTGGAGGAGATTTCTAGAGGCCGGCTGCTCCGATCGGTAGTTTTTCTTGGTTTCTCCAATCAACTACAGGTGAATGCCGGAGCACCCTAACCAACGGGCCAAGGACAGCGCGCTCCTTTCCTCCTCTTCTTCGTCCTATCCTCACCCCTTACACACACACTTGCATGAACCGAACTACCACACATATCGCAGAAATTCGGGAGCTCAGAGTCTGTTCCCGTTGGAGCGGTGCCCTCTTGTGGGAAATACCTGGACAGGGAAATCCCCGCAGATCGACCTGCAGGTCAGCGCCGGATCTCGCAATTGAGCTGTGGGAAAACACCACCACCTGCCACGATAAAGAATCGCCACTCTTACGCGTCTAATGAACACAGCAGTTGATGCGCCCAAAAACACAAAATAATCAAACAATCCTCGGTCTTGTTTTTCTTTCTTGAAATCCACCTACTCCTCGCGGTCCTTTTGTACGTCGATTTCCATTTAAAAAGCCCCAGGAGCGTGGATCTCATTTTGAGAGTCGCGGCGTAGCAGATCAAGCTTCTTACCCTATTGTCTCCGCAGTTCCCACTTGGTCGCGTTCCAGTTAACGACGATTTTCTTCTTAAGACCGCGGGATACCTATTGGCTGTGCGCGTTCTCATTTCGGCCTCATTCCCATCTGCTGAATTCCCTACATCGCACATTGGTCTGTGAAGCGACTCGTGCGGACAAAATGGATGTTTATATTTCAAATTCAGCTGATTTCGTTGGTATAGCGTATTCATGTGTTGCAACCGATGTAAATAGTTCACCCGTCTTGCCGAAGTTACTGGACCAGACTCGATCGAAGTGGTTCAATTTTGCGGTAGAGCAGAAAATCCGTAATTCCCACTCTAACATTCGGAAGGATAGCAAAGCATCGTGTTCTATATTTCACATTTAGATTATGAAAATTATGTAATAAATCATTGAAGTATAAAAAGGCCTCCATAATGGCTCCTGGGCAGCGTAATAGCTTCCTTTGGTGTAGTCCCAGGTTCGATTCTCAGTCGAGGCAAAAATAGTTGTTACTTTCCTGTAAAATTGTCTCAGTTTCTACAGCTGTGTGGTGAAAAAAATCTTAGGCAGGTAGAGTTTGCTTGTTACGGTGAAGGGAATACGTCATGTTCGCCACATGTCTCTGTTACCCCCCCAAATTTTGGGAATTAAACTACGCCCTAGCACGGAGGACATCGTTAGCTAGCTGGCTAAATTGAACAATCGACCCAAAATAATAAATTCACACATACATATAGCACATACATACACACTTACATACATGAAGGTAAAATGAAAATAGTCTGGTCTTACGATTTTGAATTGTCTATTAATTATTGCATCAAAGGTCTCTCTCACATCATCCGCCATTGTCACCGTTCCTGTCTTTCAGTAACGAGATTTAAACCCAAGTTGAACGGTAGCTTGACTAGCACGTGACAACTTCTTCTATCTTCCATTATAAACGAATACCCAGTACAAATGATGATTTTACATTTTAATTGCAAAATGTGTTTTGTCCCCGAAGACAGCGGACGCAGACGAGTGTGTGGGGCGCGGCGGGGCGCTCCGTGCCCTGCACGCGCTCTCCTTTCCACCGACTCGCTCGCGCATTTTTTACATTCCACGCGCCCTCCGCCTCGCGCCCCGACGAGGGAAGCGCTCCTCATCTACCACGTCTCCTTTACGCGCTGTGGCCCCACCCCCTTACTCATCCCTTCCTCCCTTCTCCGCTCCCTTGTTACCACCGTCTCTCGTTTTCTCTCTCTAGCTCAAACCCCTTCTCGCTCACCCCTCTCTCCTCTCGCTTTCTCTACTTCACTCTCTTTCTCTCTCACTCTCTCTTTTTCTCTCTTTTCTTCTCTTCATCTCCCTCTCTTTCTCTCTCTCCATCTCCCTCTCTTTCTCTCTCTCATCTCTCTTCTCTCCTCTTCATCTCCTCTCTCTTTCTCTCTCTCTCTCCACCTCTCTTTCTCTCTCTCTCTCCCTCTCTTTCTCTCTCTCTCCTCTCTTCTCCTCTTCTCTCTCTCTTTCTCTCCCTCCCTTCTCTCTCTCTCTCTTCTTCTCTCTCTTTCTCCCTCTGTCACTCTCTTTCTCTCTTCTCCCTCTTTCTCCCTCTTTCTCTCTTTCTTTTAACTACATCCCTCCTTCTTCTTATCTCAAATCTTTTCTCAATTCTTATTATCTTTTTCTGTGTACTTTTTCCTCTTCTTTCTTTCTCTTTACGTTTTCCTTTCTCTTCATATCTTTCCTCTTCTCTTTTTCTTGTACTCTTTGGTAAGTCACAATTTTAAATTCGCTGTGCATACTAAACAATGGAATATATCCTATCAATGCCTTAGAGAACATACATTATATAAGAAGAATTCGTTGTTTCCAGAAATCCAAGCCTGAAAATTTGTAAACGTGCAGTTACTTATGGAACAAAAATGTTTGCTTTCTAAAAAAGCACAATACCTTTTACGTGGGCATACACCTATGCATACCAGGTAGATTTGAACGAGGGATCTAAAAATCAATATTAACTCGAAAATGACCGTCAGTGGACATACATTGTTTGTGCATGATGTTATAGTAATGTTTTCTTCCAACATAGTTCCTATCCTTTCCAATCTTGCTCTCACTAATGAGAACACCTGTTCGCGTAAAACCGGCGTTAATGTTTATTTCGTGTTTTCAGTGTGCTTGTCTCATTTCACTTGTCTTTCTAGTGCTCTGTAACTGTTGCAATTCTTCACCACTTGTTGACGATTCTTTGTATTAACTTTGTTATTAACATTCTCGTCTGCTTTCATGCTTACTCTGTGATAAAGTAATATATATTTAAGTCGAAAGTGCATTAAATTTTCTTTAAAATGTACCCCAATTTCCACATTCTTGAATATTAAGAAATCCTTAATCACTTCCTACTTCCACTACTTCGTGAATCATGCACGTGCTGTTGAAAGCACGCTCCATGTGTGAAAACGGCTCTGTCATTGGATAATGCCTTTGGTTCAATGTTCCCCTTCAATTTCAGTCATTTCTCATCACTTCACTGTTTGTGTTTGAAGATAAATTCTGTAATTATTATATCCATTACACCTTCTTACTTCCTATTAATTTTCCTTTGCTTTCTTATTTGCTCGTATTCGTTTTTATTTCCACAAACTTTTAGAGCACTACTTTTGTGTTATCTCTTAACTTGCGTATCTTTAGAGATGTCTACGTAATATTGTATTTACTGCCTGTTCATTTCATAAAAAATATACCTTCATGATAACAAAACTTATATTCTTCGGCTGTCACAATTTCCAACTCATTATAGCTGATTCATTTCATTGTTGCCTGTGGTTATTGTGCATTTCTTTCTTCTATTGTAACCGACGTCATTTTCCCTGTTTTTCTGCTCCTTCTCAAGCACTTCTCATTTCTACAAATTCCGCCGTCCTCGTCTCCCCTTTCTCTACGGCTTCCTCGCCATCTTGAAGGCGATTTCCATCACCTCAATCTCCCAGGCATTCTCCACTTTGTGGACGCAATGAACTGAGGCGAATCCGGGGTGAAAATGAGCGCCATCTCTCAGAGACGGTGATTTTTAACGTGAAGACCGTAATGCCAAGTGTCCTCACCGCCGCCATCTTTTGCCTTTGATTTGAGCTTCCTCTGCATGAGACCATGACCTCTTCTGAACGATAATACTGCTCTCTGGTTGTACACGAACAACACATACTTTATCGTATTATTTCTAACTGTGGCAGTTTTCGAAAATTTAGACTGGTCAAATAAAATGAGGTCTGCTAGTTTTTTTTAAACGTCCTTAACTCAATACCACGAAAAATGAAGAATAAATTAAATCCTTTTTTTTACAACAAATTTCATGAAAGAAAAAATATCTTGTCAAGATTTTAATTTCTCGATTTTCATTTTATGTAATTTTGAAAATTCAGAGGCTTCACCGAAGATGGAATATGTGCCATTTTAAGCTTCCTTTTCTCTTAAAAAATATTCCAAGAACAAAATTGAACCCTATTTGTTGAAATATTTGATAATTGCCCGTCCTGTAAAATTAGCACACGAAAATTTCTCAGAGTTTCGAAAAATTGTACGTGATCTTCTTTAAAGACCTGTCTTTGAAGGATGGATTTTCTTAAAGAAAACCCCTTTATCTTCAATAGTCTTTTCTTCTATCCGAAGAAGAAGCTCAATTCAAAATTTTGTTAAACTTTGGAAAATGTTGAGGTTTTATGTAAAGTACCCTCAAAAATTCAAACATCAGAAAATTAATGTGAAGAAAATTGTCTATACGTTTAGGATCTAGCATTTACCACGGACGGATGGACGGACGGAATTTTTAACAAAACATTAAGAAATGAACCTTATGGAATAATACAGTGTGTGCACTTTTCGATTTCCTGTATTGCAGGTGATTTTTACTCATATGCAACATGTACCTTATTCCTGCACAAACATGTATAATTCCATCCTTGTATAATTCCTGCACAAACAGTCTCCTTGCAGCCCCGAGTTCTCTCATTCTATCCTTTCCTTCCAGTTCTTCCTTCCTCGCCCTCCTTTCTTACCCATTCTCTCCCCTTTCTTCTTCTCTTTCTCCCTCACTCGCCCCATCTCACCCCTCCCTCAGAAAGCGAGTGAAAACATTTATTTCATAATACTCCGCAATTTGGTAATATAGTTTTTCTACTTCCATTGTATAGTTTTCATTTGATAGTGCAACCCGTTTCATAATGGTACTCATTACGATACGGATTTCATTATGATGCAGGTTCTTGACCAATCATAGAGAAGTTTACAAACCAAGTATTGATACTTAATCTTTGAGAATCCTTAT
Organism: Teleogryllus oceanicus; assembly: GCA_964035755.1. Taxonomy (NCBI): domain Eukaryota; kingdom Metazoa; phylum Arthropoda; class Insecta; order Orthoptera; family Gryllidae; genus Teleogryllus; species Teleogryllus oceanicus. The sequence goes on from CAXIVR010000008.1 coordinate 62,093,197, forward strand.
AATAAATGTGTTGTTCGATTGTGTTCATTAAAATTGCGTTTAATATTACATTATGTTTGCCAGTTTTAATTTATGTTATTATCAGTCATTTTTACGTGAAATATTACCTAATTTAGTACTCTGCGTGTGTGCCGCCTTGTAGCTTGGTGCGACCATTTAGTCACACAGATGTTCACGATGTGGTTTTTGCAAAAGTTTAGTAACACATTATCGCGAATTTAGGAAATTAACTTAACTATTTTACTCGTAAAGTTCAAACCAATGGTGTGTAACTACATATATGCAAAATATCTCAATGAGATCTGCGAATCTCAAAAAGTTTATCGCTTTTTCTATCCGATTTTACTTACCGCTTCTCTCAGGCCAAACATAAACTGTGACTCATGTCAATGTCCAATAAACAGCGCATGTACTTGAACATAAACTCTTTGATGTTACGTAGCTTTCAGTTATTTTCAACATTTGGCTTTCCAATATTAAACCAACGCCCTACTTTGAAAATAGAATGCCGACTGCTAATATTCAAATCGATAATCCTTCCTACTATAACCTATGGATACCCAATCTGGGGAGGTGCAGCTCCTAGCACTATTAATAAAATTCAAGTAATTCAAAATATATTTCTAAGAAATAGTCTAAATGCCCCCTGGTTTATTACAAATGAACACATTCATCGAGAATTAAAAAATACAAAATTAGAAGAAACCATAGCTAAATTAGCCAACAATTTTTACAACAATCTGCATACCTCACCGAGTACCATCATTTTAACACGGGAAAAAATGCAGTCCACCCACGCATAAAGTCAAGATTTCCCAAAGACGAATTCAAACCCCCGTAAACCACTATACCCTCAGCTCCTTAACATAATCGTATTACTTTCTCTTCTTAATTAATAATAACATTAAATCAATAATTATGTCAGAGTTTAAACCTCACTTACCTTATGGATTGCCAATCCAAAATTGTCATATAATAATCTTATGTATTTTTAAAACCCTTGAAAGACTGTATTGTCGAACAAGAAGAAATAAATTTAAAAAACATTTGGCTTATTTTGGCTCTCTGTTGGACATATTTTTATTCGTGGAATAGACCTATAAAATACCCGATTCATACTTCACTTTGATAAATCCCCTCTTGCTTCGTTAGTCGGGATTTATCGACAATTTAAAAAAATTTTAAAAGAGTGCATCAGTTGCATTTGCTACAATTATTAATTAATGTTTTTTTTATGGTATTATAGAGATATTTTGATTCATTGAATCTCCGATTCATACTTCACTTTAATGGGAGGATTTCTCGTCTTATAGTTTCTTAATGACGACTAACGAAAGGAGGTACCTAGACATTAAAAAACATCAAAATAATGAAGTTTAAGTGCCATTAGTATCATATTAGTACATATGTGTGTAGTATATTAAAGAAAAAAGTATGAGAATAGTTATCATAAGTTTTAATTTGTTGAAGATATTTCTAAATTTTTTATGAGCTGATTCGACGATATCACAACTGAAATCGAAATATTTTGAAGTGATGTTGAAGGCGGGTTTAGTAAAAAGTTGCATCAAATGTTGTTGACTTGATGTTTAGAGAAAGAATGGATATCATTTCAAACCTAATTTTATTTTCGAAAGTGAATTGCATGCAGTCATGTGCAAATAGCAAATATTTTGGTACGGACCGGAATGTTTCTTCACCAGTGACACTGTACGTCATTTGCTCCCTACGACCGCATCTTCACCGCAGAATGGGGAGTATCCAGTCCACTATTCGTTTAGCTGTCGCGCCTGGAGGCAAGCTCTCTCGCCTGAAGAGGACGGCACCGCTAACTATCGTTGCGAATTATTATTTCAGTTGAAAAGAAGTCTTTCTCATTGCAAGGGAGTGGTAAAAGATTTTTACTTTCTCTCCTCACTTCGAAAGAAAATGAAAATATTGAAATTTTCCGCCGAAAAACGGCAAATTTTTGACAGAAGAACTCTTATTGTTAGATTCCGGTAAGGAAAAAGTGGATAAATCCGTTCCGATGCGTAGTAAATTACTTCCTCTAACACGTAATGTAGTCAGAATCCATGTTTTTTACCCACAAAACATGATATACCCTCCTTGATACCGAAAAATAAATTTGACGATAAAACGCCCATATGTCTGTGTTTGGTTAGTGCTAGCGCCTAAACCGTTCTGACCATTTTCTCCAAAATTGTGTTTTTCGATCAATCTGAAAGAACTCAAGATCCTGCGAGTTTAAAACGGATATTTTTATTGGGATAGATTAAATGAAGCCTCAAAAACATTATCAATTTTTTCTCTAAAATAGCTTAAAAGGTGTTATTAAATTTTGTCTTTGAATATCACAAATATCCCTTTAAAAGGCGTGAGACTCGGGCGTTGAAATCCCTGATTTTTCGAAAATTATAAAAGTTCAAAATTTTTTGGAGATATTCTACAATTAAAATATTGAAATAGATTTTTTGAATTAAACTTTCTTAAAAAAATTCAAATTTTCAAACAAATTCAAAGTTCAAATTTTGAAATAAGAACAAGTATAATGTTTCAAAAATATAAGAGTTTCAATTAATTTTAAATTTTGACATTAAAAAAACTGCTCCAAATTTTTCTTTAAATTTTCCCATTTTACGTTCCAAAGAACCGTAAAAATTTGCCGGCTGATCTCTTTATCGTAAAACTCATTGAAGTTTTTTAAAATTGCAAAAAGTTAACATTGCAGAACTTCAATATTGAATAAAGAGATTTGTTAAATAACATTTTTTAATAGTTCTCTTTACAGAAAGTCTGTTTTTCTTAAACGAGAGTAGTTTTCGCATAATGTCTGTTTTAAGTTAATGCAATTTATAAAAAATATTTTCTCAAAAACCGCTCCAATTTTTTTTCTTTAATTTTTTTCCACGGTTACAACAAAAACTTAAAAGAATGGCTCATGTTTAATTTTCATTGAACTCTTTGAATTTTCGTAAATTGCAATAATTATAAGTAATTTGAAGAGGAATGTGCTGTTCTATCACCACATGTTCTATAAAGATGCTCCATAAGTTAAAATGATACGTGAATGATGTGTAAAACCTAATGAAAATGGAAAAGTGTAGTTTATCGTACCTTCACAAGCATGATCGAATGTTTTTGGGTGACACGATAAATAGTACACTTCCATTCTGTCATTTAAAACGAGGCGGTCAGAGGTCGGTATCTTTGTCACCGGATCACGTCCGCTGTCCTTTTGGCCGGAATGATTCCGTAGGCGGGGCACTGTTCCACCATTCCCCTGAACGACCGAATCTTCGCCGTAAGAGAGCCCTTACGCCGCCGCTCGTTTAGCTCTAGCGCCTGAAGAACGACTCATACTTCTGCAGGAGGCGACTCCTCCAGCCGTCGCCGGGGGGCTATTGTTTCTGGGCGAAATATGACTCTATTTGCAAGAAAGCAAGGAGAGTTGATTCTTTTCCTTCAGAAAATGTGAATTTAATATAAAAGTTGAGAGTTGTAAAGCCAAATTGAAACGAAATTGAGTCTGATTCAGTATCACATATCGTGCCGTCTGTGTGGCAATGTCATATATTGTGATTCAAGAGAGTACGCCGTAAAAATACGTTACCATAAAATGTAAAAAATTATTTAATAACAACGCTAAGAAAAAATTTCAAATCTATGAGAGACAAACTAATAAAAAGGACAGTAATAATGAGTAGGCATTTTATTTAGATGTGTTGTTTCTCTTTGGAATTCGAGATTGAGTTAATGTTTTTGATCTCATACTTCAATATTTTAAATTATGAATACTTTAAGTTCATATTTATCGCACTGTGAATCAAAACTAGTTTTCAAGTTTTGCTCTAGCATGCTTCCAAGCAGTAGCACGACCTAAAAAGTAAACTATTGTTTTCGTGTGAAATAATTTCCATTTTGAAAATTTTACTAGTATAATTTTTATCTTGTCTTAATCCTCGGTAATTACGAATTTGTTTTATTTCAAATAAAATTTCTGTAATTCAAAGAATAGGACGGGCAGAACAATTCTCTGTTTTGCACTCACGTGTACTTCGAGTCGAGAACATCAAAGGCATCGACATAGCGAGGCGGCGGATAACCTTCAAGCGCCAGAGGTAGAGAATATTGCATTCTGGTCGATGTGTAGCTCGCTGCGGCTCGACATCAGAAGCGCAGTGCATTTTATTGGTTGGGATGGGAGAGTGACGTTCCACCGTGGCCGCTAATCGAAGCTGGACTGCGATCGATAGACTGCGTAAGATGCTACGAACGCGAAGAAAATGAGATCGCATATTGTCGTGGTAAGATAAAATGTTGCCGTTAGGGATCATAAGATCCACGACATCACTTGAATTTCTGATTTTGAGAGAATGGTAACGTTGTCATTCATTATTTCATAAAACTTTAATTATATTCTGCTTTGGCCGAATGGAATAATATAGACAACAGACACATAAACACTTTAAGAAATATTAATTAATGCTGCATTTATGAGTTTTAAACGAATTACTATGGATGTATACTTGTAAATTATAAAGAAAGCAACGAGGATGGGTATCGCTTCGCGCCTAAAACATCAGCATTGGAACTTTAGTCGTCGGGTTGTTCTACGTTTTGACCGACAGAGGTGACTCAGCGTAACAACTAATGTCACTGCAGTGCCTCTGTCCGGGAGGTCCTGGGGTTCGAGTCCCGGTGGTGGCAGGATTTTCGATACTAGCCCGATAGCTATGTCGAGTTCTGACGTTCTGGAGGAGAATACTTCAGACCAGCTGTTTTGATAGTTTTTTTGTGGTTTCTCCGATCAATATCAGGCGAGTGCCGGAGCAGTGCCCTAAAAAAAGGGCCACGGATCTCGTGCGATCTTTTCTTCCTCATCCTTGTCCTTTCCTCATCTCTTACTTACCCACACGTACACTTAGTAACACACACGCCGGGAGACCGGTCGAGAGCTTAGAAATTGTCCCGGCTGGGGCCTGGGGCGGTGCCGCGCTAGTGGGAGATACCTAGTTGGATCCGGAACTCATCCAGCGAGAGAAGATATCTACCTTATAGAACTAATGACCTTAGCATTGATGTGCCCGAAATCACTAACCTATCAATCAATCGAGGTGTGAGTGTAGCTCTCCCGGTAAAACATGAGATCCGGAGTCGACCTATACGTCAGCTTGCCCAGTTCTGGCATGTCCGTCAGAGGAAACTCTCCCAAGCGGGTACAAGCGCTAAGCTTCCAACAACATGGTGAATGATAGTGTAGTGATACTATGTATATGAACGAAAGAGGAGAAAAGAGGACATGGAGAGAAAGCAAAGAAGCACACGCGACCAATGGCCTGTTCGGTAAGGCATCGGGGAAACCACGGATGACAGTCGATCCCAGTAGCCGGCCGCCAGGAATCTCCCCCAGAGTCCGGAATGTGGTCCAGTGGCGTAGGTGGTGTCGAAAATCCGCCACCGCCGGGACTCGAACTCCAGAACTTCACTGTTAAGAACGCTGCAGAGTGCTGTCTCCAGACTACCTCAGCCGGTAAATTTTGAACATTGACATTTTGAATTATCCCTCACTTCTGTTTCTTTTGACTGCTCACACCTATACGTGCAAAATATCGAAGAAAACGCTCCAGTTATTTAAGTACGTGCGTATAAAAAAAATTCAAGTTAATGGAACACACATACACCATACACATATCCTAGATATGTCATACATACACTCACACTTTCACGCTCACTCATACACAATCATTTTTACATTCATGAGATTTCAAAGTTCAATGTATTGAAGACTTTTAAAATATCGTGTGCGGAAACACTGTTGACAGATTCTGAGGGTTAAGCTGCAGTATGCAAATAGATATATAGGGCAATGATTGGAGAATCGAAAGGAACCATTACTGTGGAGAAGCTAAAGAAATCGAATGAATTGTACGCAATACTGACAACCCTCCCAACGAGGACGTGCGTGAATGCTCGTGATGCACGATATCCGGGGTCAGAAGTACGTCATAGTCGGGGTGGTTGCCTACCCTGCAGGTGCTTTTAATTATTTTGGCACCTCAAAAAACAAACGTTCTGTTCTGATTTCTAGTTCATTGACTTAAAGTAGCATTAAAAATGAAGGGCGTAATGTGAATGCGTTAAATATTTTGTATTTGTATTTTTATTTAGCCATTATACGTCCCGTAAAAGACAATTTGGCTTCGACGCCGTAACTACCCGAGATTCCTCGGCAACCCAACCCACGATGTCTCGAATTCGGTTAACCTTGGTGGCTTCACGAAGTTAACGAATTTGGCCAATGACACCGGTTTCGCGGTCGTGGCCTTTCAACAGAACACATTTCAATAGAATCATCCATTCGCCTGGATGACCGAGGGACTCGACGAAAACCCGATCAGGATGACCGTCACGGGGATTGAACCCGAGCCTCCCGAATTCTCAGTACGCTACGCTCCGATACTTTTCTCTCGGTTAAACACCTTTAAAAGACTATAAATGAACTTTTGTCTTTCATTTAAGTCAGCGAGTTTGCTATAAAAATATGATTTATGGTCTTTCCGTAGTAAGATTTTTTGCAACATTTGATTTACGGCAGGTTTCTGAACAAGAAGGAAGTTCTTTATGCATATAAATGATTTTTATCAACGTATATTCTACAACGAAATTAATTTCGCAACTTCGCTCCAAAAACCAGGAGAGGTATATGAAAATGGGAAACCCCTGACAAGCATCTTCGTGGAAAATGATCTGTTGGTCTAGGGCAGATACATTACGACTCCGCAGAGAGAAGCATTCCCTCGCCTCTCCCTCCTCAGTTTTAATCCATTCTAAAGTCGCTAAAAGTTGCTCGTCGTATCGGAAAACGCGGTTATGTATACAGAGCGTTTTTCTCATCCCAAGTTTGACGGCGAGAGGAAGAAGGGTTAAAAAGTGAACCAAAAACACGAGTACGCGTATTCTTCCCCAGAGTACCGTAAGGAGCTTTACTCAGGTTAGAAATAGTGGGGTTGAAGACTCAAATAGTGGATTTGAGTCGGTGCGACTTGACGTACTAATCTAATATTAAACACTCGTATTTGGGAGATACACCTCAAAAACTGCTCACATTGATCAATAATTACGGTCACCAGCTTTTATTTCGCATCAAGTAAAATGCATGCCTCTTTCCTCTTATATTATTATTCCTTGCATGAATTTTCTACCATCCTGTCTGTTTTTAATTTATATCCAATGTTTAACTTGTTCCTGCCAAATTGTACAATTTTTTGTTTTGAAAAAGATGATCATTGTATTATATTTTAGATAGAAAATTTTAAAAATTGTGCGTTGAGCTTTTACTTTATGTATATTATCTTTGCGAAAATGTTAAAAAATATGGGCGATTTCTCTCCTCTAATTTAAATATTATGAACGAAACTGACCAAATGGAAACAATTGAATTCTCAATAGAACAACATTTCAATATATTTCAGCAGTCTTTCCAAATAAGGAACGGAAAAGTAATAAAAATGATTAGCCAGGTAAAATGGATCAAGGCAACACACACATATGTTTACAGTTATTTTAACATGAACGCATTAGGCGAAATATTCCGTTGTTCATTGTTATTTTCTCGTTCTCTGTAATAATTCGGTAATTGAAAGCCTTTACTATTCAGAGGACACTGTTTTCCAATTTAGAAGTATAATTGCAATTCGACGAAAGCTTTTGTGAGATATGTTTCAGACAACGAAATCTACAGAATATATATCAAAGTTAACGAGGGATTAACGACACAAAGAAAACAAAGAAATGTTTGATACACGAATTTCGTAGCCACGTCCCCGATAGTAATTCGAAACCTTTACTATTTTAAGAGGGGAAATATTTCCTTCAGTGTCGAATAAGTTAGATTCCGTCAGAGAATTTGAGTGTTCGAGACTATTCTGCATTAATATTTCACTTCAAAGTCCCAAGATCTTTTCCGATGTTTTGTACGTCACATCATTACTAAAATGTTTATTTTCAAAAGACGTAATATTAACACTGCAACCTCATTTCGTAACGTAAATGCTCGCGATTGCTGTATGTGTAGACCAAGCTTAAATTACAATATTTTGGCCGTTATGAGTTTCATAAAAAACGTTCTCAACGAGTACTCTTTAATATCCAAATATTATTAAACTTTATCACCTATAAGAGTAAAGCTTGGGAGGGCTTCCATTTTAGCCTGACAAAGTGCTTGCTCTGAAAAACTCGGAAGCACACTAGATTCTTAGAGTAACTATTATTTGAAGCTACTGATACCCCCACCACTCTAATCACAGTACACGTTGAACTCCGGTAAAAATAAAATGGCTGGGCAACACGTTTAGTCCGCGCGAGTTCTGCAGAATAATTATCATTAAATTCCTAAACGCGTAGTATTCAAATTTTTCAGGCATATCGTCATTCTATTGAAAACGTAAATGTTTCAGAACATCTACAAATCAAATTATAGTATTCATCCCTCTAATTTTGAATTAGCGAAGTTTGACAATACCAGGAACTTTCTAAAAACAACGTTGCACCTCGTTTATATTCCATTTCAAACAACTTTACAAGTCATGTCGTTCTAAAATGTACATTTGTATTAGATCTAACATTATCATCACCAACAAAATTGTGAAAGGTGGAATATTCAAACTTCATTGTTACATCCTCATTCAGTCACAAAATGTGTTACTTCAGAATGTTCACATTAATGGAATATTGATCTTTAATTCAGTTTCGAATGTTTGAAACTGCTGTCCCAGCGGTCGGGATTTTTAATAACTAAGGTCACTTCACCTTAAAATCTCGCTTCGCACCCCAGCATGCTAGCACAACACTAGTCGCGCCCTGCATATCAGAACCAAGGCCTTGTCTTTCAAAGCAGCATCGGCGATCCTCATTGTAATGAGAACATACATGATTGAGAATCTCTACAGGTAGTATGATATGGTTTCGAAGTTTTGAAGTAGCGAGGGTTGACTACACCAGAACATCCGTATTATCGATGTTCTGCGGCATTAAAATTCATCATCAAAGTTCCGAAAACTTGCTTTATCTGTTTACATGTCACAGACACACTGAAATATGGTTCTAATATTAGCGTCATGACGAAATGGTTATCCAAAGTTACACTGTATTAAAATCCCGCTTCGAGCAAGTACGGCAGTAGGTGCACCTCAGGGTCTCTACCTGTCTTCTGCACGCAACGCCGAAGTCCTCGTTAAATGAGAATTGATATGATGAGTACATCCACAAGTCGAATGATATTGATTAGAAGTTTCGAATTAGCGAAGTTCGACTACACCAGAACATTTGTATAGTCGAAGTCCGCATTAGAATTCCGCATCATAGTTACGAAATCTGTTTACATGACACAGACACACTGACGTATATTTTTAATAGGCCGAGTATTATCGTCTCAACGAAATGGTTACCCGAAGTTCCACTGCATAGAACACCCGCTTGGCACCGCGCGAGCCGGCGCGACAAACGCCGTGGCTTGCACCTCAGCAAATCTGCCTGCTCGAGGGCGGCGTCGGTAGTCCTAGTTATTAAGAGAACTTAGGAGATTCACAACCTCTACAAGTCGAATGATATGGATTAAAAGTTTCGACTTAGCGAAGTTCGACTACACCAGAACATTTGTATAGTCGAAGTCCGCATTAGAATTCCGCATCATAGTTACACTGACGTATATTTTTAATAGGCCGAGTATTATCGTCTCAACGAAGTGGTTACCCGAAGTTCCACTGCATAGAACACCCGCTTGGCACCGCGCGAGCCAGCGCGACAAACGCCGTGGCTTGCACCTCAGCAAATCTGCCTGCTCTCTGAGGGCGGCGTCGGTAGTCCTAGTTATTAAGAGAACTTAGGAGATTCACAACCTCTACAAGTCGAATGATATGGATTAGAAGTTTCGAATTAGCGAAGTTCGACTACCCTAGAACATTCGTGTTGTGAGGTTCCTCCCGCATTAAAATTCCGCTTCGAGGTTTCGAATACTTGCCTTATCTTATTACATCTTATCTGTTCGCAAACACATTGACATGTATTTTTAGTAGGCTGAATATTATCGTCGCAACGAAGTGGTTACCCGAAGTTCCACTGCATAGAACACCCGCCTGGCACCGCGCGAGCGGCCCCCGCCCGCCCGCCCGACCGCCAGCGCGCGTTCGCGACGCAACGCCCGGCTGCAGGACGCCCCGCCGGCCGATCCGTCGCCGACGCGTCGCCGCCGTCAGCTGCGCCGCCGCCACGGAGCCTCGTGTCGCCCCGTCAGCGGCGCCGTTTGTTTGGGCGGCTCGCCGTCCATCGGCGTGAGCTGCACGCTCCGGCTTGTTTGCTGGTTCGTTCCCTCATCTGTCTGCATGCGCGAAATGCCTGTGAGGAGGCGAGTGTGGGTGTGTGTGTGTGTGGTGTGTGTGTGTGGGTGTGCGGGTGCGCTTCTGAGAGCCACCCCCGCCATTCGCCTTCGCGTAGCCCTCTACCTGTGGCCGTTGCTCGCGCGGCGCGCGTCGTGCGTCTTTTTTCGATTTATCGTCGTCCGCTTCGTCATTGTTAGAGCCTCTCCGCGAAGCCCGGTCGCCTCGTTTGCGGCGTGGGACGATTCGCGAATGAAATACCTCAAATGGTAGCGGTGTATTCGGTTTGTGTGAGTCAACGTGTCTTAGTTTCTGATTTTTGAGTTTACATTTGAGTAAAAATTCGAGATAGTATTTTGTCATGTTATGGCATGTCTATGTTTTAGGACATTGTACATGCAAATAATAAGTGTCTGAATGTTACATATTGAAATGAGACCTATCTATCAGTTAGAAACCTTTTAAAATGTATAAAATGATCAATTTGTAATTTTTTTTTTTTTATACGAATAGATAGTAGTATTTCAAGTAGAATTCTTTGTGAATCTTTCCCACTATTCCTGTTTAAACGTGTTCCACATTTCCATTAAGCGTAATTGATTTGAGTTCATTCCCTTTATTGGTCAAACAAGAAGGAAGTATTGGTTCGTTGTGCTATGTTACATTTAAGGATAACTTGGAACACTTCCCAGTTTCACTCTTGCACGCGGCACGTGCTTGCTATCCTGTGTAAGCGGGACCAGCGTATCGGAACCCAGTCGGATCAATGTTTGTTTTATTCCTAATGCAATTGCTTTCTTTATGAATGAATTGTCGATAGTAATTACACCGTTAAATTATTTATTTGATATCATGTTGTATTGAATCATGTTTTATTGTAATGTATATAAGTAATATATATAAGTGTGATACAAAAACATACCAGAGGAAATGCCATTTTCGAAAGGCAATTAAGTGTTTGAGTAATTGTTTAATCAAAGTTAGATTATAATTTGTTATTTATCGTGACTAGTCTAGTATTTTATTAATAGAACAAACTATTTACTTCACAGTGTGAAATGTTCTTTGAATGTCTAAATTATTTTCTTGGAGCAGCACGATGTCAAAAACCATAATAAAGCAGAAATATGTTACTCCACTTCTCTATGATCAAGTTAGAAATGAGATACACACAAAATGCCATGTCTTGTATCTTAAGGCTTCCAGAATATCGATACGTAAACTTTAAATTAGCGCTAGGGCGGTGACAATGAGTATTAATTTATATATATAAATATATATATATATATATATATATATATATATATATATGAACCTGAATTCAAAAATAGCTGATAAGGTTCAATAATTCCCAAAGCAAAAGTCTGGTTACGACATATGATTCGCAGCAAGTAAGAGTATAAAATATCCATGGCCTTCAAATATAATCTATGCTTTTCATGGGATCTAGTCTCGTAAAAATATGATCATGAAAATACGTTGAAAAAATAGGAAGTAAAACAAAATAGTAGGAAGGTGATCCCCCGTATTCTCACATAAATGTAGGAAGTTTCCAATTACAACATTTCAAGGCTTAGACTGAATTATAAAAACCCAAAAAATCGTGGTTTGGGGTGTCCATTTTTCCCGGAGTTTAAAAATCAAATTCTGAGAAATAATAAAACGGTATGACCGTATGTTGTATTTTAAAGAACAGTTCAAGAAATGATCAACACATTCATCTTCTTCCGGTTGTTTTACAACTTTTATTTTTTCTCCTTCTTTCTATAATTAGAGTACAAGTTATCCCATTGGAATATTAGTCTCGTATAACATCTTTTCAAAATATGCGCATCGCTTGTGTGATTTGTCCTTTCTACTGTTGCCGTGTAACATGGCTGGTTGCAGCTTGCTCTCCGCTATGTCACATTGCAGGAAAAAGCAAATATCACCGTCGCACTTCATTACAGCCAGAACGAGAGCTTGTTACCGCTCTGCTTTTGATCTGCCTACCGACAGATGTAGTTAAATAATTATAGCAAAACACCAGCGCAATATGCCCGCAAGGATTCCAGGTGTGTGGAATAGTGAAATATTCCGCTGCTCCTCTCGTTTGCTCTCTCCTTCTCTCTTACTCTCGCTCTCTTTCTCATACTGCGTGGATCGTTCCGCTGTCGTCTCATGTGACTCTCGGTTGGCATTGACATTTACGTAAGAGTCACATTTTGTGATTTTGAGGCCAGGTTTTGAGCGAATTTCAATTCATTTGTTGATTTTGTTGAAAATATTTGCGTCCAGTGGGAATTAGGGTTAAATTATGAAATTATCTTGAGCAGGGACCTAGAAACTGGAAATCGCACCAATTTAATTTTTTTTATTTCCTATGTATTCTTGTGCGTTTCAGTTTGTTTCGATTGTTTAAATGAACGTTATAGAAAAAATTGCGACTGTTCTCGAGGTATTGGATACTGGAATTAAGTTCAAACTAAAATACACTATCTGAGAAATTGAGGTATCTACCACAATCTACCAATACCAGAATTTATTCAAACTATAAGTTTGATTTTGTAAGATGACAGACAATTTACATTTTCCTTGTCGACAGTATATAAAAGTGTGCCAAATTGGTTGATGTTTATGAATGGAGAGAGCTAAATAAACTCCTTTTTATTTATAACTTTAAGTAAAAATACAAATATTTCAAGTTGTTAATGGAGGGTTTCTAAAAGTACTGGTATTGACAATTCCCTCCTGCTGAAAGTCATGTTTTCCTTCGCTTCGTTTGAAATGATTGAAATAATTTATTTTATATTCACAAAATTTAGTTATGTTTAAAATGCTCCATTACTAATATTATTTATTGCCCGATTACAAGATATTTTCTGTATAAATTTGATTTTTTTTATTATTAAATTACTCAAGTGCTCATTGGTTCACTAAACTTCCTTACCTTCTAAAATATTCGTGTTTCATCATTTCTTTATTTCTTCTATTTATTGCATTTAACTTTTCTAATAACAAACTACACTGGTAAGTTCGAAGTAAAACTTGGCAATTTTGTTTCAATAAACAATGTGATTCAATGCTCTACTTTAGACCGCCTGTTTTCTTAGATTCCGAAAACGTGTCACATACCGCCCTAAGAAAGCGGGGGGAAAAGAATATTTTGAACGGAGGCGCCAACGCGGATGGATATTTGGAATGATAATTAGAATTTAGAATAAGAGAGACCGCCACCTTATACCAAGGGCGAGACCGAGGTCGGATGAAAGAAAAGTTCTTTCTGAAGGTAGCAGCTGAACTGGGCGGACGTATGGAAAACGGTACCCCAGGAAGTGACATTGCAAAGCGATTTCAGATTTGCAACTTTTTTGAGGAAAGTTTCAGAAGACTAGAAGAGGTAATTATTCTGTTATAAATTGATTTAAACATAATCTTAGAAGAAAGATAATAAGAAATGTTATGAATTTATAATGGAAGAATTAGGAGAGAAATTTTGAATAGATGGTAATTAATAGCTTGCATTCATTTCTCTTTCCAGTTTTTTTTCTCACATGCTTTTCTTATATTTAAATACTCTCTTGAAGTTGGTGCTCATATAAAAAGGGTGATCTCTGGGTTCATTTTCACTCTGGGAAAATCCAGTTGGTCATTAACTGTAATCGAAAATAAAGAAAAAATTATAGGAAGTTTCCCCAAGATAAAATTGAAAGAAGAAAAAGGGGGTTTCTAAAGGGAGCAAGGCGTTCTAAACCCCGAGGCCACGAGCCCAAGGCCGAAGCAGCTCGGGGGGAAAGGTGTAAAAAGGGGAAGCAAAGGGGGATCTTCACGGGGCCCGAGCAATAAGGTCTTTCCCAAAAAAATTTTTTTTGTGGGGGATAGGAGTGATTCAGTTTAAAAAAAAAACCCTCATTTTTGTACCCTATCACGTAAAAAAGAAAAAGGAGGGTAAAAGTTTTCCCCCATTTAAAAAAAGATAAAAAAAGTAAAAGTACATTTGTTTCGGACTTCTAATACGTGAGAACAGAATCAATCTTTTTTTTTAAAAAAAGGATTTCAAGATCTAATATTGTAATATAGAAATTTAAAAGAGTTTGTGTAAGAGTATAATTAAAATTAATAGTCCTTTTCTAGATTTTAGAAGAAAAGAGTTTTTTTTTTTAAAAGTAATTTTAAATCAAAAAAAATTTTGTTTTTTAAATGTTGTTTTTCACTTTTTTGAAAAATAATTTTTTAACGATTCTTTCCGAATTTTTTAAAAGGGTTTTTGGGAAAAAAATTGGGTTGTAGAAAAAGGGGAAATTGTGTATTGAGTTATTAGTGGTGTGTTTTTTTTCAGTAAAAGAGTATTCTGTATTTGTTTTTTCTTTTTTCCCATTGAAATGTTTTGCCAAAAGAGCCAATATTTTTGGGGTATATTCTGAATTTAGTGAAAAGTGATTCTCCCCGAGTTGTTTGTTAATTTTTTGCACCCAATCCATAAACGATCTTGCCCCCGCCCCTTTTTTTTTATTTATTGTTCCCGGGACGTCAAACGGGAGCTAGTCACCATCTGGGAATTGTGTTTCCCCACCCCCAAGACTTCCCAGGGGGGGTGCGGGTTTTGGCACCGCAAGCCCGTGGTTAAATTCGCCCCAACGTGGGGCTTCGATTATTGGATGCATTTACGAAAAAATTTCGATTTAAATAATTGAGCCCAAAAAATTTGGGGTTGTAAAAAAATTAAATAGTACAATTAAATTTACAGTTCACAAAAATTTTTGACCATTTTTTTGATACAAAGTGTGTTGAGTGTGGTTTTTTTCGGGAAAGGTTTTTTTTTCAAAAAGGATATTTATTATATGAGAGTTTTATCAGTTTCAAATTGTGTTTTGGTATTTCTGTGTGAAATATTTTGGGGAGGTGTATGGTGTCTGGGAAAGAATTGATTGATTCTAGGCAGTTAATAGATTAAAAATGGCAGATAAGTATAACGTGGTTTTGGAATTTCCCTTTCCCGTGGAAGGAACTTCTGGGGGAATCAGATAGCGATGGGGAAACTGGGGACAAGCACCAGGTACGATGATGGGGGGAGGAAACGAGGAGAGGGAATTTAGGGCGGCAGGAAAAACAGGGAGACGTCCCCGACAGAATCACAGCCAACGCCAACACAAAGATCAGGTTTGAGGAAGAACGAAACCCCGAGAGGGCAAATTTCAATGATGCAACGGTTAAAAATTCAATTTATGAAACAATTGGGAGGGAAAGAAGCGCAGGATAAAAAAACAAAAACCGGAAAAAAAATTGGGGTTACTTTAAACTAAACTGGGGAGAACAAGGCTACTTTGGAAACAAAAATTAGGGGAAAAATAATTCGGCAATAAAGGGCTTTGGGAAACAAAAACTAGAGGAGAAAAAAGGCTACTTTGGAAACCAAATTAAAAAAAATAACCGGCAAAAATGCTTGGAAACAAAACTAGAGGAGAAAAAGGGTTACTTTGGAAAAAATTAGAGGAAAATTCCTCCAAAAAAATGCTTGAAAAAAAATTTCCCGGGAATTCGCAGTTGGAAAATAAGGAAGTTAGAAGAAAAATTTAAAAAGGGCCAGTTTACTGAATTAGCGGAGCAGTGGAAGGTCAAATTTTTAAGAGCGGGGGTTAAAGAAGAATTAGCACGGGAAAACACAAAAACTTAGAAAAAAAATTCCCGGAAACGGGGACTTGAATTAAAAAAAAATTGGACGGAAGGGAAAATTTGAAACGAGGATCGAAACAAATGGGATCTTATAACCGCCGTTATCCACGGGAGATTGAGGAAAAACAAGGAGAGGTTCCAGAAATTAGTTACTGAACAATTTGGGGGTTTCCCAACCCAAAAAAATTAGATAGGGAAAAAAAGGCTTTTTTCTGAACGGGGATGGCTTTACAACATCAAATTAATGATATAAGAATGAAGTGGGAAAAATTTAAAAAATCAATTGAAAATTTACCATCAGTGGGGGAAGGTGTTCAGCCCAGTTTCTCCCGTTTTACTCCAATTTCAGTGCAGTGGGAGATGAAAATCCATGTGTATTTATGAAAGGGTGGATAACTTCTTTTTTTTAAATTGGTTTTCCCGGGAAACAGTAAAAAAAACTCGAATCGTTTATCGATGTTGCGGGTAATCCCGAATCGGGGCAGATAGTTTGGGAATTTTCCCCAAAACTATGGGCCAAACCCTAAAAAAATTTTTATTCGAGATATTAAATAACGAAACCCCAAATAAATTTTTAAAGTTAAGGGGTTGTATGGTCCCGGGGAAAGGGAAGGGACGATGTCCATGCAGGAATATGCAAGGGAAAAATTTAAAATTTGTTTAAAATTATGTACCCGACGATACAAGATGAAGAAATTGTCTGTTTATTAATACGTCTTTTTCCTTTCCTCGACGAAAAATTTTAAGAATCTCTTACCAATGTCCACTAAAAAATTAATAAGCAACTGGGGATTGTATGATGCCACTTTTGGGGTATAATTTAAAAGGCGAAAACAAGGCAAATGCTAATGGTCCCGTAAATGGCAAAAAGCAGGCAGCAACAACATAAAAGTAAAGCAAACCAAAACAGGAGAAACCCCTTTCAAACCGAAAATTACCAAAAAAAAACAAAAATTATGCTAGACAAGACAGGACCTTTTAGGGGTAGGGAAAAAGAAAAATTTATTTTTAGAGGAGTTTTCCAACCCAGAAATAAGGACCGGCAAACTCCGGGGCATGGGGTCGGAAAAAATTTGAAAAGGTTTTTTTCGACACGCCATCCCGCCAAACCAAATAGAACAACAGTAAAAAAGAGGTGGCGGACATTATCAATCGAATTAATTTTAAAATTTTAGATGAACCGTAAACGGGAAAGGGGAAAAACAAAAGAGATTGGATCCAGGGGGGCAGTGTCCGAGAATTAAAGTTAAATGTGAGGGTGTTATACTTGGTATTTTGTTGGGTTTTAGGTTGTCAACTTGTATAGCTGAAAGTTTGGCCCTGAATTAAAGGGAAAAAGGAGTGGAGGCCCCATTGCCGCCGGGAAAACTTTTCTATAGGTGCCCAATGGGAAAAAAACAAAAACCAAAAAAGACAAGGATTTGGGGAAAAAAAAAGAATAAGTATCCCAAATTTTGTCTTAGGGCCCGAACTTTTTTATCCCACTCATACCAAAATTGATTTTATGAAACAAAAAACGGGTTTTTATCAACCCAGAGAACAAATTTAACTTTTAAACCAATAATCAGAAGGGTCTTAATTGATTTCAATTCATTTTGGGAAAACAATTTTTTGGGGGAAGAAGATGTGAACCTACAAATTCCTTGGGGGGTGTGCAGAGAAACGATAATCTTAATGCATAAAAGAAAAAAAAAGTTGATAAATTTGCTTAGGGAAACAAAAAGGGGTTTTGCAAAAACAAGAATCCAGTAAAAAATTTTCAATTGAAATAGAATTAAAGATAAAACACCATTTTACGGAAGGTTTTAAAATGTCATTCCAAAAAAAAACATAAGGGAAAAGGTTTGGGTAAGCTCATTGTTTCCAAAAGGTCAAAAATGATATATCATGAAGGGCCAAAAAACCCCTTATCTAAACCGATAGTGCTCGAAAAAGAATGGGGAAAATAAAAGGGGATGCAAGGCGATTGAATCGTTTCCTTACCGTACGAGACAGACCCTTTCCCTGTTAAAAGGATTTAACTAATCAATTATCCGGCATCAAGGGGGAGTTCAACCGACTTCACTGCATCGTATTGGCCAAAAGCGATAAAACACCTGGTAGACAATATCGGATTTATTCACCGGGAATTTCGTAGTCTTCAAAAAAAGCCATTTGGGCTTAAAAACAATTGCATCTGCTCCTTTTCAATGTCTAGAAAAATTGGCAGAGAGATGTCCAGCGATGTTTTTATCTATATTGATGACGTTTTATTTTAAAAATTTGAAGAACACATGACCTTTTTTATATTTTGGGTTTAAAAAGTCTATTTAAAATAATTTAACCCAATTTTAGAAAAATAATTTTGGGACTAAACGGCCCCAAGGGTTTTGATGGCAGTTAATTTGGGCCAAAAAAGAATATGGGAAAAAAATGCGGAATAGATAAAAAAATGAAAAAACACGAAACAACTTAAAGTTTGTTTGGGTTTGGGCAATTATTACCCAAAATTTATTCCCAATTTCCCCCCATGCCCTTGAAATATTTCTTCCGGGTTTGCAAAAAACACACCAGGAAAGGAAGTGGAAAAGAACCAAAAGGAAAACTTTCCTTTAAAAGCAATGTTCCATTTAGTCGTGTATGATAACTTTGATTTCCCCTTGGCCTTCTATTGCGACCGACAGTACAATCTTGGGAAAGGGGCCATTCTATTTTAAAAATTGGGTAAAAAAAGAAGATTATAAATTTGGGGTCGTATTTGGGAAAAAACCGAAACTGTTTCACCGGGGCGAAAAAAGGGGGCTAAAGTATTTTCAAAAAACAACCCATTGAAGAAACCTTTGGGAAAAATTTATTCATTATTAGAACCCGATCCAAAAAACTTTAGTTTTCTAAAAGATGTCACCCGAATAACGATTTTTCCCCCCCAAGGTGGGTAATTTTTTACAAAATTTCTTTTGGGTACTGCCCAGGAGATGTAAATTTTTTGCCCGATTTTTTTAGAGAAATGGTTCTACAAAGACAATCCAATGCCCCCCCATTTTGTTTCCCGGCCTTTTCCCAATTTATTTTTAATGTAATGGTATGCCAGGCCCAAAAACATTGCAAGATTTTCCAAAATCTGATACGATGGGAAAAATTAAAAAATTTGTTAGAGGGGAAACTTTTGGGCCCCCCCCGATCCAGATGTAAGACGGTGGACGGGCCCCCTTTAAATGGAAATTGGAGGGTCAAGTTTTGCCCCATAAGGGGTAAAAAAACAAACCATTACTTTATCGAGTTTTGGGTACCGCAAAACGAAAACCCGGGATCACCCGCTGGGTACATCTTTTTGGGCCCCTTTTGGGCCGGGAAGAAAACCAAGCAATTAAAATTTTTTTAAAGGGAAAAAAAACAGGTTGACGACAGTTTTCCAAAAGTGAATGTGTCAGAAAAAATAAGAACCCAATCGAAAATTCCGGGGGCCATTTTACCCCAATTTAACCCCCCAAAAAAAAAACGAGTTAGTTGCTATAGATTTGTATGGTCCTTTACCGGGAAAGGGGGAAAAATGACAAAAAATATTTTTATGCATTGATGTGTTTTCCCAAACTAACGCCAAATATCCCTGGGTTTAAAAAAAGGAATACGGAAAAACTGCCTGTATCAACTTTTGGTTCTTTCTTTTGCCGGTCCATATGCAAAAAAGGGGTGACAGATCCCCGGTGCCCAATTCCGAGTGGGAAACCCCGGTTAAGGCCGAACATATGAATGTAAAACCCTATATGTTCTAGCATTAGACATCACAATCTAATTCCCTTTGAGAAAGTTATGAAAAAATTGTCTGGGGTATTCAGAGTCTACGTGTCGAGGGAACATAACGAGTGGTCACTTTAAATTCCCCCACATTAACAAATGGGTTTAATCAAATTTTACCATGATTGATTGGGAAAGACCCCATTTGAAGCCCATTTCAAAACTAAAAAGGGCATCCATTGCAAAAAATTATGAAACAGAGAAAAAACAAAAACAAAAAAATGAAGAGAAAACTTTGGGAAAATTAAGGAAAGCGGAAAACCAAAGAAAATTACAAGCTCCAGGAAAACCTTTTTGAATTGAAGAAGGGGAGAAAAATTATTGGGTTCAAAAAATTTTGGGTTTGATTCGCAAACAGTATCATAAATTTTCAGATTGTTTGGGGGGACCTTTTTTAATTTGTCAATTCCCAAAATCCCAATGTAGCTGTGTTGGGAAAAATGAAAGTGGGGTAATGGAAAATCAAAATTTCCCAAATTTGCGACCATTTAAAGAAAGAAAAAAAATGGCAAAATGATGAAACAAAAAAACCCGATGTAAACCGACAAGAATCATGGAAAAAGGGGAAAAAAAAAAAAAAAGAGGGAAAAGGAGGAAAAAAAAGAAGGAAGATGAGGAAGAAGAAAAGGAGTAGGGGTACAAGAGGGGAAAAGAACAAAAATTGCCCCGACGTTCTAGAATCAAGAAAAAAAAAAAGAGCATAAATTTTAGTGAAAAGATTTTAGGAAAGAAAACAAATCCCATAAAAAACTTTTTTTTTCCCAAAAAGGGGGTTTTGGGACCCCCCCTTTTTTTTGAAAACCGGGTTTCACATACCGCCCTAAGAAAAGGGGGGAAAAGAATATTTTGAAACGCCAACGCGGATGGATATTTTAAAAAATAATTAGAATTTAGAACAAGAGAGACCGCCACCTTATACCAAGGGCGAGACCGGAGGTCGGATGAAAGAAAAGTTCTTTCTGAAGGTAGCAGCTGAACTGGGCGGACGTATGGAAAACGGTACCCCAGGAAGTGACATTGCAGGGATTTCAGATTTTGCACTTTTTGAGAAAACTCTTCTAGAAGACCAGAAGAGGTAATTATTCTGTTATAAATTGATTTAAACATAATCTTAGAAGAAAGATAATAAGAAATGTTATGAATTTATAATGGAAGAATTAGGGAGAGAAATTTTGAATAGATGGCAGTAATTAATAGCTTGCATTCATTTCTCTTTCCAGTTTTTTTTCTCACATGCTTTTCTTATATTTAAATACTCTCTTGAAGTTGGTGCTCATATAAAGGGTGATCTCTGGATTCATTTTCACTCTGAATATCCAGTTGGTCATTAACTGTAATCGAAAATAAAGTAAAATTCATATGAGAGTATTCAAGCATATAAAACTTGAACGAGAAGAAGAAGAAGGCGATTTCTGAGGGAGCAACGGCGTTCTCAACCCGAGGCCACGACGCTTCAAGGCCGAAGCAGCTCGGTGGAAAGGTGTAGAAGGAAGCCAAAGTGGACTGCTCTACGCGGCCGAGAACACAGTAAGGTCGTTCCAAATAAAATGTTTTGTAGGGATAGGAGTGATTCAGTTTAATAAGAAAGCTCATTCTGTATCTATCACGTAGAAAGAAAAAGGAGGGTAACAGATTTACCACGCTTAAAAGATAAGAAAGTAAAGTACATTTTGTTTCCGACTTCTAATACGTGAGAACAGAATCAATCTTTTCTTTCAAAAAGGATTTCAAGATCTAATATTGTAATATAGTAATTAAGAGTTTGTGTAAGAGTATAATTATAATAATAGTCATTCTCTAGATTTTAGAGAGAGAAAGAGTTTCCTTTTTGTTGTAAAAGTAATGTTAAATCAAAAGTATTAATTTTGATTTTAAATGTGTGTTTCTTTCACATTTTGTAAAGTAATATTTAACGATTCTTTCGAATTTCTGAAAGTGTGTTTGTTAAACAATTGGGTTGTAGATGAAAGTAGGAAATTGTGTATTGAGTTATTAGTGTGTGTTTTTTCAGTCAAGAGTATTCTGTATTTGATTTTTTCTATGTGCCATTGTATGTATTTGTCAAAGCATTTTTTAGAATATATTCTGAATTTAGTGAAAAGTGATTCTCACCGAGTTGTTTGTAATTTTGCACCCAATCCATAAACGATTTTCCCGACCTGCCCCCTATTTTTATTTATTGTGTCCACACTGGGTATCATCTGAGCTAGTCGACCATCTGGTGAATTGTGTTCGCCCCCCCCAAGACGTCTCAGGTCGGTGCTGGCCTTGGCTTGTACCGCACACGACTGTGGCTCGCAACTACCGTTGAGTTTCCTCGAAGAAATTAATTTCACTGTTACGTTTCATAGACGTGAGAAGATGTAAGTTTAGGTTATTCAAGAAAGTTCACAATTTGTCAACGTGAAGATAACGTAGGGACAATGTATTGCTATAAATTATTAAAGTTGCTACATTCCGAGGTTCATTGTATTGATTAAACATATTTAGATTTTAAAGGCCATTCTTTTTTAGAATTCCTTTTTATATTAAAATTAAATTCTTAAAGATTTTTGAAAAGAAATATTCCAACTTAACGTTCATAATTTTTATATTCTGAGAGATTTTTCGAAATTGATAAAAATGTGATACAAACGGAGATCATCGTTTCCAAAAGGTTTTTTGTTCCAAACTTTGTGTTAGTGTTCTGTTTGTATTTCTCAACCCTTCACGTCCTGACTCCCTTTCCGCTTGCGCATTAACATAGTGCTCTGTTAGCTTCAATGCTAACTCTGATTCCACACGGAGTGGAAACTCAGTTTTACCCACATCTCTCGGTTTCGTTTCTCTTTCAGCTCCCTCTCGCCCGTACCGTCGCCTCTTCCCATATCCTCTTATCCCTTTCCATCCTTTCTCACGCTTCTCTCATCCTCCCTTTCATCCCTTTTCAATCTCTCATTCATCGTCGTGGGCACTGTGCGGCTCACATAAAGCGCTCCATTCTGCTACAACGCCCCACCTGACGTTGTTCATTGTTCAATCACAACCACACGCCTATAGCATATGGATTGTGTGACATTCCCCCGAAGACCACGTAAGTCGTGTTTGAAAGGAAAGTACTTTTATCTTCCAACTGTGGAGAATTTTAATTAACGTAAAATGATTTTTTTAGTCATTGTGCTGGATGTACGATAAAAATCTGGATGTAGGATAATGAAATACTTTTACGTGCATGGGGCTTCTTTTGTGAAACAATTATACTTACAAAATTGGGGGAATCTAGCAGTACGTCATTAAAATTTGTTTTCCAAAAGATAATAACTTGTGCTTGCGAAAATTAATTGAATCATCTAAAAAGAGCGAGGTTTAACTCGTCTATGTTGAACTACATAATTTTAACAATGGCTCGCTGTGTAAATGGTTTAATTATATTCTGTAAATATATCAACCTCTTCCTCATTGATTTCCTGCTTTGCGATAGCTTTTCATACATTTATTTTCTGCATCTATGTGTTAACTAACTTTATTGAAATATCTGCGGTTCGTATTATAAAAACTTCCAAACTAATATTTTTGACCTGTTTCGTGTCTTAGCCCAAGAAAAAATTACGTGGTGTGTTTTGTTCATTCTTATCAAAAGGAGGGGCATTCATTTTATAGAATACACAGCTTAAAGGATTAAACACTTAACTCAGCAGATAAAAGGATGAAGAGAAAAAAGAACAGTTGCTAGTATACGTACTTCCTGGTGTTTGATTCATTGCTGAAACAATTGCGAGCGATTGGGAAACACAAGCAAGCAGTAATTCGTTTATCAGTGGAAAAATCGCATTCGATTTTGAAAATACAGCTGTGTAGATAGACGCTGCCTTCCTCACCCTGTTGCACCCTGCTGCATACATTCGCTAGAGAACCGACTGGTTAAAGACGTCTCTGAAAGGGATTTAGAGACTACAAAAACACACAAAAGACCATTTATTTTACCCTCTCCTTTAATGTTAAAATCTTTTCCTTATTCCGGTAATCATTTCTAAACAACTTTTGGTCAGAAAACTGATTTTTTATTGAGTTGCCAATGTCCCAAATCGGCCAATATCATTAGAACTGGTTAATAAATTTCAGGACATCTAAAGAAAATACTCCTTTCTATTACTTTATACGTTTAAAGCACAGTGAATATGGATATAACAGAGAGACTGCGGCATCACTTTTTCGTACAGAAATATTTATAAAGATTTTATTTGAGAAACGACTTATAATAACAAACTGAGGAAAGAAGCTCGTGGCTCCTATAATCTGCAGGCTTTGCGTTGATATACTTCGAACAGTGTGTGCTCATGTAAGCTCGTATGCTGGTGTGAACGACCTGGTACAATAAGAGGTCATAAAACGCTTCGTGTTGAGACCCGTACATCCTCTCAGTTCCCAGAAGACCCATTCATTATGACGTCACGAACGTTTGTTATTTTTGAAGCTCAGAGCGTAAGCATTATTATCCTACTTAGCATCTCGGCGTGAAGAGGACATTTCGTGTTTAATCAGTTCAACTCGCTAAGAGCTCGGTGAAAAGTACTGATAACTAATTAAGGTTAATAAAATTGTTGCTTTTGTTTAATTTTAGACTTCAGGTAGAGGGCCTCCAGGATAAGAACCAGAAAAGAATCAAAACCATGAACGTTTTATCACGACTTACACATTTACCTTGCTATTGAGAATTTCATTAGTAAAATAATTTTAAATTAAATTTTCACAACATTGCGTGTTGATATACTTTGTCGTATACGGATTTAGGGAAAAGATGCTGATATGCTGACACAAATAATAATAATATAATAATAATAATAATAATAATAATAATAATAATAATAATGGCAGAGGAAGTATTTGGAAGAACTCTCATCTAATATTTGTTGTTTTTTCTTCAATTATCAAAACACTATTTATAAGAGTACGCCAAGGTCAATGCAGGTTCCTAAATCGTATTGAAGTCTCATTAAACGATTGTTAACTTATAATGTATTGTTACTTGTATCAACACTCTTCGTTTTTGATTGATTGATTTTTTCGTGTTTCCGGGCGCGTCAACTGCTTCGGTCATTAGTCCCGTTAGTGTAGTGCATGTTTTTTTCTCCGGAGATGGCGATGATCTTCCCCCGCTGGATGGCGAGATCCGGCGCCGACCTACCGTCGGCTAGTGGGGTTTCCCTAACCAGGACTCTCCCACCAGCGGGGCACCGCCCCAGCCGAGACAAGCTCTAAGCTCCCGACCGGTCTCCCGGAATATGTGGTAGTGTAGTGCATGCGAGTGTAAGTGTGTATGTAGGGGAGAGGACAGGACAAGGAAGATTAAGGACAGATCGCGCGCGTCCGTGGCCCGTTCGGTAGGGTACTGCTCCGGCATTCGCCTGGTGTTGATTGGAGAAACCACGGAAAACTACTGATCAGAGCAGCCGGCCGCTAGATTTCTCCTCCAGACAGCAACTGAATTCGACCTAGCTGAAGAGCTAGTAACGAAAATTCTGCCGCCATGGGGAGTGGGAACCTAGGACCTCCCGGTCCGAGGCACTGCAGTGACATCAGTTGATGCACTGAGCTACCGCTACCGGTAACACTCTTGGTCATGGTCCGCGACACCCAAATGATAAAAGAATCTTTTTACATTCCTTAAATAATAGTGGTTAATACTACGTCACCTTACGGAACATTTCTCTCCTTTAACGAGAGCAATTACCAAGTTTTCAATTGCAAACTTTCACATGACTACAAGTTTGCAAGCACCTCTGAACGTCGTCTTCGGAAGATTTGGGCGCACCGATTGCCAGACGATTCCTCTCAGTTGCAGCTCGAAGGATCAGGGGGGCACGCAAACTACCCTGCGCCCTGGGGCTGATCGGGAACTGGATCCGCGGGGTGCCTCCATCGAAAACAGGGGCACAGTGGGCAAAAACTCCCAAGTGCGTACACGAAAGCGTATTTGCCTTATGATTCTAAAGAAAAAGTTTCAACTAATAAAAATAAACAGTAAAGAGCTCATTTCCGTTGTTTATATCAATTACACGAAATATGAAAATATTAAACGTCATAGATGCCTTTAAAAAACGGGAAAAACCAAAAGTTTTACCTACGCCAAAGCTCTTTTATGTAGAACAAGGAATTTTCATATTTAACGAATTTATCGTTTATCATCCACTTTCAGCATCTTTAAACGACTATCGTTCAAATTTAGATACATAATCTCTTTTAATAATAATCTGCAAAATTGCTTTATCTCTCCCTATGTTTTCGCAACGTTCCGTTGCGCACTCTAAGGTTGCTAATTTTCATCCGTTCTTTTGATTTGTATTGGACAGATTGCAAATAATGTATTTCACCTGTGTCTGCATGCAAATCACCGTCGAGGTTTGTACCCAATTTGTTCTTTAAAGGCTTTAAAGTTTCGAGCTTTTTTTATCACGCTGGCTGACACATATTGAAATACGACTTATAACAATAGAATAATTATTCAAATTCGTCTTTTTGGGTTCAGTATTTTCCTCAAAAATTACTGCAAACAATTAACAAAATACAACTCAGATTTGGAAGGTGGAAAGAATAAACATATTGATTCCAGACTGCCAACTTGATTATGAGTTGTGATATCGATGTACTTAAAATATCTTTGAATTCTTATTCTGGTATCGTTAACCTTTAAATAAATTTGAATCTGTATACGGCTGTGTACATTTTTAACTTTTCGCCTCCGCGTTTTGAAGTGCATTTCTTACTTTGTCGCCTTACGTAGTTCTTCGTAAGAAGAGAAATTTATTATGGTAATTTAGTTGAAGTTCGTGTAATTTTATGTGCGGTCGTTTTCGACCTATTTTCATACCTGTAAGAGCATTGCGAAGCAGGAGTGGATCTTGGGAGTGGGCGGGGCAGAGTAGAGATCTGGTGTGAGAGTGGGGACAGGGATGGCAGGGACGGAGATAGAGGCAGCCAGGTGGAGTGGGGATCGAGATGGCGTGTGACGACGGCGCAGGAGATAGAGCAGCCGGGTGGGGTGGGTGGGATCGGGAGATGGCGTGTGGGAGGGCAGAAGATAGAGCAGTCGGGTGGGGTGAGGGTGGGGGATCGGGGATGGCAAGTGGGCGGGGCAGAAGATAGAGCAGTCGGGTGGGGTGAGGTGGGGACCGGGATGGATGGCGAGGCAGGAGATGAGCAGCCGGGTGGGGTGAGGTGGGGATCGGGGTGGCCGACCGGCCCGCTGGGAGGGCCTATTCTGAACGGCTGCCCCAGCCCGGCACGTGTCGCGGGCGGGCGAGATACGCGGCCGCGACGGCGCCCGCACCATCGGTTTCCGATGGCGCGATACCCGCCCGCTGCGTCGAGGGCCTATTCTGAACGGCTGCCCCAGCCCGCGTCCCGCCTTCGCCCGTGGCCTTCGCGCTCCCGTGCGCTCCGCCTGCTGCCTCTTGCTGCTCCCCGAGGCTGCAGCGTCGGTGAGGGACCGGGAGAGATAGATGGCTCAACTGATGTCACTGCAGTCCCTCTGACCAGGAGGTCCTATACTTTGCTTTTTCTAAGGTGGAAGCTCTGGTTACTATCTCCTAGTTGGAATTCGGCGCGACTTTGTGCGTCATTCTCAGTCCTGCCGCTAAAGTTGCTTGATCTGCAGCACTGCTTGATACGGTCACGATCATGCGGCATCTTGTGGCAGGACCAAGAAAGATGCAAATAGTCGTGCCGAATTCCATCTTGGAGATACTACTCACAGCCGCCATGTTAGAAAAACCCAAGTATAGGTTCGAGTCCTGACGGTGGCAGGATTTTCGACCCTACCTAGATAGCTAGGTCGAATTCAGTCACTGATTGGAGAATTCTTGCAATCAGCTGATGTTATCGGTAGTTTTCTGTGGTTTCTCCGATCAACACCAGGCGGATACCGGAGTAGTACCCTAACAAAAGGGCCACGGACCGCGCGCGATCTTTAGACCACCATAAACGTTGAAATAATATTTTTTGTAATTATTAGAATGATATAAAAATATCTTCCTTCAAAGGATAGGGCAGAAGTCATGGCAACAATTATTTTTCTACAAGAAATATTAACAGATCAGACAATTTTATTTATCGCGTGAAAGAAATGCTGTACTGATGTGTGTTCATAACTACAGTTGGTCTGTGAGTGTCTCTATTAGCACAGAGAGCAATGTGAAATATGAGTTTCACTGGCATGTTCGATATTTTATGATATAAATAGTTGCAGATTAAGTTGCAATTGCGTTTTTCAATTTAGCTTCCGGTATATCTGCTCTTTGTTGCTGATTCCATGTTAGCTATGACTATCCCTCTTCAATTTTGCAATATAATCTATTCGGTTGCTATCTTTTCTATCTATTAAATTATGAGACGCTTTGTATTTTTATTAGAATTATGTAAGGTGTGTAAAATATAGTTTTTTGTAAATTTCAATCATTACATTACATAATCCTGTGAGATTTTAGTTTTGAATATAGCCAGAAAATTGGTCCTGAGTGACATTACATTTCTCTGAAATTTATTGTTAAAATTTCAGAAAGTTTACTTATTCTCTGTTTTGTTAAGTCTTTTTATCCAGCTTATATTTCATTGTTTAATGTTATTTTTTAAAACAATATCCTTGTAATCCTCAAATAATGCAAACAGGAGATTAAGATTTAGAAAATAAATCTTCGCGAGAATTGAAACCAAGAACAAGGGTCAGTGATTATTCCTGACTTTTACATCAAGCTGCTGACCTCTTCTTTCTCCCAACTCTTTGAACCGGCCTTCCGTACTCCCGAATGAATCATTCATCGAGCGGGCAAAGCTTTTACGGGCTTAGCAGCCGCACCATTCATAAAAAATGAGGGGGCGCACACTCGTGATCTTCTGTGTCGAATTGCCTCAGTCACCACGCTGCTTCTGTGTTTCCCTGCCAGAATGAAACGAGGACGATAGATAAGTACAGTTTTAATCGTAATTCGAACAAAATTATTTCAATTTTTTGTAGCTGAAATGCTCAAAAAAATATTATTAGTAACATGAGGAAAGCTGCACTTGATTAGGCAATAAGTGAAAGACAATTTTAAATTATCAGCAGAAACTATTGAAAAAAAAGAAATAGTTATAATACCACGTGTATATATATATATATATATATATATATATATATATATATTGTAACACACCCACCTACCTATTGTACCTACTTTACCACACGTGGTGGGTCTTGATAGGTGATGGTGGCGTTATGGGGTTGTCTAATCCCGTGACGTCACAATATATATATATAATATAATATATATATATATATATATATATTGAGATATACCAAAATTCCTCTCTCTCACATCTATATCTGCTAAAGATCTTAGCGTCCGGCTTGCTGGGTCAATGGTCACGATATAATTAAATCCTTATTACCTCTATAATGGATTATAGGATCCGCGACTATACAGCGCAGCTGGGAATCTGAAATAGAATGTTTCTATTCTAGTTCATTACTGTTTGGATTGACTAAATGAAAAATCACTTTCTTTCTATAGAACAAATTTAACAAAGTTTATTTTACTTTTTTTATCAAACAATTTAATGAATTTAAGTTAGGCCTTTGATCATGATCTCTTTCAATTTAAATTTTACACCGGTTAACTTATCTTTTCTTCGTTGATGTCCTCGTAGACTTCTCAGTCGAAATATCTTGCATCTTGCCCAGTCAAAGTTCCAACGAAATCCTCTCTCCCTATCAAGCTGTTCTCAAACTATCAAAATTACAGTCGATTACGTCCATGACATAGTCCGAACTTGATTACACTCCTGACAAAGTTCCAATTTATACTCAATATTGCTTCCACATGAAAATATCTACGAACAGTTCAGAAGCGTTTCAGAGCAGATGAAATCTTCCTGCATGATTCATCCTCGAAGACTTCGATTAAACCCTTCATTTTCAAAACATTTGACCGTCTAAACTCTCCCCCAATCCAAGTTTCTCTTCGGCATCAACCCATCTCTTAATGCATTTAGAAAAACAAAACTACATTGTTTATTCACGGTCGTTGCTATGCTCTAGCTCTGGATATTTCATGCATGTTCCACCATATTGTCTCCAAATAAATGTTAATTTATTTTAACTGACATATCGGTATGTCACAATATATATATATATATATATATATATATATATATATATATATATATATATATTTAGAGAGAGTTACGTATAATATAAAATATAGATATAGTATAGTATAAAATATAAAGTTTTATTCCTAATCTAATAACCTTGCCACTCTCTCAAGGATCTGCCAGATCTTGCGTTTCGAGCACCCTGCTCCCAGAACCCCTCTATTTCCTCCAGTTGATCCCTTATATCCGTTTCTACCCTCTGGCATTTCCGCCCCGCCCCCTTTCGTCCGATGAAGAAGGTGGGAGCCACGCGAAGTTCAGCATAAACCCCATACATATCTAATCCGCGGAGGCTCCCCGGTAAGAAATAAGGACAATTCCCGCGCGTTCATTTGCATAATAGGGGACGCACCGCGGTCTTTGAAGGAAGCGGGTTGGGTCCCGGGGCGGTGGTTGAACACCTGCTGGAGTAGTTGCGCAGGGGGGGGGCCCGCTCGCGGGCGGATTGGTTCCGGAAGAGAATTTGCTGGGAGGGGTCGAGGGAGTTCTAGGAACTTGTGGAGCTTGTACGATAAGCGGTGCTGCGGGTGAGTGGAGTTTGAGGCGAGATAGTGGAAGGACTCGAAGATTGGATCGACACTTGGGACGGCCCTTGTGTAATCCTACTACGCTAAAAAAAACATCTTCGCATTCTTGTTTTTCAGAATATAATAATATTTTGGAAGCTGCGGGTTTAAATTATCGGCGTTTGTTGTTCTCTTATAATTTTATCTTCAGTCTTTCATCACGTGCAGACTGACTGGAGTTCTAAACTTCGGGCTTCTGAGAGCATACGCATAAATTTGTTTTCCTTGAAACT
Organism: Teleogryllus oceanicus; assembly: GCA_964035755.1. Taxonomy (NCBI): domain Eukaryota; kingdom Metazoa; phylum Arthropoda; class Insecta; order Orthoptera; family Gryllidae; genus Teleogryllus; species Teleogryllus oceanicus. The sequence goes on from CAXIVR010000008.1 coordinate 62,123,965, forward strand.
GTCCTAAGAGCAGCGACAAAAGCCTTTTCAACAGTTCACGATTGTTTACTCGTGTTCTTTCATCTGTTCCTATCTTTTCTCCTCGACTGCCTTCTTGAAATTCGTGAAAGAAAAAGTTTTTTTTCGATTTCCCAGTCGTGGATAGGTTTTCTCCGAAATTTCTATATGTGGTAAACAAATCTACCGTAACCTCTACCGCGAAAAGTTGCAGCATTCATAAATAAATATTTCATTTGGCTTGTATTAATAACATTTTGAGAAGTTCATTTATTGAAATGTTTTTAAAATATATGTTTATCATTATAGAATCATGATTTTACTCTCTTGAGACATTTCAGAGTATTTACATTCGTTTCGTAGGAAAACACCTGAAGTTTGTTCTGGTCTTATCAAATGCTCAGATTATCGGAGATATCACTTCCGAAAAACCGCAGTATTCGGAACCGAAGAGATTGTTGCTCGCGACTACTAAATAATCCGGATGTTCCTGATCTTCCCTAATGTCACATTGAACGTTGTACTGGTATGCTGCACTAGCGATATCTATCTACTTCTTTTTCAGGAGAGAAATGTAAAAGATATGTGTAAACAAGTAGGAAATGAAATGTAATAATGGTCGCGAAAAACACTACAATAAAATCGTACAGGAATGTACGTTAGAAGCTTACGCCAAATAGATTTGACAGAGCTGCTAAATATTGCAAGAGACTGACAGTGTGAAGAGAGAGAGAGAGAGGTTTCTTAAAGGTTTGCAAATATCTCAAGCTACCTTTGTTCTGTTCGCCCAACTACTTTCCTAGTAGAGGTCCTTTCCAACTGCGGTGCGGTCTATTTTCGGGTAGTTATACAAGTGAGTCAAACTGACTTTTTGAAACTGTCTTTCCGATAAAAATAAATACTGAATGATTTTGTTGTTTTGAAAGCACATAATTCATCCCGACCTTTTACATGAACAAGAAAAATGTTTCTCTACTACAAAGGCCCCTTCGAAGCAAATTGCTCGTTCTCCAGATCTCAGTATGTACAGACCCGCGTTAATAAACATTTCAGTTATGGAAAGTAATGATGTATGCATCTGCAAAGCTTCGGTCTTTTTGTTTCGTTTCTGTAGTTTCACGGATTTGTACACATTAATCATTATGTTAATGAACGAGATGCATATATGTTTCAAGTCACTTTCATATAACATTTGTTCAGTAGAGGTAAATGTAATATTTCTCGTGAATTACGCAACCTCTTTTGGTGTCTCCTAAACTGAGCGTCCCGTCGTACAACGAGAAAGGTGAATTTGGCACCTGTAGCCTCGCAACAGTTCGCACGCCGTGACCCATGACCCCGGGCATTCACGTGAAGGGCGAGACCACCCGAACCACCATCCAGCGGTCGGTCAGAGTTACAATCGCAGAACGCAAGCTCATAACATTACGTCAACCCAACAACTTAGCAGCGGTTCAAAGCGGCCAAGACGCGGTAATGCAGACGTCGAACGGCTTCTCACTTGGCGTCCTGGTTTGAATGCACACCGCGCCCGAGCCACGGAGCAGGGCGTCGCGTCTGAATGGCAGCTGGCGCAAGTACGCAGCTCGGGATTCCCGCAAACGCTCGGCTAAGCTGCGTAAGATCAGAGAGGAAGATTGCGTCTGTCGACGCCAGACTAAAGGCGCCGCCCCGCCCCCGACCTGCCCGCTTGCGAACCCTTTGACAGCGCGTGCGCCAGACCGGCGCTCACCACTATGCTACTCTTTAACGCGCTGCTCTGTGCGGACAGCCACGCGGTGAATGCGATGTCATGATAAGCCAAGCAACGTGTTGCTACTTGGAATCGTCGTTTATGATGTTTCTGTTTGTCTTTCGTGGAATTTTACAATGTTATTGTACTTTTATATAGCTGTATATTTATACACATGTATTCATATATTATTATTTACGTTTTTCTGAGTATGCACAATCTCTCAAGGTGTTTGCTAAGATAGTTTCCTGTTTGACTCCCCCCCCCCAAAAAAAAACAAATTTTCGACGTATTGAAAGACTGTAATGTGGTAAGTTTACTACGTGGTCTCGAAGGAGTGTAGATCTCAGAATGACGGTCAATTTAAATATTATAATCGAATTATTTCTATTATTAAAATAAACAAATAAAACTTTTATAATTCTGTCATTTATTCTCTGCCTCAGTTTGTTCTGAATGTTTTATAGAAGAATTTCCCACTGCTTTGTCTTATTGTTATTGGTATAGTGTGTTTGTTTACTTCTGTAAGTCTCAATGTCGGTCGTGTCATGAACAACTTCTCTCTTTCCGCCATTCTAAGTCCATTCCGCCAATCTTGTTTGAAGAAATCGGCCGTGAATTTCATTGGGTATTTTCATTCTGCTGAATGTATACCACCTTGTTTGATCTTACACATACTACACTACAAAATATTTCTCAATAATGACTATACTGTTTTATAGATTTACTTCGTATGAAAGAAATAATGCTATTGATGAATTATAATTGTTTTCTTTTTTTCTTTGAAATGTACACATTACACTTGTTTAATTTTTTTCATGTTTTGTACAAGTTTAATATTTTAACTCAGAATTTACGTCATCATCACCGTTTCACACAACACTCACACACCCTCCTCTCTCTTCTCTCTCTCTTCTCTCTCTCTCTCCTCTCCTCTCTCTCTCTCTCTCTCTCTCTCTCTCTCTCTTTCTGATTCGCCCACATCCCTGTCTCCCCGACTCTCATTTCCGCCCGCCTCTAACCACCGGTTCGCTGCCCGCCGTCTGACGTTCACTTCTCCGCATCCTAGGCACCCCACCCCCCTCCAGAAGCTTTGACGTCGCTCTTTCCGTCTTTACTTTTTGCCTCTATCTCCTATCCTCTCTCACCCCCACTTTTTCTCTCCCTCTCCGCGTTCTTCTCCAGCCCCTCCCGGAGCTGCTGCTGCATAGAATCCAGGGCATGTCTGCTCGTTCTAACGGAGCTCGTCATGCGTCGTCAGGCCGCACTGACGCCGCTTTGATCGCGTTCTATAAGCACACTGAGGAATTACTTCGGGGGACGGGGATAGGGCGGGGCTCGGCGCGAGGGCAGAGCGGGGCGGGAACCCGGGGAGGGGTTCGTGGTGGAGTCTTGAGGCGGGGATCCGAGGCGAGGCTCGGGGCGGGGACCCGGGATGGAGACCCTTGGCGGGGATCTGAGGCGGGGACCTGAGGCGGGACCGAGGCGGGACCGAGGCGGGGACCAGGCGGGACGAGGCGGGACCGAGCGGGGACCCTGAGGCGGGGACCTGAGGCGGGGACTCGGCGAGGCGGGACCAGAGGTGGGGACCAGAGGCGGGGACCGAGGCGGGGACCAGAGGCGGGGACCAGAGGCGGGGACCAGGCAGGTCGGCGGACCAGCGGACAGGCGGGACGAACCAGGCGGAGCCGCGGGGATCCAGGACTGGCGGGACCGGCGGACGGCGGGGACTCCGACAGGCGGGGACGGGCGGATCCGAGGCGGGGACCAGCGGGCCCGGCGAACCGAGGCGGGGACCGAGGCGGGACAGGCGGGCGAGGCGGACCGAGGCGGGGATCCTGGGCGGAGACCGGCGGGTCTCGAGGCGGGGATCGAGGCGGGATCCGAGGCGGGGATCCGAGGCGGGGACCGGGGCAGGGGACCGAGGGGGACCGAGGCGGGGACCGAGGCGGGGACCGAGGCGGGGACCGAGGCGGGGACCGAGGCGGGACCCGAGGGGACCGAGGCGGGACCGAGGCGGGACCGGCGGGATCCGAGGCGGGGATCCGAGGCGGGGACCGAGGCGGGGACCGAGGCGGGACCCGGGCGGGGACCGAGGCGGGACCGAGGCGGGGACCGAGGCGGGACCTGAGGCGGGACCGAGGCGGGGATCCGAGGCGGGGACCCGAGCGAGGACCGAGGCGGGGACCCGAGGCGGGGACCCGAGGCGGGGACCCGAGGGCGGGGACCCGAGGCGGGGACCCGAGGCGGGGACCCGAGGCGGGGATCCGAGGCGGGGACCTGAGGCGGGGACCCGAGGCGGGACCCGGGCGGGGACCGAGGTGGGGAACGAGGCGGGGACCGGGCGGGGACCTGGCGGGACCCGAGCGAGGCTCGGGCGGGACCCGGAGCGGGAACCCGGAGTGGGGCAAGGGCCCTGTGGGGTGTGAGAAGGGCTTGAGCAGTGCCGTAAGGTTATGAACCGGTAGGGATGTAGCGGTTTATATATAATGTGGCGGTAATAACGGAGAGGTGGTGCTAGCATTGGAGAACACACAAAAACAATTTGTTCCTATTGCTAATGCAGGGCTCGGGCTGCATTTTCTATATGCTTCTACGTTTTATTTTCCCCCATCGCATTGATCTAGCTCTCATGCATATTTCCTTTTGATCAACTATTTAATGCGCTGTTTCAAATTGGAATTAGAAGTGATTATTTTCGTAAATTCATATACTACTTTATGTATAATGAATTGATGCATTACAAGCATTTGATTGGGTTTTAAATCTAGTGAATAAGACGAAGAAAAGTATAGACGTTCATTTTAACCAAGCATCTCCACTGTTCAGTAGTTCCCGCATTCAAAGGAAGAGGCGAATCACCTTTGGGTGTATCACATTTATGCACTCTACATACACTTATTTCTCTGTTGTAGTTCTGGTTGTACTCAGAAACTCCAATATCTTCCTTTTGTTTTGAGTTTTCCCAATATTACCAATAAAGGCCTAAATCAGTCGTGGTTTTCTTTCTCAAAACTTATGATTACATATTTCATTATATAAAATAATTTTTAGATACTAGTAAAAGCGGTTCTTTCAGGGTATGAGTAGCGTGCTAAAGGATCACTTTTTAGCACTACTGCTAAATCTGAGGCGATCCTCAAGTGTTCAGATAAATATGTCAATGCAATAAAGTAAACAAAATACTTTTGTCTATCAAAATACCTTTTATATTAAGATCAGTATAGCGAACCACAACCATTCTACTTGAAAAATAGAATGTCACTTTTACCACTCGTCTCGTAAATAATTATGTAATTACAATCAAACCATTGTGCTGTTTATTCCTCTTGTAAGATATTAGTACGAATAGGATCTGCAGTTTTTAAGTTTCGTCAATCAGTTGCAGTGTGAATGAACACTGGAGGCGTGAACTGTTATCTGTTGCCACTCCGTGTAAGGCAGGATTTTAGTCATAGTTGCCAATGTTTCAGTCGTCAAACGGCGACCGTTCTAAAGGTGAAATGCAACATTATGTGAAATCACGACCATCTAAATGTTGACAATTGTGCCTAGGACGCGGCGTGTTCCGTCCCGGTCAGACGGAATCTGCTGATTCAGACCGCGTAAGTGCACAATTCCGTGTGCATTGTTGACGCACCCGTGGTTTGATTGATGGATTGATTGATTCGTGTTTCCGGGCGCGTCAACTGCTTTGGTCATTAGTCCCGTTAGTGTAGTCCATGTTTTTTCTCGGGAGATGGCTGTGATCTTTCCCCGCTGGATGGCGAGATCCGGCGTCGACCTACAGTCGGGTAGTAGGGTTTCCCTAACCAGGACTCTCCCACCAGTGGGGCACCGTCCCAGCCGGGACAAGCTCTAAACTCCCGACCGGTCTCCCGGAATATGTGGTAGTGTAGTGCATGTTAGTGTAAGTGTGTGTGTGTGTGTAAGAGGAGAGGATAGGACAAGGAAGAGGAAGGACAGATCGCGCGCGGTCCGTGGCCCGTTTGGTAGGGTACTGCTCCGGCATTCGCCTGGTGTTGATCGGAGAAACCACGGAAAACTACCGATCAGAGCAGCCGGTCCGCTAGAATTCTCCTCCAGACAGCAGCTGAATTCGACCTAGCTGAAAAGCTAGTGTCGAAAATCTGCCGACGTGGGAGTGGAACCTAGGACCTCCCGGTTAGAGGCGCTGCAGTGACATCAATTGATGCACTGAGCTACCGCTACCTGTTTCACAAGTGGTGTTGCGGTGTCTTGTGCAACTCGCAGTATTTGTGTGTCCATCAGTTGCGCGTCAACCAGACGTAATCAACCACAGGTAATGAGAAATCAGTAGAGAGTGACAAAAATATGTTTAAACCGAAATAACTTAATATTCGGTAGCATTACTTACTATAATAATTTTACTACTTCTGATGGGGCCTACTTGCTATAATTAGGTATTATTTAATCATTTTTTTACTTTATTATCCAGAATGTTTTTTTAGTATATACGTAATCTTTTTCACTGCTAGGAAATTATTTAGGCATTAATTTTGTTATTAGAAAGCGGGTATTTCTTCAGTGAAAAAGCCCATACCAGGCTGCCCTACGAAGTGACACAGACACTGCGGAATAAAGGCGTTGATACAATAGAAGCGGACCCCGGTGCTCTCATCTCCCGGATGCTCTTGAGGGACAAAACCTGGCGGGGCTGGGGACTGAACAAGTTGAGGGTCCTTTTTTTGGAGTGCGGTTTTTCCGCTCCTAACAATGTGCTGAAAGAATGGCGTGATGTAAAAATTAGAACGAACTGAAAGACAAGGATGAGTTTTCGCTTGATCCACGCTCAACCAAATACGCAATCAATCACGTGACTAATATGGTAGCATGATACGAACGTAGAAATTTAGGGAAATATTTTTTTTTTTAACATTCGTAGAAATCAATATTGAAAATAAGGTTAAAAAAGTGTACTTTACTCTTTATTCATATCACACATCGCCTGTGACAATATTGTCGGTCGTAAATCTCTTTCAAATTCCATGTGGGGTACCCTACTCATGTATGTTCTCTCCTGCCCTGATTGAGTAGGCTCAGTAAAATGATGGTAAATGGACTAGAGCAATTAAGGAATGATAGGCAGGGAAAACTGGAAAACCCCTAGAAAACTTGTCGCAAACACACTGTTCACTGCAAATTATCACAGGTCAACCGAGTATTGTCTCCAGCTCCCGGCTGTGGAAAGTGAACGGTTTGACCACTATGCAAGGTCAGCTCAAGTCCTCCCCCGGAAAACTCTTTACTCAATGTTATAATTAGTGCATAATCAAATACAAGTTTTAAAATTCCCTCTCTCCCAAGACCCACTAGGCAACAAATGCCATTGTTATGGATTACCACTAACGGAAGTACAAATTTAAGGGAACATTATAGAACTTAAACAAAAATTTGGATTATGTATTGTAGATTCAAACGCTTTGTAATAAGGCGCACATTTTTTTTTAAATGATGCTTCTCGTTTTAATCATGCTCTCTAAAATAGGGTTTCCATTAGAAACGCAAGGCCTCCGCTCTTTGTCGTCCTTGAAGGAAGAGGGAAGGTGACGGACAAGCTGGGGAGTAAGGAAGCTCTAGGGCGCCTCTTTTTGGCCCGTTACAATACGCTGCTCGAGTGGTATGATAAGAAGATTCGAGAGTATTCTAAAACGCTGTGCGAATCTTTATCTACATTCCACACGCACAAATACGCAATGAGTCACTAGACAACGGAGATTTTGATTCGAATGTTCAGGTTGTGGTGAGTTAGAATTCTATGAGTGAAACCATTTAATGATTATTTACAATAATTCACCCAAATGTATGGGCTTCAGTGTTATTCTCAGAGCTTCTTATACGAATACCCCTTACTCAGCTAGGAGTTGCGCAATCGTGTACCTTTCTCCTTATATCACAAAGTGGCCTAAACCCTATTTCCGGTATAATATGAATGTTTAATGAGCATATTTTTTTAAATACTCGTTATGCTGCATCAAAATAGATGCTTAACAACCAGAGGTATCACTACAATCTTAAAATAAAAACATATCGCAGACACTGCAACAAAGCACACCCTTTAAAGAACCGAATAAAGCAACCAGCTGGAGGCGAACAAGTTGAAAAGGGTTGGTTGGTTGCTTAGTGATACCGAGCGCGTCAACACCTTGGATCAGTAGTCCCGTAAGCGTACTGCATGTTTTTTCCTCGGGAGATGGCGGAGATCTTCCCCCGCTGGAAAGCGAGATCCGGCGTCGACCTACTGTCGACAAGTGGTATTTCCCCCCTAACCAGGACTCTCCCACCAGCGGGGCACCGCCCCAGCCGGGACAAGCTCTAAGCTCCCGGCCGGTCTCCCGGTAAATGTGGTAGTGTAATGCATGCTAGTGTAAGCGTGTGTGTGTGTGTGTAAGGGGAGAGGATCAGACAAGGAACAGAAATGAATGATCGCGCGCTGTCCGTGGCCCGTTTGTTAGGGTACTGCTCCGGCATCCGCCTGGTGCTGATCGGAGAAACCACGGAAATCTACTGAACAGAGCGGCCGGCCTCTAGAATTCTTCTCCAGACAGCGACTCGATTCGACCTAGCAGGAAAGCTAGTGTCAAAAATGCTGCCACCGTCAGGACTCGAACCTAGGACCTCCTGGTCAGAGACACTGCAGTGACATCAGTTGAAATACTGTTTTTTTTCACTTTCCCCTCACCAGTAACCCTGGTGAGGCGGGAATTTATTCAATGACTGGATACAATTTAACTCCAGCGTTTCCGCTTATGGAGTTTCGGGGAGGGCAATATCTTAAATATACTAATTATTCTAACAACTAAAACTATATACAGTGCCTCTTTGGGCGATTGAAGTTTTAATATGAAAAGAAAAATGGATTTGTTGTCAGTTCGTTATGGAAGTTGTTCACTTTCTTCTGTTTTCGTTTTGTTTCATTCACTCACTCATTTATTCTTAAACTATATATATAACACATTCACGCGCGCATTCATACCACACGACACAACTCATCACTTAACACTATTTACACTTTATACACTATACACTTTTGGTTTACGCCACGGCGCCGACTTTACTCAGGCGTCCGTGGCGCCGCGACGTTTTCAGGGCCTGGCGGTACAGACCCTGAAATACTGAGCCACCGCTCCCTGTGAAAAGGGTTGTTTTTTTTTTAACCCGCAACAATATCCAGGGCGGGCGTCGCAATGTGAGCCACTCACCGCCCCTCCTTAGCTTCGCCACTGGCCCGGCGCGCCCGCCGCCCCAGGCACGCCCCGACAAGCAAGGCCCCCGCCGACACCCGCTCCCGCGGGCGCCTCGGATTGCAGCTTCCACGAAGCCCCTCCACTCGCACAAGCACACGCCCTCTCGCGGATCTCGCCGGCAATTAAAGCTCACTCGCCGAGGATTTGCGACCCACCCCCTGCGCCGGCTCGAGTGTTCTGCTTTGAAAGGATGGGGCGACACAGGTTTGGTTACGCTGTTGTTTGTTTGTTTTTTTCGTGGAGTGTTGTTCTGGGGATGGGAGTAAATGTAAAATATTCATGTCACGATAACGTCAAAGGAACATACCGCACAAATTAGTCTTGTCGCAGAAATTAGTCTGCTGGATTAATTCATTGAATGTAACTATGAGGAAACATATTGTACTGCATTTTCCCCTTACTTCATACGTTATAAAGAGAAAATACGGTAATGCTGCGGCAAAAATTGACGATATTTGGACAGAAAAAGCCGTTCTGTGGGACTCTCGTATGAAAAAAGTGGATAAATCTCCTTTCTTTATGGAGTAAATTTCTTCTTGTAACACGTTGTGTAGTCGGAATCCACGTTTTGTGGTGTTTGATATAAAAAAATTGATTGAATGTAAAACGTCTGTTTGTTGTCTAGTCAACACTTTCGCCTAAACCGTTGGCACGATATTCTCCAAAATTCATTTGACCCAATAGCTCTGAACTCCTCCGATGCTCTGAGAGTTTGAAACGTATGTTTTTTTTTTTTATTTTTGAGGCTCCTTTACATGAAGCCTCAAATTTCCTAATTTTCTCCAAAATGGCTCCAAATTGTTGGATTAATCATTACCCTCGAGTAACATAGAGACAGGTTAAATAAGCACAGATCTCATTATAGCCAAAATCTCTGATTTTTCGAAAATTGCGATAGTTCAAATTTTTGTCAGCGTCTTCCTACAATTACATACAATATTGAAAGGAAGGATTTTTCTGCTTAATAAAATCAGCATAAAGACGGATATTTAAATGACGTCATGTACAACTTTTTTTAAAAATACGTGTAGTTTTCGTGTAATTTTGCATCAAATATTAGCATTTTTAAAGAAATATTTCCTTAAAAACGGCTCAATTTTTTTCTTTAAATGTTTTCCTCTGAAAGAGTGAAGGGCGCTTAAAAATGGCGTGGCGCAAATCTTATTTTGTTGAATAATCTGAAAATTGGAAAAGCTCCAAAAGTTATAAGTATTATCTATTATCGGTTTGATAATTAGATGTACCGAATTACACCAAGTCCTGGACATGTTAATTTTAACTGAACAAATTAGAGGAATCATTCGTATAAAAGTTACCTTATCAAGAATCACTTCAAGGAGCATCACTGTGGGGAAATCGAAAGTGTTATTAATTAAAACAAAGCGACTTTCAATTAATTGTAAATGTAAATATTACACACATATGATTGTGTTCCTCCCTTTGATAAAGTATTATTAGTGTGCTACTTTCAGTGATATTTTCACTTCCTCAAGTTATTTGTAGGACAAGCATTAAGGGAGAAACATTGAAGGGCGAACTCGCCTGGGCGATTACACCGAGACCGCAGCCGCTGCTCGGACGAAACGAAAGCAGCGCGGTGTAGAAACCTGCGCGCTCCCAGTGGAGAGGGGAAGAAGCAGGCACATTGTCTTCTTCCTCGAGGGCTGAGGGCGGGGCCGCGCGAGCGACCAGCGTCAGATCCTCGCGGATCGGTGGCGCTCAGTGGGCCCAAATCGTACTAAATGACTCGCGTTGCGTCGGTGAAAATGCTGAACATAATTTTAAAAATATATAGTATTAACAATTCTTTGCACTTTCCAGCTGGTCTGTGTATTTGCCATGATCAGACTAAACACTTATAAAATCACTTGTTGGTATGTAGATTATCAATTCAGATGAAAGCGATACTGTCTTCACATCGAAGTGATCACATTCTATATTCTTACATCACATGCATGCACAGAAGGAAATAGTGGTTCACAAAAAATCGCGAGAGAATGAATAACGGAGTTGTGCTCAGAACAAAATTAATAACTCTATCTTCTGAGAAATGTTTGCGTAGATAATAGAAGACCATGTTCTAGAAAAAAAAGTAATGAGTTCTATGTAATGAGTTCAACGTAAAATGTAAGATGGTTTTCTTTCACCACCAACACCAACACCACATCATTCCACACCACACCAACCCACTCACAAAATAGTTTATTTAAAAACTTTGAAAAGTAAAATGTACAGGTGTTGATCATTTTTAATTGTGTTGCACCTAAAAAATTCAGAAATTCACCCAGAAATTGAAGTATTTTAAATTGAAGGTTTCCATATAAAACCTCATAATAATTCAATTGAAAATCCTACAAAATATTAGTTGTCACAAAATAATAAGAGGCAGTGAAATGTTATCCGAGGGTTGCGACAAAGATCTTGGATTCACTAGCTTTGCGTACCTTTCGTGACATTTTAAAATATTATTACCTAATGAACTTTAAGCGATACTAGATAAAGTTTCCTTCGTTGCCAGTGTATTTATTAATCACAATCATCTATTAGACATGAAAAAGAATTAATATGTATTCTTCCTCCTACTCTTGGCCCGCTATGGTTCAACCAGCCTCAACCCGCACGCCTTGTTCTTCCACGATCAGACATTATCGTTTTGTTGTTTGCTACGATTGTTGTTACCATCATCGTTGCTCTAGGCAGCTCCAAACCGATGCATTGTTGCTATTTTCCTGGAAATTTCTAATAAAAATTCTGACCTTCAATTACTCTGATCTTTATTGGACTATTGGAATAACTCAAAAAGTATTTAGTAGGAAACTAGTGACCCACAGCCGCAAAAATGCAGTCGAACAAACCCATAAAAAATGGTTTACCGGAGAGTGCACACTCGCTGCTCAAGAACAAAAACTAAAATACTCTCGGATAAAGGCCCTTTTTCTCGGTACAGTTTTCATGAAGATTATCATCCTGAAACTGTACAGAAACTTCGAGATCCCAAAGTAGAGGTACAAAAGCCAAAAGTCTTGTTTCGACGGTCTACACGTGTTCTGTTCGAGTCGCCTCAAGACGCCGCCAGGGGCTCTGCCGGCACAGAAATGTAGCCGTTCGGCTACATTCATTCGCGACATTTGTGTACGTGCGTTCTAATCTACTTTATTATTGCTATTTAATAGCATGGTTGTGGCTGCGAAGGTTTTAGTGGGCGAGCAGAAAAAAAATGCTCCGAATGGAGGGAGTCTTGGTTGCAGAAGTGAGATTCAGTAATCTCACATTTTCAAGAGGCAGTAAAATAAACTCACCAGAAAATCCGAGAACTTGAGTCAGCTTCGCCAATACAAAAAAAAACTCACGAATCGCACCTAACTTCATATAGCCACAAAATTGATGATGATTGAAAAGAATGGATGATTTCCGCGGTAAAAATGCGTTAGTGAGTAACCTGCCACTAGAGGCTTTAGAGTCAAAGTACATTTTCCGTATGAAAGAAATCGAACATGTTCAAACGATTTCATGTAGAAATCATGCAGTTCAGGCTGCACGAAAACTGTGCTATGTAAAATGGCCTTAATACTGCAATAAATTAATTATTGTAACAATCTTCAAAGAAACTGCATTATTATACGAATCTAGTATATGTTTTCGTATATATTTTACAACAGTCCTTTATGTGCCAAGAATATCAAAAATCTATTGCAATACACAACACGTAAATAGCAAATATTTAATGGTACGCGGCCTCTTCCTTAGAGCATTGCTGACGCATAATGTCAATGTGTCGTGGCCAGTGCCGCACTGACTTTGAGAATTCAGCCGGTACTTGCAATGTAAAAAAGGAGGAATGCCGTAATCAAATATTTTCATTTTCAATGAAAATGGAAACTTTAATTTTTTATTTTTCACAAATTTTTGGGTACCTAGCAAATCGTAGGCTCCTCTCGCAAGATCGGAGGTTGAATAGTTTTCTTTAAAATTATGTGCGTCTTAGAAATTATTAATATTGTGTGTTTTTTCGAAGTTCTGGTTATCGAACGAATCCATAAACACACCTCAAAATACGGTACTAGAGTCTGCTTAGTTTCCTTTCGATTTCTGGCACATTGGCAATTAGTAGCATAAATATTATGGGCTTCCAGAAATGTTTAATTCATTTTGATGAATTTATACTCTGTTTTAAAAACAATTGCGAAAAATCAAATTGTATCCTAATGGTAGGAAAAGAGGACTAGAGAACTTTTTACGGTATTTCGAACAGATAGGAACTTTTATCTTGTTTTGAAGGTTACGCGTAACAAAATTTAATTAAGATCGGAATAAAATTGTATATTTTATAAAAACAAACAAATAAATCTTCTTGTGTTTATAAGAAAAATAACTTGAAAGATATACCCCAAATTATGCCGATAAAACACTCTCATTTCAGTCAAAACCCTGTCGAAATTGGTTCAGCCGTTCCTGAGATTACTTCAAACAAACACAGACAAAAATCGTAAAATAAATGAATTGTTTTATTAAATAAATAACAACATGTAAATAACGTGTAAATAACGACATGAAGTTAAAAAGGATTTATTTTTAAATCACGGCTTCTAGTTCGCGTCCTTTTCGTCAGTAATTCTCATCATTTTAGCGGAAAAACAGACGCGATTGAAAATGTTTTAAATACACTCGTGGGTGTAGATGAATTTGCTTTCTGTCGATGTTGATTCCTAGTCTACGTATCCTCCTGTGAACAAGTTCTGCTTATCTACAAATTTGCTGCTAGAACAGTCCCGATCTCACCGACACTTCGCGGAATCTTTCTGTTGCCATTACATGTACCTTAACAATCTGATTGCGTGATATATACACTGCATCATGTAATTAGTCTTCATTATTATGGTGTCCAGTACCTAAGCGTTTCAACTTACCTAGACTATTCTACTCACGAGTTGATAGTTTCAATCCGGCCAATAGCGTTTTATAATAATAAGATGGTTATAAACTAATCACTGGCGCCCAGAACCGAAAAGTGTATAACTATTTTTCACTATCTTATTACCGCAGGTGACATTCAACTGTTTTGGAAAATAAATAAATATTCCTTCAATGACGGAGTCTGCAGTAATTAATAAAGCATCTGAAGCAACCCGCAACCCATCAAGAATATTTTTCGTTATTTTTAACATTATGTTCATACTATTTAATCGAATTATGACTTTTATTTTTGAAGTAGTCTAGCCGGATTCCAATCGTGATTTGAAACTTATCCATAAACGCGTAGCAACAGGCGGACATATTTGGGTGAAATTACTCGTGAAATTACTTTCGAATTGGTAGTAAATTACTTACGAAACACTATTACATTACTTACATTGCACTATTTCTTTAGTACATTACACTAGCGAAATTATTATCAATAGATAATGAATTCACTTATCACTTTCCAGTACTAGGCAAGACTTCAACCCAACAAAAAAATTTTAATTCATTACATGTGTAATTAAAAATATAAACAAAAACCAAGGAAAGATCGCGTGACATTTGTGCACGTGTTTATAAATTTTTCCCTGTTGGGATCAAGTGGTATTTTTCCATGGCTTTGAAACGATTAACAAACCCTTAGGAATAAATATAAAATGGCGGTAGATTAGAAATTTATAGGGCAGGCTTTGTAAAAACTCATTTCTGCTATCGAGATAGAATCATGAGATTGGATAGTCCTTGTAAACAATTGTCTACGAAATATACTAATAGAAAAACGATATAAATAAGACTTGAGCTTCACTGTGAACGAAGATTCCTACTTTCTTTTGTTTTTCACATTGAGAGATGTTCGACACCTGCACCAATACTTACAATTTACATACAGAATAACATACATTACGGCGTGAAATATCTTTTCCTCCTGACTGCTTCTATGAAGGATATATGAATTTTTTATTCAATCACTTCGTTTGCGCTAGATCATTCTTGTGTAAGTCGAAATTGACAATACTAGGGGTATCTAGAAAGTAAGTTTCTCTTTCCCGTCAAAAAAAAACCACAATTACATGGGGGGGAATTAGAGTAAATGCAGCACATATTTGACTATTTTTTCACATAATTCCCATCAGAACAGATATTTTTCCTACCGTGAGATCAACATTTGAATTCTTGGTCGTAGAAGTCTACCACTTGCGACCCTACGATTCTGAAAATTTGCGTCACTGTAATACATGAACAGGAATTTCTTGAGTTATGAGAAAAGATAGAAATGTATGACAACGCATATCTTACTCAGTTGTCGAATCGCAGACTTCGCCTTCGCGAATTCGAATTCTGCTCTATCGAATTTCACAAACATCAACATACTCTATAAAATTATAGCGTAATGTTCCGTGGTTTCTCCGATCAACACCAAGCGAATAACAGAGCAGTAGTACCCTAACAAACGGGCCACGAACCGCGCGCGATCTTTCCTTCCTCTTCCTTGTCCTATCCTCTCCCCTTATACACACACACACTTACACTAACATGCACTACACTACCACATATTCCGGGGGACCGGTCGGGGCTTAGAGCTTGTCCGACTGGGGCGTGCCCCGCTGAAAGGAGAGTCTGGTTAGGGGAACCCCACTAGCCGCGGTAGGTCGGCGCCGGATCTCGCCATCCAGCGGGGACGATCCCGCCATATCGAGAAAAAACATGCACTACACTTACGGGACTAATGATCGACCAAGCCAGTTGACGCGCTCAAAACAGGAAAAAAATCAATCAAATTAATCAATCATCATGCCCATAAGAATCTCACCCTCCCAGTTTGAGGGAAATTCCTCTCCACAGTGTTGGGAACACTGTGCGTCGGGCGCGCCTTGCTGGCGGAACATCGGGCTGCCCGCGGCCGGTAATTCCCTTCCCGGCGAGGAAGGTCGGCGAGAGCGAGAACGGCGGCGGGGGCGGAGCGGGGCGCACCGCCGTCCTAAGCCGTCGTAAGCCGGCGCTCGCCGCTCCCAAACCGCCCGCCCGCGCCGGCTCGCTCCGGCTCGCTCCGGCTCGCCCCCTCGCTCGCTCGCTGGCTCGCTTTGCGGCGCCACTGCGAGCTGCCGCCCCTCTCGTGCGCGCTCGCCCCCGGCCACCCGACCCGCCACCGCCGCGGCTCTCGCCGGACGTGTCAAAGATACCCCCCAGCTCCCAAAAGATACCTCCGTGCGACGACTTTCGCCGCACTGCATCTCCTTGAAAACGAACCTTTTCTCTGTGCGGAGCTTCGACTCTTCTCCTTCCCCTCCACTCTTTCCCCTGTTTCATTCCGTAATTTCGTCCTACTGCTTCGCCTCCTTCCTTTTTTCCCTCTTCGTTTTTAATTTCATTATTCCCCTCCTTGTACTCCTCCTCATCCTTATTCTTAATTACATAAAACCTAAGGTTGTATTCACTTTGATAGTATTTGAAATAATTGTTGTGCAATTGCTATCAGAGTAATTAAGTCATTGGAGTAGAAACGCAATTTGCATCGGAAAGAAGGAGCTTATTGTAATTGTGGATGTATCACACCCTCCTCTGTAGATACTAAAATATGCACACGGGAAAAGTGCATTTATTTCGCAAACTAGATAGATTTACGCATGAAGGACTTGGTCCTCGACAGTTGTGTAAATAAATAGATGTCATAAGTTCATTTTTACCAGTAATCTTTTACACCACGTATGAATGAAAAATACTAATTTCTAATGCGCACAGAAATTGAAAGAAAACTTCTGCCTCTGGCCTTGTGGGATATGTCTGTCCTTTCTCAGATACCCAGGAATTTGAGTGTGTGGGGTGTGCGTATATATAGTAAAAAATTGACATTGGCCATATAAACAGAAAATCTGTAAAATCATCGACATCGCTAAAGATATTGTCTCTTCTTGCACCACTATATCACTGGTTGGCCAATGTGCGTAGAAATTGAAACAAAACTAGTCAGTGTCCGACCATATGAGGGGTGTCTGTAGTTTAGTTAGACCCTCAGAGACTTAAAATATATCTGTATTACTAATTTCCTATGACCGCAGAAATTAAAAAAACTATGCAGCTTTCGGCCATGTAAGAAGAGTCAATGCTGTTGTTAGATACCCAGGAACTCGAATAGGAACCAGGAACAAGAATACAAAAATAATGAAAGGGTTTCGATTTTGACTTAGGTATGAAAGTATTTAATTATGTTAATCCGTAATTTCTAATATCTGCGATTGCGACAGTATTCTTATACTCAATGGTCATGACTTCCTACAGAGCTTCCGTCATACGACAAGGAAGAAAGAAAGAGTCTTCACTTCTTCCGTTTCGGAAGAGGTACTTTTTGCTACTCCCGAATCCCTTTTTTGAAGGACACAGTTCAACTAATTTTTTGCGTGCCTTGCAATTCACTAGTATTGGAATATGAACACAATTCAATTTATCTAATAATAATTTAAGCTTAAATGAGAGGTCATCGTCAACTTTCGAGTTGGAGTGAAGTTTCTTCAAATATAAAACCAGCCTTAAATCTCTGGTGTCTGTACATTCTCTCTCCAAAGGTCTAAAATCCTTAAGCCACTACGTCACACGGTTGCCCTAGGTATAGTAATGCGTGAATGCAATTGAAATGAAGAAAGAGAATATTGAATGTCCGTATCTGAGTGCGTTGCTAAGCTTCAGAAGGAAGCAGAGATGTCTTCCATTTAAGGATGATGGCCGTAAGGACTTCCTCTCAGCTGCCGACCTCCGTGTGGTGGTTTTCCACTGAGATATTTGTCTGAGAGTCCTTGACCCGCGGCAAAATGTACTCACACAGTGAAACGTATCCATGGAGAGACCGAATGGGATGCTTAGGGCATAATCTCCTGTCACTGCAGTACCTCTTACCGGAAGGACCTGTAGGGCGAGTCCCGACAGTGGCTGGTTTTTAACACTAACTAGATAGCTAGGTCGATTTCGGAGTCTGAAGGAGAATACTAGCGGCCGGTATTTTTGATCTGTAGTTTTCTGTGATTTCTCCGATCAACACCAAAAGGTAAATGCCGGGGCAGTACCGGAACAAAACGGTCAACGGACCGCACGCAATCTTCCCTTCCTCTTCTTTATCCTATCCTCACTCTGAATTACAGACACTTACATGCACTACAATTCTACGCAGGTAGGTGTCGAGCTGCGAGCTTGTCGCGGCTGGGGCGGGGCCCCGCTGATGAGACACATCTGGATGGAAATAACTCCATTTGCCAACCTGTAGGTCGATGCCGGATCTCACCATTCTTACTTTCCATACAACTGTTGTCTAATTACATATCTCATTATTTCAAATAAAAGGATGTTCGTTTTAAAACTTCTACTTTTAACCTATGAAAAACGCAATTTCTCATTCTACTTAAAGTATCCATGAATTTGTAAGTCAAAATAACGTTAAAGCGGTACGCAAAAGAAATATCTTTTATAAAAAGTCAAAAAATGAAAAGAATATGGAGCGAATAGATTTTAATAGCATCTAGCAAATAAGAAAAAGAAAATTTTAGTGGGTGTCTGTACTTCGACTGCAGCGCAAACAGAAAATATTTCGAGGAAACAAAAGGGATTAACAGATAATATCATACAGACATGCCAATGTTCAGATCCAGAGAAACGTGTCAATAAAGCTGATGTTGCCTCAAGCGAGTCTTTCATTAAAAAATTAATATATAACGCTCTCTATTCAATCAATTTTGAAACGACCACCTCGCATTGGGAATGTCACCTGTCAAAAAAGGAAACATTTTTTTACTGAATCGGATATTAAAAACTTTCTCAATTAGCGGATTTTAATCATAACAGGACGCATCCCAGAAACATGAATACGATCACATAAATGAGCTTGCTGGGTCGCAAATGAAAATCACATTGGCATTTTACCCTCTAGGCTTTGAGGAAACATTAAAAGTAAAACAATGGAGAGATATCGTACATATTGATGTGGTTAGTACGCAGTTTAGTATGCATGATACTATAATAAATAATGTGGATTTAACCATATAACTCTAAAATTGGCATAATTTGCCAACGACGGAAAATGTCACCATACTACATATACAGACGTCACGACGGTTTTAACTTGTCATGAAGACCAACAGAAAGCTTCACAATTGCTCTAGTAACATTTAAATAAATTATAAATGAAATTTAAAAGGTATATATTTGAAGTAAATAAATTAAAGTCTACCCACGTGACCTCTACCAATAAAAATTAAGTTGAATAATAAAGTACTACCGCAGGCGGTGCTGTTAAGTATCTAGGGGTGTATCTCTATATACGATTGACGTGTAAAAAACCAAATAACCACCAAACAAAAAGAACTGGAACTCAAGCTAAACAAAGCTGAGCTTGTTACTCTGGTGCAAATCGGCTATGACCCTCAAAAACTAGTTTTCCAATACAAAGTGCAGTTAATGCCAATCTGACCTTCGGTATCCTACTAGGGTACTCAAGTCATTCAAGAGAAATCTTACAAAATTTTCAGTCAAAATATGTGCACTGCTGCTAATGATTCTTGGTATATTTCTAATGCAATTCTCAATAGTTATTTGCAACTAAAATACAGTTATTAATTAATTAGACTGTTGGTGATGTAGATACCTTATTAATTCAAAGTAAATAAAACAGATGTTGTCTGGTATCAATTTTTATATTTCTGCTTAAGATCTTTTCGATCACGTAGCGATCATCGTCAGAGCTGAAAATTACACGTATAGATATAAATTAAACATTAAACAAATTATCTACAAATGAACATATACAAAAGAAGTATGCAGATGCGTAAGCAAACTGAATCGGTCGTACCTTGTAGCTGCTGGGCGGAAAACGAAGTTCTGCGGTTTTTTTAGAGTGGCGGTTCGCTTAAGAAGGCAGGGCGGCGGTCGGACGTGTGTGGGGGCGGGGCAGGGAGGGCGCGGCCGAAGGGTCGAAAGACGCGGCTGCAGGGCCTGGCGTGAGGAGGGCGCGGGCGGACGGAGGCGGGTGGAGTTAGGGGTGTACACATTGTGCTAATTTTAGCAGAGGTGACGAAAATTCAGGGATTTGCTGGTTAAGACTAGTAATTTTTTTGGTTTTTCAGATTGTTGTGAATGTGAAGGGATTCTAATTTTAATCTGTGCCAGTACCTATTTTCAATTTCTAGGATATGGAAATTAGTGCGTTTGTAAAATGTGTGATTGTTTTGTTTTAAGTGATCAGCGAAGTGTGAAACTGTGGTGGTGTTGTTTTTTACTTTAAAATATTGTTAAAGAAGCAATAACCAATTCCAGTTCCAGTTATCAGCGGAGGTTCAGAATCCCCCTAACTTCCTGGTACTGAACCTAGCAGTTCGAGTACAATACCAGTTCGAACGCGAGGCATTGTCTTTAACAATCACTTACCAATACTGCGGACCCCAACGTAGTTTTTGTTTCGTATCTTTGTTTAGAAAAGGAGTTACTGTTCATGTTTTAGAACATTTTTTATGAGAACCTTTCTAAGCCAGTAGGACCCTTAGTTTTTTTCAAAGATTATAGGGTGTTTAGCATTAGTCGATGTAGATAACAGTTGTGTAGTTGGAGCAACAGAGAATATTGAACTAGTTCTTGAAAAAACGGGTGCCATCGGTATCCCTGTGGAAAGAATAGCACCTACTGAAAATATGCAAATTATGAAGGCCATTCCTCAAAAAAATCAATTATTTAAAACACACAAACTGATTGTAATATATTTACAAACATTTTAATTAGTTCTTAAATATTAAAAAATCCTTCAATTGTAGTGCAATGTATTGAGGGGCCTGTGTTGACGCCCATAACGGTTCTCCGGGTACCGGAATGATATTGGTATGCGATTTAAGATCTCTAGTTCCGTTGTTAGTACCTACATACAACAATGAAAATACGACGAAATGGAAAATAATATGTAATTGTTCAATTTTTTTTTAAATTTCACGAGTCAAAAGCTAAC
Source organism: Teleogryllus oceanicus (assembly GCA_964035755.1). Taxonomy (NCBI): domain Eukaryota; kingdom Metazoa; phylum Arthropoda; class Insecta; order Orthoptera; family Gryllidae; genus Teleogryllus; species Teleogryllus oceanicus. Next base: position 62,144,894 of record CAXIVR010000008.1, read on the forward strand.
ACATTTCTTTCTTCGACACAGGTTTTCATAGGTTCCACTTCCCTTCTTCTTGTCTGTCTAACTGCATTCACTCTGATTGCAAGCGCAAGAAACTAACATCACATAATAGTGCCAAATTGCACAATGTCATATTATTTTCCGGCCACATTCAACGCTGTGGTGATGAGTATTTCTTTGAAAACATCCCCTAGAAACGTATTCCTATAAAATTTCAGTTTTTAGAAAAAAAACTGATTCGATCAAATCCGTTTTCAAGTTCGCCCTAACGACTTGCTTCTTCAACCAGTCTTTGTTCCTGGAACCTAGAATAATTCCTGTTGATATTTTCCCTTAGGACTCATACTGAACGTTTATCCCAGACTCAGTCATAACGTTCAGAAGTAACATATTTTCAGCATCCAGAGCGCGTGCATTTCCAAACGCAAAACCGTTTTTACAAGAGCCATCCACCTTTGTTTCGGCGACTTCCCCAAGCAGCTTCTTGTTCTCACGGAAACATCTCTCCCATTAAATCTGTCGCGTTCGGCGTGCAACATTCCCGATCGCTCGGAGCGCCGTTGGCGGAGCGGCTTTTGTGATTGCGCGGACGGCGAGAGCCACGCGTGCGTCTGTCCATCACAATGGACGGGCGCGCATTGTCCCCGCCGCCCCGTGTTTTCGTGATTCGCCCATTGAGGGCTCCTCCGCCGTGAGAGCGACTACGACCGGCGCTGACGCACTCGGGGCGCCCCACAGGGGCCACAAAAGCGCCGGGGCGGCGAGTGAGCTGCGTTTTGGCATATTCGCCTTCATGTGTTTTTGTGCAACAAGGTCATTGTAATACTTTTGTTGTATAATAGTGGACGTCATCAATATATATATATATATATATATATATATATATATATATAATAAAAATAAAATTATAAATTGTTTAAATATATACTATAAATAAATAAATAAATATATATATATATAATAAATATAATATATTATATTTAGGGCTTGATATCTAGCGGAACGCGACGGAACGGCGGTTCCGGAAATAATTATTAAATTCATAAATCTATAAGTATTTCTATTAGATTAATCATTAATTTGAGACGCGAAATAATTACAAATACCGCCCCACATTCTTGTATATGTTAAAGAATGTTCGAAAATCGTTTTATTGAAATGCTACTCAGTAGTGACTAGTATTTTATGATGGATATAACGATATAAACTGCTTCTTTTACTTTAAAAGTGGATAACGAATGAATATACAGTGCTTTCAGTTTTGTAATATATCATAGATATAAGTATGTAGATTATATATATAACATTTCTATTGCTAAGGTATTCATACAAAGACAATTGTATTACTATTTCTCTTGTTCTAAATTAATACATTCTGGCAGTAAGAAATGTGCGACACATAAATTAGTTCACTTTAACGTAGCATAGACATTCAGGATAATTTTTAAAAATGTAGCAAACATTATTAAGAAATTAAATATTTTGGGATATTCCAATCGATATTTTAATGTAGAGCAATTTGTAGCAATGTTTGTAGCACTTTACGTACTGTTACGTGAGTACGTTTGATTAAGTTTTTTAAACTCCTCTTCCGAACTCTGGTGGGTGAGTTTGCAGGCGCGTGATGTTTCAGTACCTCAGCGTCAGTAAAGCAAGTTCTAAAACTAAAAGTGAAAATATTAGGTAAGAAACAAGATAAACAGAATCAGATAAGTCCATATCTGTATCTTAAAGTAAAGTCACTAAAAAATACTCGCACAATACTCGGACAAAATTATTTAGCGAAAATGAATGGATATCTTATTTCCAATAAAGACATTGTTGGAAACATAGCTGAAAGGTCTCTTTGCGGAATTTATTGTTGGAATTTGTGATTTTGCGGTTGGATCCCTTTGTAAAGTTCAGAGAAAACGCTATCCATTCAATCATAATTTCATTTTGAAAGGAACATACGAGATGTAAAGTTTCTATTGATTTAGTTTCTGGAAGTCTCTAAAAAAGTTTGAGTCACGGGTGTATTTTGTTTTTGTAAAATGTGCAGGCTTCTTCTCATGTTGTGGACAACAAATATGAAAATAGGGTAGATAAAAACTCCGACACCTACATAATGACCACCGTAGACTTGATTGTAGCGTCTCACATCACCACCCCACGGTCTTGTCAGAAAATGTTTCGTAACGAGCGCTAGTGTGCAAATGTTTTGGTATCGTGAAGTAACAAGATATTCCACATTACTTCAGACCTATATGTACCGTTCATTCACTCCGCATCTTCTAAAAAAATTTCCATTGAAACCACTTCAACACAATCTTTCTTGAAACTTACCTCTTGTATCCAATTCCGGGAATCTAAAAAATCAAATTTAATGAATGGTGCAGTTATTATGACGTGTCTTTTTTCTACCGCGAAGTGTGGTATCAATAACCACAAACTTTCTGCTTTGTTTCATGGTAGGAGCTTTTTATCTGTCCAACAGTTTATTGCACCTTAGTATTTGACTGAAATGACTTCGTTGAACGTTCTTTAATATACGAAGAAATAAACTATCTGGTTTATCAAGCGACATAAAATAAAATTAAATAAAAAAAACTATCTGGTTTATAAGAACTACATATCACGTAAAGAGCAAAAGAAACACAAGTACTTACAAAGATAGTACAAGGACTGTCTGGCAATTGAAATACACTCTTTGACGAGAAAATTAGCATAGTTTTTGACAGAATATGAAAATTGCGGGAAGTTCCCTTTCTCTCTTAAAGGGAATCACAAGGTATATTGCATTCCTGTCCCAATTAAATGAAAATTATTGTTTTCTCTTCGAGGGTACGCCATATTGTCAAAATTTGTATAAAACTGCTTGGTAATTCTAAGAATTTGCGTTCATTAAATGAGGATGCTTCGCACGAACCATAAATGTATCAGGTTCATTATTGATGTTGTTGGTGGTGAACTTTAAAGGTCATCTGGAATTTTTCAGATATAGTATACAGAAATTCTCGGGCTGTTGTAAAGGTTTATAGGAACATATGACATTCATCGTAATATAATCATTTGAAATCTCCATTTTCAAACATCTCCATTTTTCATTGTTTTCAACGAAGAACATTGTTCTTGTTAGATAAATATAGAAACAAACAAAAAAAATACATAAAAGCGACTGTGAAATGCAGAAACGAAACGTAATTAATCCACGGAAGAAAAATCGAAATGTATTGTGTTATTTAGCTGACTAAAAGCAACAGTTAATCCCATTCACGAAATGTGTGTAAAATACAGTTTTTATGATTTTTTTCTAGAATTCTTTTGCAAAGACATCAATGTTTCGATGTTAGTTAGCATTTCTATGAATTCCCGAAAAAGAACACATAAGTTTTCCAACTTTGTCTTCGTTTTCTCTTTTTTTTCAGATTTCGAAACAAAGTGTATTATTGCAGGTGTAATTCTACATCGATTAATTTGAGATTTGAACTTAACCTCAGTGACCCTCATTCGTATGCGTGCGAAGAGGGGGGCAGAGGGTCTGTGGTCCCTCTGAACATTTTCAAAGGGGCCCAAAAGGGTTCAATATTTTCAATCCCTTACTTTCCCCTTATTAAACTGACAATTACTGATTCTTTTAATTTTATTTAATTTAGGTTGCTTTGGAAACAACTGAGGTTATTAAGAGTCATTATTATTTTATGCATAATAACAATATTTTAATATTATAATAACATAGAATAATTAATTACAATAATTTTTCACAAAAAATTAATTTGTCGCGCCCAGTAAACCAGGGAATATGTTATACGCCATTTGGGAAGAGGTTCTTCATATCTGGCAACTCTGGAAATAGTTCAACATAAAACCTTTTGTTTTTATTAATAGTAATCATTAATGTAGTACAGTACAACTTGCTCAATGCGGAAAGTGTGTAATGCAGAAATCTGTCTAATGTGAACATAAATCGCGGTCTGGGAACCATAAATCTCTACAGCATTTCATTGCATAATGTGGAATCTTGTCTAATACGAAAAAAAAATTGTGGATTCTTGAGGTTCCTCTTTGGGCAAGTTTTACTGTATTATAATTCTCTTTGTAATATACATTATTTTCTTCTATATAATGTCATAATATATAATTTTTTAGACAGGTCAACATAAAAGGGTCTCAGAAATGTGAATGGCCCATTTTATTGTTTTAGTCTGCACACATCTACGCCCTTAGTAATAGTACGAAAGAGCCCAAAACAAGAAAACATCTTGTTAGGACATTTTAAACTCAGTCACAGCAACCTAATTAAAAAGGCTACTCCTGATCCTTGCCCAAATTGCGGACTCCCAGTTTCAACGAAGCATATTATAGTTGATTGCCACGTGATTGCGACTGTGAGAACAAACCTTAACATCAATGACAATCTCTACTGTATATTCAATTGTTATCCCGGTCAAAAGAAAATTATAGAACTCCTCACCAAATTTAATATGCTAAATAGTATTTAGCTAATGACTATACATTGTCTGCCCTATGTATAACATCGAGATTTAGGATTTGTGTATGTGTATCCCATGAAAATGTGTAACTAGTATGTGCATTTGTAAATAATGTATTTTTGTAACTGTGGTCGCCAATGACCTAGCTGTTTATAAGGCGACCTTAAATAAATAATTTTAAAAAAAAGAAAACATCTACACGATTCTTTTCTCTTTAGTCGCCTCGCCCCCTTCTAGCCGGGCGTTGCCCTTCCTCTGTTTACCGCGCGGACTCCAATTAGCCACCACTGTAGCGACATAATAACGTATGCCACTGCGTGACATTTGACAATCCCGCCCGTTTGACAAACACTTCACTTAACACAGGCTGTCGCGCCGCGCCGTTCCCTTGTCCGTGAGTCTCCGCCTACGCACCATTGTCCACGGAGCGGCATGGGCCTAAATGACATCAATGGTACAAAGGAAAGGGAATGTGCGATATCCGATTTAAAACTCTGTATACTATTTTTCTGTTCGGATTGTATAATTATCTTATACGATGGCTGCAGCTTGTTGCGTTATGGTAGTCATTATGATAGATTTCATTATTAAGAGTACTTTACGACCATAAATTAATATTTGAAAGCAGGTTAACAGGGCTTGGTCAGAAAAATTATCACTAGTTGTTTGCCAACGTTTCGGAAACTTTTATTTCCATCCTCAGGGCTAATATAACAGAAAATGAAGACAACACTGTTCAAGAATAATGTTACCAAAAAACCAACGTATGAGAACACTCTTTGGCTAAGTTACAGAATATTTACAATTTCCTTATTATCTATTACAGAAAAAAATTACATACGGTACCTTGCAACATCAAGAACAACTCAACCCATTCACTGCACCATCCTCCATCTCCGGCACCTCACATGCAATGACGGACACAACATCACCCTCACCACACCAACACAGCAAAAAAATTCTCCCTTGAAGTGATGTATAAATTACAGATTGTTAATTAATTCAATTAAAAATGTGCTATTTTTTACTTCATAACAAATTCTCCCTTGAAGTGATGTATAAATTACAGATTGTTATTTCTACTTGCTTGTAAGATAATTATCACATTCTTACTCCTATCACTATCATTACCATTAATTATATTATGACACCACAAAACAAGGAACCGGATATGAAAATACATACCATTTACAACATTAAAAACTAAAAACACTCAGCATATAGATATGAACAGGCTAACAATTTTTTCAACAAAAGACAATATTAATTAATTTACAAATAACAGATTAATCAAAATTCATTAATGTTGTATAAACTAGAAACTTAATCTTAGTATTAAATGACAATATAAACAGTTACAATAATATAAATTATATGTAATAGTAAAAGAAAATAAAAATAAAAAAAATAAACTAATAATACAGCATAAGAACAATTGGATTATTGTCTATTATCATTAACTATGTTGGGGGAAAAAATCCACACTGGGACTATCCAAAAAATAATAATTTTGTTTCTTTTGCAAACATAACCCTCTGTAGGAGCAGAAGGGCCCTATCATGTTAAAGTATGCAGGAAAAAAAATGACACTGGCAAGTATAGTTATTAGTACATTAAGTTTGTAGTATAATTTGTAAATTAATTCATATAGAATTTACAGCACTTGGATTTACAAAATAAGATCTATTTCCCACTTATCAACAGGAGAACAATAAGTATGTGAGAACAGGATTATCTGCCAACATAAAGAATTGTTGGATGACAAAATAAAAGCGTTGGTCGTTCCATTTTTTAAAAAAAAATTCGAGTCCTTAATTTAAGAAGAGAAAAGTATCGTTAAACTGAATGTGCAATATATCATTATGAATTGGTAAATCTAAAATGAATTTACAAACCATTACAGAACTGTAAAATATAATTAAGGTCGCTAATGACACAGTTGTTGATAAAATACCACATTCTTGACTACATTCCGTATACAATCTTACGTCATCCCTAAAACAACTCCGATTTGTGCTATTATGGGCAGTAACTATTTCATCGTCTTAAACTAATTTTATTTTGTGTACGAATGTACTTGAAGTCACAGAGCCATTCCTCAGTAGAAACTTGGGTTTTAGTGATAAATTAGGTAGATCAATAAAACGTGCCGGTAAAAACAATCGTCCCTTAATGCAGTACTGAGCGACATTTTCTGACCATTGCAAGTGTCGCTGATGCTGAAATGGTTTCCGAGATGCACGCCCGTGCCGTGCCGTGCGCTGAAGGAGGCCGCATGACCGCTGGGCGAATGGACGGTGCTTGTTATGTGCCTTGTCGCCTAGCTCGCGTTGCGTGACTGCTGACTGCGTCACATTCGTGGGAGGGCGGTCCAGGCGGATGGGAAAATTAGTTTCTGCAGGACATGTGGACGGCCACTACTTGAATAGACAATGCGAATGTGCTTTCACTGTAATGTTCGTGCGTGTTGCTTTCATAGAAATGCAACAGCTTTGTACTTACTCTGCTCTAGGTAACGTGTTTTGTTGGTGGATTATAGACTTCAGGCGTACAGTCTATTTTAAGTTAATATTGATTTATGTTAAAAATATTTCATATAATGGTTTTAGATTCTTAATAAAAGAATGGATGCTTATAACGAAAACGTGCATTACGTTCTTATTAGTGCATGTAACAAACAAAACGAATGTTAATGAGCTGAATACAAATATAAAGATATAAATCGGATTCACTGAAAACCTTTACGTCTTCAATGTAGATTAGAAGGTTCAAAACACATTTTTAAAAAAATATTTGCACTTCTTGTTCTACATAAATATTTTTCATGGGTTTCAAAATCGAAATTCTATGGCACAAAAATATTATGAGAAAATTCCCACAGTTTGTAAAGCTAGGAATCTTTATTCATGTGAGAACTTTTAATACATATTATTATTGTTTATGAAGGTTTCGCTTTCCTACTACATCGAATCTAACAGTGATGGAATTGACTGGCAATAAATTCATACGTACGAAATTTTAAAAGCTCAGTGGTTTATTTAGAACACACAAAATTACAGAGAATTACAAATCGAGCTCCTTGTCTATTAGATAAACTGAATAACTAAATGCTTCTTCTCCAATCTCTCAACCTCACCTTGTATCAATACATTTATGCTCTATAAAACAATACCAGATAATCGCTTTAGCTCAAAATATTCAAACGAGATGTTCTGCCCATCATTAGCTTTCAGCAAATACAGAAAATACAATTTATTAATAATATTATATTATTTAAAACTTATTAATATTCGATATTGAAGAATTGATTTTGACAAGTTTACTAATTTGTGAGAGTGAAAATTGGTTGTTTTTTTTTTGTTTTATTTCGTAGTACAGTGATGTAATACGTAAATGGAGGAAAAAATGAACTTCTAGCAGTAATCTAATATGAGAATTCAGTCTTTCTTCTCAGACAGTGTGAGTTTGTTTTGATGTTCTTCTTAGAATGTGAGACACTTACTACGCAACCGCAGACATGTGACACACATTCTGCAACAAGCACGACGTAACAGTGTCACTTCGTTTATTGAATAATAAGTCAGCGAAGTCCAACAAACGGTACCTGTTATAACGCTTAAGTATGATGTATGATGTGTTTCCTTTCTGTGTTTGTTTATGTGTGACGAAATATTTTGGCATATAACCATTGCAAATAAAGTTTAATTTCAAAACTAGGTAACACTTTAATGTAATGAACGTAACTGTCAACTTATGCTCAATGTCAGCATTATTCTTAAAAGAAGAGAAGGTTTTGACGAGCTTATATCTTAAATGTCGACAAATACACAAATAGGTAGTTGTGATTCATGTTTGAAGTGCTTGGATCAAAACTAGTCAACATGCAAGCGGGATACCATTTCGAATCCAGGTACATGAGGTACAATATATGACCTTTAGAGGGTGAAATTTATGATTTCAGGCAACTTCCATGAGGTAAATATGAGGCTATTTATCAATTTTAAGGCGATACCTTCATCTCTATGCTGTCAATAAGTTCTTTGGAAATTTTATGTTATCACAAGTTTATCATACGAGAGTTGTCCTTTCTTTAGAATGTACCGGCATATAGAACCTACAGGAGACACTTAGTTTTCAGTTCATACCCTCAACTGACTTTCAGAACCGTACGACTTTTTACTCGCATTTTCAAGGAAAAGTCTTCGTAACTATTTTAATATTGTTGTCGTTGCTGAAACGGAAAACATCTTTTATTCGTATAATGAGATTGTCAAAGAGACGTAAAGAAACTGGCACATTGTGATGAATTTAAAGTAATTTGTACTTTCTTGTATACTACTATGTGACAAGGGGAAAGTTGAGTAATGCTGCACCGAAAGGTACCACTTTTAACGTAACATTCCACTTCGTCTCTGGCTTTAGGGAGGGTTCCATAGTTCAATTGGTGAGGATTCCTTTTACGGAACGTAGGTGCCTAGCTTCGTGTTCTCACTGTCACATATATCTTGGCAGGTTCAACTACAACAAACCCTCATTAACATGAATTCCAAGGGACCGAAATTATCGGAGTTTGTGTTATTTTAAATAGTTAGTTGAAATAGTTTGTGTTATTTTAAATAGTGTTAGTTGTGTTATTAAAAATTCGTGTTAAGCGAATTTGTTCTAACGAGGGTTTACTGTAGTATTATAATATTACGTAACAATTACAAAGAATAAGATAAAATATGAGCTTTTGACACCACTTTTTTTTGTTACTTCTCAACAGAATAAATAATTTGCATATTATGTCAAAAATAAATGCAGTGAATAAATAAAAGTCGTGCTGTTCTTGAGCAATTTCTTTCAGAGCCACCCGTGCATGTGCCGCACGCGCCGATGGCTGTGTGTTTGTGGTGTGCGCAGGTTGAGGCGGCGGCGGCGGGCGCGGCGCCGGCGGCGGGGCGGGGGCGGCGCCGGGGGCAGCGGCGGGTAGCTAGAGGCGCTCCGCTCCGCTCCGCCATGGAGGACTCCGCGCTGTCGCTGCTGGGCGGCCGGCAACGCGGCGCGCGCGCCGCCACGTCGCCGGCCGACAACGCCAGCGGCGCGACGCCGCGACAACGCCACCTGCTCGCCCGACAACGACCATGGCATGCTCACCTGCGACGTGGAGCAGCCCACGCTCTACCTCATCACGCAGGTCAGCCTCGCGGCTTTGCTTTGGGGCGCGCCCCTTTCGAGGTGCTAGGGGGCCTTCACACGGAGCCACTCGGCGGCGCCACTGAGAAGCGGCAGAGCCCTTCACACATTGCCACTGACCGCCTTCACACGGAGTTACTCAGCGGCGCCTCCGAAACGCGGCAGAGCCCTTCACACATTGCCCTTGACCGCTTTCACACGGAGCCACTCGGTGGCGCCACCGAGAAGCGGCACAGCCTTCACACATTGCCGCTGACCGCCTTTACACGGAGCCACTCGGTGGCGCCACCGAGAAGCGCACAGCCCTTCACATTGCCGCTGACCGCATTCACACGGGTTACTCAGCGGCGCCTCCGAAACGCGGCAGAGCCCTTCACACATTGCCCTTGCCCGCTTTCACACGGAGCCACTCGGTGGCGCCACCGAGAAGCGGCACAGCCCTTCACACATTGCCGCTTGACCGCCTTTCACACGGAGCCACTCGGTGGCGCCACCGAGAAGTGGCAGAGCCCTTCACATACTGCCACTGACCGCATTCACACGGAGTTACTCAGCGGCGCCTCCGAAACGCGGCAGAGCCCTTCACACATTGCCCTTGACCGCGTTCACACGGAGCCACTCGGTGGCGCCACCGAGAAGCGGCACAGCCCTTCACATTGCCACTGACCGCCTTCACACGGAGCCACTAGGTGGCGCCACCGAAAGCGGAGCCTCCATTCCACTGACCGCCTTCACACGGAGCCACTGGTGGCGCCACCGAGAAGCGGCAGAGCCTTCCCACACGGAGCCACTCGGTGGCGCCACCGAGAAGCGGCAGAGCCCTTCACACATTGCCACTGACCGCCTTCACACGGAGCCACTGGTGGCGCCACAGAAGCGCAGAGCCCTTCACACATTGCCACTGACCGCCTTCACACGGAGCCACTCGGTGGCGCCACCGAGAAGCGGCAGAGCCCTTCCTATCTAGCGACCGCGATAGGGAAGGTTTCATGACTCACAATGATGTTGGATCAGGCGGCCGACAAACACCAGTGGCGGCGACAAAGGCAGGCAGCAGCCGAAGACCGCTTCAGTGGCTTTACTGTGACGCGTCTCGGTGAACGCTGTCTTTAGTCTGTAGCGATGGCATCAAGTTGGAGGGAGTCTGTCATCAAGCGCAACAGCGGTGCGACTCCACCACTTGTGTGAATACCTTCATTTAAACCAATTCTTTGCTAGCAGACTCAGAAGCGCTGCTGAGTGTGGTCCTTACATGAAGCCACTCAGTAGCGCTTCCCAGTGGCGCTGCTACCTGCAAGCGTTGGTTTAAATGGAGGTAATCCCACGAGCGGATAGAAGCGCTTAGGCGAACTCTCGCCACCAGCAGCGCAGACGTGCCTCCGCCTGCAGAACACAGCTTTAAATGGCACACTAGACCACTCGATCGCGCCACTGGATCTCTCTTTGCCTGTTGACTGGCTTGTGACCGCCGGCGCGCACAGCAATGTGACGGGCGAATCCTTCCTTTCTCGCGGTCAGTGGCGTTGAGCAGGGGGATGGGGCATGAAGGGACACGGCACTTCTTGGTGGCGCCAGAGTGCGAAGGCAGCACTAAGGCCTCTTCTAGTGAAGCCACTCTGCAGCGCTTCCGAGTGGCGTAGCTGCTGGCAAAGCACTAGTTTAAATGGAAACTTTACACAAGATGCGTAGTTGCACTGTCGAGCTCTTTGTGGCGAACTCTCGCCACCAGCAGCAAATCACGATTTTAAATGGCAGTCTTCACACCAGCTACCATGGACGCGCCATGCAGTACTAATACATTTCCCATGCCTTTACTTCAATAAATTGGGTACGTATTGCGGTATTAGTTTGGTATAGCCATTATCATTATTATTATTATTATTATTATTATTATTATTATTATTATGCCTCTGGAATGGGTCATACGCAGGGTACTAGCTTCCTGTGTTGTGGTTCCGGGTTCGATTCCCGATCGAGGCAAAATTATAGTTATAGCTTTCTTTTAAAATCGTCACAGTGTTTGTAGCTGTGTGACCAAGAAAAGCTCAAGCAGGCGGATCTTGCTAGTTACGATGAAGAGAATACGTCATGTTCTCATGTCTCTCTTGCCCCCAGTTATGGGAATTTAACTAGGCCCAGGCAAGGGGAACACCGGTAGCTAGCCGGTGAAGTCGGACTACCGACCCAATTTATGCCAAATACATTATTATTATTATTATTATTATTATTATTATTATTATTATTATTATTATTATCATCATCATCATCATCATCATCATTATCATCAACCTTTATTTGATTCACTTCACAAATTTGAGAGAATAGAAGGAAATTCAGAACCATTAAATAGGTTGACTCGCGCCACGTTGTATGTATTCAGCATTAACTAATATAATTAACAACCTTACACCTCTCCAAAGAAACCGCCACAAAGTGAGCATTGAAGCTGCTGAGAGGTCAGTGGTGAATGCGGTGTTGCTTGCGGACTTTTCCTAGCCGTGAAGAAGTGACAAGACCGAGATAGGCATCCACACGTTCAAATCTCACATTGCAAAAGAAGAAGCGATGGGCTGGTCTTGCATACGCTGGTTCTTTACTTCCTGCTTTTTGAGGTGAATACCCTTGTAACAAAGCCACAGCCTAGGAAATTTACTGCGGTTTACGAATGTGTAGTTCAGGAAGTAACCAAGTTCATCGCAGTTCATTGAAAAAGAACAGTGCAACAATCGACTAGGCTGTTCTTTTGATTGTGAAAGCCATTACGACTCTGATGCGCCGTTCAACGCCCCCGAATTACGATCACGAGGTGCGCCTGCTGCCTGCTTCCCAAATCACAATGCGAGCGCTCGTTTGCCAGTACGTAAACATTGGCGAGTGCTGGCGCACATCACAACACATTCTGGACAGTGCTGCCGTTCCGAAAGTGTTGCATGTAACGCGAAATGGCAGAAAAATGTGTAATATTTTCATGGGCGACCTCTGTATGTGAGTTTCTTGCTGTCACTTAATCAGTCTTACGAGAAAAAACGCGATCAGTAAGGTAAAAGATTTGGTTGGCCATAATTCACGACAGCTTCAAAGCCACAAAAGAGTGCCAAAATCTGTTTTAAAGATACCTGGAGTCAATTCAGATCAAAGAACAGCAATTGCAGTTCATCTGGAGAACTTGAACAAAACGCATTTTCAGTTGAATGTCGAGATTTAAGCCTTCGATTGTGTTTAAGGTAATGTTTATGAACCAAAGTGGCTTATAGCGTAAATGCCCGATTGAGTTCAAAGAGCAGAGTTTTGTCTCAAGTGCAACAACGGGATACATATAAACAGCAGTCTACCAGACTCGCATTAGTGGCAATTTCAATCCGCATCCAACACGTGTGATCCTGTTTATAGAAATTATGATTTTGTTAAAATGAAAAACGTGTTTTTTAATTCTTAGGATGTTTAGTTCACTTCGTTGAGCTATTTTTAAAAACAGGTTCTCAATTATTTCTGGTGCCTTTCTGAATTTGCAAGTTTAATGCAACAATGAACACGTGGACAGTTGATCCTAGATTTTTAAGTGGATCCAATATAATCTCAAGTCAATTTTTTACGTGGCCTCTCCTGCAGAACTTGCTCAGGGGTACCTTTCCTACTGTCAGCCTCTCGCGTTAATTGCAGCACTATTTCCAAGGTGGCAAACGACAGCAAAGCATCGTATCAGTAGAGCCGTGCCGCAGTCAGTGACGGATCCAGGGGGAGCCATGTCCGGCCCCCTGCAAACGGCCTAAACGAAAAAGGCTGTTACCTTTTTTGTTTGCCAAAATTTATTTAAATATTTATTCATGTTAGAATTACGTGATTATTTAAAACTAATATTGTACAGTATCATTTATACACTAGAAAAATATACAGTACAATAACTAGGGGTCGGATTTTAATGAAATGTCATTTTTTCCCTTTTCACTTTAGAACAATGCCGTTTAGTATAGAAATTCATTTTATGTTATGACAAAAAGAATTGACACATTTTTATAGGTCATTATTTTGTATTTTTTATCTATTTCGACTAATAAGTCTTTTTTACTTTTAGTCATTTTTATGCATTTTTTCCTATTTCATCGATTTAACGTCATTTTTAATGGTATTATTTTCGAGATACAACAAATGTTCTTCAGAGAATTAATCAGTGGCCTCTTCGATTTATTTGCTCAGAAATTGTTTGGCAGCCATTGTGATATAATTCTTGCGCCATTCCCAGTCCGGCCGATTTCGGGATAACTCTAAAGACTGAGATATCCCGGTAAAGAACAATCCAAACCAAAAGTTTTCAAGGAGTTCACTGGAACGAATGGAAGAAGCCTCGATTTCATCAGTAACGTATCCAACAGCTTGAGTTGTTCATCCGAACTGGTTTTGATAAGATTTTTTAAGTCATTTTTATTTGGTTTTAATGCATTTTTAAAGCATTTTAAGAGCATTTTATTGATCATTTCTGGCAATGTTTTAGGTCATTTAAATCCGGCCTCTAATAATAACAAATGCTGATTATTTAAGAAAGATCTGTGATCCTCCCTCAAAAAAAAACAATAATCGGCTGGATCCGCTTCTGTCGGCAGTGAAGGTCCTTTGGTCGAGGGAGGTTAGTGAGGCGCGCGGTGACTTACAAAATATCCGCTCGGTGTTCCAATTTATCAAGAAATGAAAGGCGCGTCGAACAGTTTATGAATGGTATGCTTTCCTCGCCACTTCCTCATCTTGACATTGCCTATTTGTCAAGAGAGTTCGTGCCATATTTTATTCTCCTTCTTGTTATTGTCGTCTGGCACCCTTGCATGCATCCGTTACTACTTCTAGGCACGTACTAGCAATATTTTCTCGACGCGGTCCCTCGCTTTCACACGTTCAACTTTCGAGTTCTTCGTTCTCCTGCCTTCTTCCTGCCTTACTCCTGCCTTACATATCTTGATTTACACCTTGGCAATATCAAACATGTTCATCCCGTCTGTCATTCTATTTCTATTCCCGTTTTGTCGTATTGTTTGGATATACTCTTTCTTTTGTTTTTCTACTGTAGTTCTCCATAACATTCCTGTATAATGCTTTTCGCGTCCTTTTGCCACAGCTGCCCTCTCAATTTCTGGTTTCAAGATTTCTTTAACCATTAATCATTACATACTCATGGTCTTCCCATTTCATCTCTAATTGAATCAAGTAACTTGGATCACATTGTTGACAAGGACTATCATTTCACCACTTCTCCCAAAGGTTTTTTGTTCCGTCATATCCACATTAAAAATAATGATATTTTTTGTCATTAATATTTTTAATTCAAGAAACCTTATACACTAAGTATATTTGTATAACTGTTTCGTTTCACATTTCTATTTTCCAGTCGGTTTTTAAGGAAGTTTGTACCTGAAAATTGTGAAAAATCATGAAATTTTCCCTTTTCAAATTTTCATCACTTATTGTATTCTGATTTAAATTTTGTTAATACAAGTCCGCTTTTCATCTATCGACTTTCGTTTTTGGGAGATATTTGAGGTTTTTTTTACTCTTCAGTGTTCTAGCCATGGTCCTTGGTGGTAAAGATTTAAATGGCCTTTCCCACAAATGACATTTTTAATACATGTGCTACTTAACATTTTGCCTATAATGTTCAGAGATCTCCATTAATATATTATTTCAAATACAGAGTCAAAATTTTTCTTTTTTAAATCGTTTATTGTACATAAAACTAACATAACGAACAGTTTATGAATGGTATGCTTTCCTCGCCACTTCCTCATCTTGACATTGCCTATTTGTCAAGAGAGTTCGTGCCATAGTTTATTCTCCTTCTTGTTATTGTCGTCTGGCGCCCTTGATGCATCCGATAACTTGAAAATGAATCATACAAATGTCTTATTCAGCCACTTTAAACACCATATCCACCAATTTTCCTTCTCTTTCTTTAAATAAGTTTGTATGCAGTATTTATCCCTTGTTTTCATCTTTTATTTTTTGTTACAAAAATAGTAAATGTTCATTCAGTCATTTTTCTTTTAAATAAAAATATTCACATTAGTTTTCATCCTTCCAACTGTTCTTTACCTTCATAAATTCAATTTTTCTTCATTGTTTCTTTCTTATTCGTTAATCGAAATCCGCAAGTACGAATATTTATATTATTTTACGTATGTTAATGTAAATGTCTCCTCTCCCTCTTCCCCTGTCTCTCCCTCTTTGCATCTCACTCTATCTCTATCAGCTGTCTCCCCCTTTTTACTTCATGTTCTCCTTCCTTACTTCTAATACTTCGTGATTTTTTTTTTTTTTTTTTTTTTCATCTTTTTTTTTGTTTCTTCTTCCCTCTGATCTCATTTCTCCTCGTTTCGCGAGTTTCTATTCGTTCTGCTGCTTTCGTCTCCCACTGTGCACATATTCCACTGCTCCGTGCACATCTTCCACTATGGGATGCCCCATCCACTCTCTACCCTCCCTACTCCGCCCCGCGCCTCCCCTCCCCTCCCTCCCCTCCCCCATTCCCCTCCCTCCCCGCCTCGCCCCTGCGCTCCCCGACCATCCTCCCCTCCCGTCCCCCTCCCCTCCCCGTCCCTCCCCCTCCCCTCCCCGTCCCCGCCCCTCCCCGCCCCCGCCACTGCATTCGCGTCCCACCCTTCTCCTCCCGTCCCCTCCCCTCCCATCCCCTCCCCTCCCAACCCCTCCCGCCCCTGCCACTGCATTCGCGCCCCACCCCGCCCCTTGGGCAGCTGTGCTTTTCCCATGCCCTGCATCGTGCATGCGTCTAATTCGTGGTTGATGGATTCCGCATTGCACTATACAATTCACGTCCCATCCCCAGACTCGATGGCTCATGATGGAATTCCAACGTCGGTCTGCGAACAGCCGTGCGTGCCTGACCTTTGCAGCTCTGTTGCCCTTGTTGAGAGCATTGTGGTATCGAACGTCTTGCTCCAAGAGGCTGCTAAAGATGTCTGCCGTCAGTTATGTTGCAATTTACCTATCCGACAAAAGAGAAAATGGGAATGAATGGACTAATAAAGAGGAACGCAATATCTGTTACATTATACAATATTTAATTGCAATTACATGAGATGTTTCGTAGCATGGTAACACACCTTTTATTTTCTCGTCTTAGTACGTATGGAGGGAACGTATTGTAACCGTGTGTCGGCGACTTTTTGACAGGAAAACTTTTATTGCTTGAATTAGTAATGAAAATTATGAATGATTTATTTATTTTCAGAAATAAACGTTACTAATATTCAAAACTTCGTTGCATGATACTCGTATATCATTTTATCTCTTTCATAGCGTTATTTCTCATTAATTTCTGTCTGTTTATCTGCATACAGTCAATATGGGATAGAGTCTGCGTAGTTCCCCAAACATTTTTAACTTATATTTTCCTATCTGTGAAGTAAATTGGAGTTGTTCTCATTCTATTATTGAGTTTTGAGTGTTTGAACCATTCATTCTAAAATAGTATGAAAGGACGTAACAGGTTGAAAGTAAAAACGACACCTGCTCATTTAGTTTGTGATAAAGGGTGCTGTTTATGAAGTCTCAGATAATGAACACACTCTACAGTTTCCTTTCATTACTCCCTATCTTTTGAACACCTAACAAAAATGTACATTACTCACGTAATAAAATACATGTTATCAACTCTTACTCGTTCATTGAAGGGGAATTTCTGAATTGCTGTTTTTACTTGTTATTTTTATACGTTACCTCACGCCATAACATGTTCAGTCTCTGACGACTTGTTTCCTTCAAAACTATTTATAATGAACTTAAAATAGTGTATGTACCTGTTTGGGTTGGTTTGCTGAGCATTAGGATTTAGATTATATTTTATTTTCAACATCAAGCATGTTTACATTGTGGCATTTTTCTGTCAATGCTATGAATTCATATCGAAAGTAATGAGAGATGGGTTTTCTTATTGACGTATATGTGGGCTGGGTCTCATTGACGGATATTGTTACGGTATTTTTAAATGTTTATAAATATTTCGTATCTAATACTTTTTTCTGTTTGATCATAATTACCGACTTAATGATAAAATATCTCAATCTCTAGCGGTTTTTGTTCTAGGTGCTACCACAGACATTGGCAAAAGAATCTTTATTTCTTGTTACATTTTGGCGTGGTCACTCTCTGCTGCATTGTGTTTCTACCTGCTGTGCAAGCCTTTGACAGTCAATGATCGTGGCAAACTAACAGAAGACATTGTTTTTGTCGTTATTATAATTTTTTTTTTTGTTCGCGAATAGGCCATCTTGGACCACGCAAGACATGCACTTGCACGGGCTCAGTATTAATTTATCACGTTGCAAGTTTTGCATGTAAATGATTAGGGGGATCAGCATTAGGCTGAATCCGATTTTTACACCCCAGGGTTGTTAGTCCTGGAGGGATGGAAGATGAAATGATGATGATTATGAAGGATGAATGGACGGCACACACAAACAGACATACACAAACACACCCATGCCCGAGGCGGGACTCGAACCCGCGATCCTTCCGTCCGAGATCGCCACGGCACTACTGCCTTAGCGGTCTCGGCTATCCGGACCGGCTGCTATTATTATTATTATTATTATTATTATTATTATTATTATTATTATTATTATTATTATTATTATTATTATTATTATTATTATTATTATTATTATTATTATTATTATTACTACTACTACTACTATTGACGTCATTGTATTATAAATTATCACTGTATATTCTTAAGATTATTACGGCTATAGACGCACTACTGGGTTGCATAGACATCGCACATTCATTAGACATTAAAATAATTATTGGATTGAATATCTAGTGGTTTTAGTATTACATTGGAAATACAGAGGGGGAAAAGGTAGGGAAGGAAAGAGAAAGGAATATTATTAGTGCTTCTTGAGAATTCATGTTTTCTTGTGTTCTAATCTGATTGTTTTTCATGCCAATAGAGTTCTAGTATTTCCTGCAGTTGTTTTCTTTATTTCTATTCTTTTCTCTCCTTCTTTCAAATTTCCCATCTGTATAACAAAATATTATTCTGATTCAAACTGCTGGAATCCTCTGGAATTGTTCTTCATTTTGCAGAGGCAAGCTGATATTCTGAATATGGAAAAATTGAGTCTATTATAGTAACCAACATTATTTTCAAAAATGTGTTTACGCATAGTCTGTGAGCTATTGCTTAAAAGCGTACCTCTAAACCAGACTTGTTTGTAAAGATATTTAGAAAGTTCAGTCATTTTTCTAGCTTCAACCCGAATAGTTACACACTTAAATCCATATAAAAATATTGAAACATTTAGATAGGTAAAAAGAAGTAATCTTCCACAACAAAAATGTATTTACACTGAATACAAACCTTGTATTCCTACATATAGATGTTTCCAGACATTTACCTCTTCATCAGTTCTAAGAAACGTGAGCAATGCATGGCTTTTAAATTTACGCTCTAGCAGGCGACATATTGTACAAAGGTTACATATTTTTACCAATCCGTACAGATCGCTAAGGCAGTAGTGTCGTAGTGATCTCGGACCGAAGGGTCGCGGGTTCGAGTCCCGCCTCGGGCATGGTTGTATTTGTGTTCGTCCTTTCACCCCTTATCATCAATCACCATATCGTTTCATCCACATAGGTACCATACCGTTAACAGCAATAGTGGTCGCTAATGACCTTAGATGTTGAAGCGACCTTAAATAAACCAATTAAAAAAAACAAAAAAAGACTAGTAGTTACGTACTTACGCCTAAGAAAAATATTAGAACTTTTTTTTCAAATTAATTGTTGTTATCTTTTACGGATACGTTATTGATTGTTATTGCCTTCAATACGGAGCTTGATATTCCCTGCATAAATTACCTGGATCGAAAGGATTGTGGGAAATATGAAAACAGTTGAATGATGCTACATGTTCTCTTATTGAGGGAATTATGAGAGGGAAATATTAAAAGACAAACCAAATCAAGTTAACATCTAGTTAACTAGTCAATAAGTAAATCTGAATCAGTAAAATTATTTAAAAAATAAAATGATGTATGTGCCACGGGTATTAACTAGTTCTAAAGATATCGTGCGAAAACATTTCCTCTGTGCCTTGGGCAGTTTGTCACCGCTCGATCATTAGAACCTTATAAAGCCCTTGGTGCAGAAATACTATTTTTTCACTTGCTGCGTTGTGGCATGGTGTGCCAATGGCCATACGTGCATATGCCTATACGTTTATGGTAAAAATAAATATGTATGTGCACGGCATTAACTAGTTCTAATGACATCGTGCGAAACATTTCCTCTGTCCCTTGGGCAGTTTGTCACCGCTCGATCATTAGACACCCTCGGCGCAGAAATGTCTATTTTCCCACTTGCTGCGTTGTGGCGTGGTGTGCCAACGCCCGCACGTGCTCCGCAGCTGCTGTACGCCAATATTGGTGGTGGGCCCTGGGCAACTCGCTGGTCATCTACGTGGTGCTGCGCTTCTCCAAGATGCAGACCGTCACCAACATGTACATCGTGAACCTGGCCGTGGCGGACGAGTGCTTCCTGGTGGGCATTCCCTTCCTGCTGGCCACCATGTCCATGCAGCTGTGGCCCTTCGGCAACCTCATGTGCAAGGCCTACATGACGTCCACCTCCATCAACCAGTTCACCTCCTCCATCTTCCTCACCATCATGTCGGCCGACCGCTACGTGGCTGTCTGTCACCCCATCGCTTCGCCCAGGATCCGCACGCCCTTGGTGTCCAAGGTAACAAACGACGAAGCGCATCCGGAAACTAAGTTCCTTCCCTACGTCATCGGCAAATGGAACACTGAATTTCAAAGGGAGAATTTATTATAGTGGTAGGTCGGACATGTTGCCCTATTTTTCCACAAAATCACCAACAGAATTGAGACTTTTGTCTTGGGTTCAACACTTGTATCTCTGTATAGGAGAAATCTGCCACCTGGGGTAGTACCAGTGTTCGTCAGTCACAGCAAATCTGCGTCCCTGTGTTAAGCATAATTCTGACCGGACAGGTCTCTCTTGAGGGATATGATAAGATGGAAATCTATGGAGGCGAGATCCGCACTGTAAAATATTTGTCAGTATCCCAGGCAGCAGACGTCTACACCACAGGAATGTAAATGTTGATCCCACGCTATTATTAATGTTTCGATTCTGGTGGTGATTATGTAAAAAAATTGGGCAAGATGTGTTGTATCTGCTACAATTTCTTTTATGAAATTGTGTTATTGTTTATTGTTGGCGACCTAGGGTAAGTTACTTTCTGGGTGCGCCTCGCAGATAATTATTAATTTATGGCATTTATGGTATGGCATATGTATTATTTATGCGAGTCAATGATCTCGTCTACATAGGATTTCAATCGATTATTAAGCAATTTACAGATTCGATGAGAAATATTGAATGTAGCAATAGCAACACATTCATGTCATTTATGCCTAAACGAACCCCGAAAGCATTTAATATTCATTAGATGATATTTTAATGATCGACTAGAAAACTCTGCTAATAATACAAATAACTTACTCATATAATCATAACAAGAAAATAAAAATAAACTTACCATAAAACCATTCACACACTATATAAAACAAACAACTAATGATCTCATTCATGCCTGTCATGCACAATATCTATCTGCAGGTTGCATATTTCCATATTAAAGGTTTTTACATTAAAATTTCTTTCTCATACGGCTAGTTTTACTGCATGATTTTTTTAAATTCACATTCCTTTCGTTGATGTAGCCATTACTTGAACGACATTGTCCACATTTCTCCCTTCAAGTTACATAGAAATATCGAAACTACCTCACGAGACGTCCACGTTAGTTCCTTGTAATGGAGCTGTCGTAATATGTTAGTTCTCCACTTTTGTTGCTGCTTTTTCCCTTTGTTTTGTTTTTTGTTGTTTGTTTTTTTGCATTCGAGAAAGTAGGTATTTTCTTCGACAATACTCAGAAAAATTCACAGCTCTTCAATTAACATTAATCACAACCTTCTGGACGTTATAGAAGAGAAACAATCGTCAAGTAACTTCTATGACGAAGAGACGAATCGTTTCACAACAAATTGCTATTTAAACATGTATTTTCTAATTGAGAAAAATGGCGGTGTTTTTTTTTCTAACCAAAGACACGCAGTTTAATGCCAGTGGGGAAACTTTCAAACACCTGAAAATGATTTAATGAGTCTCCATATTAGATGAGAGGTGATGATTGTCTCCTACGATTGCGGGTGCATCCGCTATGTAACAAAATTATACATAAAAGTACACAGTTTCAACCAAAATAAAATGAATGCCCACCACACTACAAACAATAGAGCGTCAGCATCTTGCATATATTCACAATAATCAGCAGGTTTTTTTTTGTAAAACTTCAACATGTTTTTTTGTGTAAGCATTTTTATTATTTAGAGAAACCGTCATTGTAATTGTTAGGTGATTTGATTCCAATGGCAACGTGGATGACGAGCGGTGTGGTGCTGGCGCAGGTGGTGTCGCTGACGGCGTGGACGGCGTCGGCGCTGCTGATGGTGCCGGTGTTCATGTACGCCAGCACGGTGGAGCGCGAGGACATGAGCAGCTGCAACATCCTGTGGCCCGAGAGCGCGCACGTGTCGGGGCAGACCGCCTTCACGCTCTACTCGTTCGTGCTGGGCTTCGCCATCCCGCTGCTGCTCATCTTCGTCTTCTACTGCCTCGTCATCCGCAAGCTGCGCACGGTGGGGCCCAAGCACCGCAGCAAGGAGAAGAAGAAGTCGCACCGCAAGGTACGATTAGCGCCCTTTCATTCACTGACTGACCGAATGAATGAATGAATGAACGCCTTATTTTACGTGGCGAGACTCAGGCCGTGAGGCCTGCTCTTCCGCCTGACCACGCAAATTTCGTTACGCTCCTTTCACCTACAGGGGAGAAAGAAGGTATTACTTGGGCGACGAAACGGCAAATTTGAATTTACTTCAGAGGCTTTAGCAGTAAATCTACTAACATGGGACAGCGGCTTTACTTCCCCTCCGAAGGAAGGCGTACGAAGGATTTTTTCACCCTTAAAAATCGGGCCTTAAAAATCCACGGCTTCGTTCGGCTTTGAACCCGCGAACTTGGGAATAACAGCGGTTACACCATCGCCGTCGCAAACTGATAGCGACTGATTCATTAGTGTTTCCGAGCGCGTCTACTACTAAGGGCATTATTCCCGTGAGTGTAATGTATTATTTTATCGCGACAAGTAGCGGTCATCTTTCACGTATGGTGAGATCTGGCGCTGTCCTATACATGGGCTTGCGGGGTTTTCCTCTATCAGGTATCTCCCCCAGCCAGCGAGACACCGCCCCATCCGGGGCTTGCCCCTGACTGGTCTCCCGACATGTGTGGTAGTGTAGGAAATGTAATTGTGCGTGTGTGTAAGTAATGGGTGAAGATAGGACAAGGAAGAGCAAGGAAAGATCGCGCGCTGATCGTAGCCTGTATTTCGCTGTTGTTGGTTGGAGAAACAACAGAAAAATTCTGATCAGAGCAACCGGCCGCTGCAATTCTCATCCAAACAGGGGCTGAATGACATCTAGCTGTGAAGCTAATGTCGAAAATCCTGCCACCGTCGAGACTCGCACCCTAGGACCTCCCGGTCAGAGACACTGCAGTGACATCAGTTGAAGCCCTAAGCCAGCTTAGCCGGTTCGCTCTACGACTCATGAGGTACGCGTGCGAAATCGACCACTGCAATTGCTCTGCAAATAAACTTAGAGGTGCTTCATCTAAGTTTATTTTCAGAGCAATTTTAACTTCACTTAGTCTTTCTGTTATCATCTGGCGCTCTCTATCCCAATTAACACGACTGTCTTCTCATCACTCTCTCCTAGGGTAAAGTTCGCATACGATGTCTGAGCGCCAAGCGACAGTTAAACGGAGATCCAAAGCATGCGTTTTAACGGTCGTCGAGTTCACAGAAATCTCACCCTCACCCCCAGCCTCCAATTTGTCACTCTGCTTTGGTTCGTAAGCCCCCTCACAAGAACGTAATGACTCCTCTTCCGCTATTGATGCGTAACTCCGTGGCACAGGTGCACCCTATTACTGATACGGATGTGATTTGATTTCATTTTTCCGTGTTTCCGGGCACGTCAACTGCTTTGGTCATTATTCCCGTTAGTGTAGTGCGTGTTTTTTCTCGGGAGATGGCGGTGATCTTTCCCTGCTGGATGGCGAGATCCAGCGCCGACCTACCGTCGGCTAGTGGGGTTTCCCCCTAACCAGGACTGTTCCACCAACGGGGCCCAGCCTAAACCGGGGCAAGCTCTAAGCTCCCGATCGGTCTCCCGGAATATGTGGTAGTGTAGTGCATGTTAGTGTGTGTGTGTGTGTAAGGGGAGAGGATATGACAAGGAAGAGGAAGGACAGATCGCGCGCGGTCCATGGCCCGTTTATTAGGGTACTGCTCCGGCATGAGAATTCTCCTCCAGACAGCGACTGAATTCGACCTATCTGGAAAGCTAGTGTCGAAAAACCTGCCGCCGTCAGGACTCGAATCTAGGACCTCCCGGCCAGAGGCGCTGCAGCGACATCAGTTGATGCACTGAGCTACCGCTCCGGGTATTACTGATACGGAGGTTTCGTGGCGGTCCGTAGACGTATTAACGAAATTATATCCTGTAGCTCGCAGGCAGTTAATTTCATATCACATTCACACAACATGATGTTTTAAATAGAAGCCACCACGCTACAAATGTAAAGCCACCATCTATGCCCAAAATGGGATTCGTACCCGTGAACCCCCCAGCGTCTGCCGCTAAAACATCTACGGAATGGACCCAACCTAAAATTAGTCAGTTCATCCCCACGTGGAAAGACCAGTGCTGTAAAGTAAGCAATAACCAATCATAAGCTTCGACATTTGCATAGTGCTGTCATCCCGTATTTTAGAGAACAAATGAATCGCATGGGTCGACTGTCGTAGTTAAACAGTTGAGCGACATTACAAGTGTAGAAAGTGAGGTAAATTGTGATAAAATGAGTTGCGGCGGAAAGCATTGTGAGTAGCGTGTGGTTTTAGTTTTGTTAGTATCGTGACACGTGACGTTGTAGTTATATCGCAACGTGTATAGCGCGTTGTAGCCGGTAATGCATTCCCCCTCCACACCCAACTGACAATTATATTACGTTATTCGCATCTTACTATTTGTATCTCATTCTAGTATTTTCTACATTTGTACTATATTCTGATATTCTAAAAACAGAACTTGGGAAAAAAGTTTTTGACAGAGTTTGATTCGATTGCACAAAAACCAAGTCGTCAAAAATATCGAAACAAACCGCTATTCAGTGGCTCAGTAATCAAGTACACAGTCGATGCAATAGGTCATAGTTCATACAGAAGAGATAATGCTCGAAAGAAAGAGTAAACAAGACTAGCATGCACCATCTCGGAACGCAAATAAGATCTGAGGGCACTGCTTTCTGTGTGCGCTTACTAGCTCTCAATGTTATCTTCTTGTCCTCTGACTGCTACGTCACAAACCGTGACGTCATTCTCCAATTCCCTCTGTCTGAGCCCCATTCCTCGACAGGGGGTCGGGGCGCCCATGACAAGTATATTATTACCATTTCCGTCTTTTTCACCTTTCGGAGTCTATAGGTGCCCCTCTCCCGGTTGAGTCTTAAATCTAGGCGTGACAACCTTGATTACTTTCATTAAACCATAGCAGTGGCGTAGCTAGGTGGGGGCAGGGGGAGGGGCGGTGTGCCCCGTGACACCATTTTTGGAGTGACACCAATTATAAAACTCTGTTGTTCGAATTCTGTAATTTTAATTATTTATTTAAAAATTATATATACAAATTAATTAGTAGCTCTACAATTAAATCGTGTGTACTAAGAAAGCAAAGAAAAATTATGTAAGTAAAACGCGAAACTATAAGCAGTGAGCCCCAATTCTTCAGTGGTCCAAGGGTCTCGATTTCGGCGATTCTTTATCTTATGTTAATCTTGATAAAATAATCTACAAATTATCTTTATATCGTGCAAATATACTTGTATTTGTATTCAATAACTATAAACTATTCAGATATTCATAATTTTATATTTAATTTAGAAGGGTGACACATAGTTTCACCAATTAGCTACGCCACTGCCGTAGCAACCGTGTGTTTCGAAAATGTCATTCGGACATCCATATTATTAATTTCCAATGCGTATAGAAATTGAAATAAACCTATTTAAGCCTCCGAACATGTGGAGGATATCAATAGTTTTGTTAGCTACCAAAGAACATAGGGGAAAAATACAAAAATATCTGTTTTTATTAATGTTCAATTCGCACTAAAATTGCAAGTAAATTATGCGGTCTCCGACCATAAACGACACGAATGTGGTGTTCTTAGATACCCAGAATATCGGGAGAAAATCCAAAAGCAATGAAATAGTTTCCATTAGCAGCAAAATATGTATTCACAAACTTAAAAGTGTCTGGGTTTTAAAAAAAATGTTTTTGTTGCTACTTACGAAACATTACAGAAGTGGGTATAATATAACTATAGTCACTACACCTTCATTTCAAGACTTTAAAGCAGGAACAAAATAAGCGATATCATCCAAAGGGATTTTGTTAATCGTACATATTAATATCTCGATATTTGATAAAGATATCAAAGCATATCTTGTTACTGCCCGAAGTCCTTCATATACTAAGAAAGAAAGATATTTATTTCCATTCACAAAATTGTACATTATCTATACATAATCTCTCAAATCAATTGACGAAGTATCCAATTGGCTGTCAGTATTATTATACAAAGGAAATCAAAATATAAGGAGATGTGTGTCGTCTTAAAAATGTTTAATAAATGTCTACAGTTCTATTTTCCATGGCGTCTGTATTTTTTCCGATAATCAGTATTCACTGTGTAACGAAACATAAACATAAAAATACACAGTTCAACCAAAATGAAATGAATGCCCACCACTCTACTCACACTAGAGCGTCAGTATCTTGCGTGTTATGACAATAATGAACAGATTTTTTGGTAAAAAATTAACATGATTTTGTGTGTAATCTTTTTCATTATTTACAGAAAAACATTGTAATTGTTACATGATTCGATTGCAAATGTCAACTTAAACAGCTTTTGTCATATGTAATTCATTAATTATCTGAATGATTTTTGTTTAATTTTCGAAGTTCGTAAAGTTCTTTGTTTTCAAAATATACCAGACTTACTTAGTAACAATACAAGACACAATTCCACAACAATATAAATATTAACATTTCCGGTTAGCCCCGGGACTTCTCATGAATAATGTGGTTTACCTTATCACTGCCTCCAAGCCCTTCAATTCATCAGAGAATCTCAACGCCTTCGTCGCTGTGAAGGTGCTGTAGTAACGTCGCTTGTTGGTGACCCCCGCAGGTGACAAAGCTGGTGCTGACGGTGATCGCGGTGTACGTGCTGTGCTGGCTGCCGTACTGGGTGACGCAGATGGCGCTCATCTTCACGCCGCCCAAGCAGTGCCAGTCGCGCGTGGCCGTCACCGTCTTCCTGCTGGCGGGCTGCCTCTCCTACTCCAACTCGGCCATGAACCCGGTGCTGTACGCCTTCCTCTCCGACAACTTCAAGAAGAGCTTCCTCAAGGCGTGCACCTGCGCCGCCGGCAAGGAGGTCAACGCCACGCTGCACATGGAGAACTCCGTGTTCCCTCGCCGCCACAAGCAGGTGGGTGGACTCGTTTACCTGTCTGGGTGGATTGCAAAAGGAGGGAATGTTTTCTGGGTGGTTTAAGGAAATGTTTCTGTGAGATTCTGTATTTCGTAGCCGCCACAAGAAGGTGGGTGGACTCGTTTACCTGTCTGGGTGGATTGCAAAAGGGAGGGAATGTTTTCTGGGTGGTTTAAGGAAATGTTTCTGTGAGATTCTGTATTTCTTAGCCGCCACAAGAAGGTGAGTGGACTCGTTTACCTGTCTGGGTGGATTGCAAAAGGGAGGGAATGTTTTCGGGTGGTTTAAGGAAATTTTCTTGAGATTCTGTATTTCTTACCGCCACAGGCAGGTGGGTGGACTCGTTTACCTGTACGCGTATCAATTTTTTTGGCACTTATTAAAATTATTTTGATTGCAGTTTGTTTCGTATGTTTAACTTTTATGTGCATATGTCGGAGAAGAGATGGTTAATTATTTTTTATGAATTATAATCATCCTTTAACACATTGACTTTTGGTTTCGTTTCCTTAGTTTTCATACGTCTATACCTTTCCACTCCATTTTATTTTCAAAGGGCAATTTCTTGGTGTGTGTGTGTGTGTGTGTGTCTGTCTTCTCTCTCTCTCTCTTCTCTCTTCTCTCTCTCTCTTCTCTCTCTCTCTTCTCTCTCTCTCTTCTCTCTCTCTTCTCTACATAATGATTTTTAGTCAGTCGCTGAAATTAGATATCCTAATAAATACAAAAGCCTTGGTAATTATCGTATTATGATTGTGATTTTTGGTAGTAATGTTGCTTTAAAAATATGTCGCTCTATATACTGTGTGGAGTTGTTTTAATAACAAACTAAAGTAAAGAAAGAATCCCGGGTCAATAAAACTTGATAAAAACACAAACTTACAAAGTGCTTGAACACTTAAATGTAAGTAATGAATGAAATAAATGTATGAGAATTTTATGAATGAAACTTATTTGTTAGTGTTAAAATCTTGTTGGAATTTATGTGCTTTTCTCAGAAGTGAAGTCCATAGACTCGCATGCGTGGCAGTTATGAGTCGTTCGAAATATTGATAGCATTATTCAGAAAGCACCGCCTCCCATATCATGCATCATACGTTATTGTTCAATATAATGTAACGTCGTGCAACTATTCACAATGTGTGAGCAACTTAACACATACAACTGCAATGCACTTGTCCTCTGAGCTTTTAGAACGTGCGGAGTATCTCACATGATTGACGGATGATTGATCTTTACACAATCTTCTCAGAAAAAGAACTTACACGATATAAACTTTCATTGGAATATGATTATCGTGAAAAAGACGGTGTACTACCTATACCACTTGAGTGTATGTATGTACTTTGAAAGTAAGATATTGTTTGATTGAAATAAAATAAATACGTTTTAGTCGATCTTGTTGGAATCAGGTGACTTAAAGTATCTTACCGGACTTTGCTAGCCAAAGAGTCACGTAGCCACTTCTCGAGGCGGCGGGCCGTCCAGAAGGCGCTTTGCGAAGTGTCTCCCAAAATCACCCCCAAGATCATCGCCATCACCTTCATCTCAGGCTCGCACATGGCTGTCACTCTACTACGCAGAAGCAATCCCAAAGATCTCACGAACATCCGTTGAAGTTTGTTCCATTATTTTCACAGTAAACAATTGTTTCGATTGTCTGAAAAGTTGCTCTACGTCGAAATTTTTGCCTCAGTTTTCTAAGTGAATTGCAGTATAAAGCTCAATGGTAGTCGAGAGATGATATATAATTCTTAAGCGGGTGAAATAAGGAATTTGTGAAAGTCAACACTGTAAACAATCTGTGGCGATGCCATATCTTTCAAAGGTATTTTACCGCTCGATTAATGAAGTACCATATTGCACCTAACAGAATTCTCATACCATGTAAAAAGTATATATAATTTCCATAAAAATTTAGACACTGTTAAATAATAAAATGACAAATTTAGTTTTTAGACAGCCTCTAATGAAAGTGTTTACTTTTACAGCGTGCACAACATTCTAAAAGTGAGATGATGCTCAAATATTCAGATAAAACTGTGACAGCATCAACGAAAAGAAAATACTTTCTTCTGACCAGACCATCTATTACGTATCTTAATGCAACGCAATACACAATTGTTTTGTGTATTTGAATTAAAGTAAAATGAAAGTAAGGTTATCAAAATAATTATTGTAAGTAAATGAATATTTCCTTTAAGTCTATCTAGTAAATTCCATGTTAATGTCGATTCTGTTATGAGAAATTAAATATATATTCTGTATAAATTGTTTATAGCTTTAGTTGCCCCGCCTAGGAAACCATTCGAAGTCTCGGGAAGTGATACACTAATATCAATGCTCGCGATTTAGCAAATCCTCACATCTTCTTGTATATTTCACTAATTTGATTTTTAAAATGAAATAAAATTTAATTTTGCCTGTCTATATATATTTTAGTCTTACTGAGATTTCAAACGTCTCAGCAAAAAATCTGTACAATTACCGATTTCATGCAATAATTGTTTTTTTTTAACAATTGAGCCTAAGTTTCGTCACATTAGCTCAAAACACCAATTTTCAATTCAAAAGAGCTAATAAATTGATGTCTATTGCGTAATCACAAGCTTATGAAATCTGGACATTTTTATCTGCTTGTACTATATTTCTTGAAGAATTTTTATAAATGCAAGTCATTCTTTTTGATGGGGTCTTCATTCTCTCATCGGGTAACTCTGCTTAAAGGAAGGCTTCTAAAGAAACGAGAAAACAGTCAAAGCCATTCTAACGCGTTGTTTAATACCATTTCCATACTTTTAAGATGCTCTGTCAAAGAAAAATAATGGCGCAATCATGTGAATATATCGAAGTCCGAAATACACGTTCGGAATCATCACTATTATTTAGAACTGTTCTTGTTTCGACATTGAAAGGAAAATTGTACATTTACATTTTCAGAATGAACATTGTGTTCAATTTTCAGAAATTCATGTCCTACAAAAGTACATCCTTTCTGTTAATAATTGTAGCTGTGGAAGTAAAATTATAATATAATATTACAACGTCTATCCATCGTATATTTCATCTTTCTCTTGAAAACTCTTAACAAAACACCCGAGACGAACCGGGATAAAATTAATACAAGTATTTATACAAGTAAAAATGTTTAATTAAAATTGAAATTTTATAATGAAGCCGTGTTCTGCTCTGTGCATAAGAAAATGTCCAAGAAAAAAACTTTCATTTCCATTCGAATGTGTTTAAACCTTCACCGCTTTTGTAGAGAAGATCGTTAATAAATCATGCAATTCTTCGTACAAATACTATGGCACATACTATGAAACTTCGTTTTACATATTATTTGTGTTGTTGTTTCACCATATTGAACAAATTTCATCATTATTGGCTTGAAATTACATTGTTTCTTAGCCTCTGTTTTTGAAAAACCTTTACAACATAAATTGAGCCATTCTTTTTTTTTATGGGCAATAAAAATATTTTCAATTCAACTTTCACTACAAAGCTAATTTATCTAATTGCCAAATGCGAGCAGGGCATTCCCAGCTGCGTTTATGATTTTCAGAAAACTTAGAAGTTCGAATATGCAGTATTTGCGTATATCATGAGTTACCTCAATATAAATTAAATTAAACAAATGAAAAATATTATTGCCAGGATTCTGTCATTTAATACAGTAATCTTATCAACAAATTAAACAATAAAAGAAGAAGCAAAATGACTCTCAAATGATACTCACTCTTAATGACACAATTCATTACGCAAGGTACCCTCAGTAGTATAGTTGTATGAGCATGCAGGCAGTATTATCAAGGTTCCAGCATTAGTGAGAGAAAAGAATTGAAAAATACGTAAACATTTCAGTGTGAAATAAATTACAAAGGTTATATATTGTAAAACATTATATTATCCTTTTTAATACAAAGGTATCAATATTTTAGCACCTCAACTATGTATGTTTCTCTGTCTCTTTCTACAACGAAATACCAATAACTCTATAATGCTAACAGCTATGCTCAAAACAATCCCTAAAATTAAGAGACAAAATGGTAGAATCAAATGTAAAAACCCAAAAACATTCACTGGTTCTACGTAAAAATATCTAATACTTTCTTTTTGGCTTACATGAATAGCGTAGAAAATCACCCCAGAAAGCCAAAAGGAGTGTACCCCAGACTCACGAATTCTGCTAAGAATTTCATCAATGCGATCAATGTAAGGGGATTCTTCTCGGCCGTGGAAAGTGTACATGTCACTGAACAAACTCTCTTTCATCCTATGAAATTTCCTATATTGGCGAGGGCTCAACAACAAAGATAACTTGTACCAAAACTCAGTTCTTATGAAAGATCCGTCTCTCTTTATCAAGAGTTTCTTCAGAAATTCATTATCAAGGCTTTCCGTGTCCCGTAGTCTATTTTGAAGCTTTCGTGTGAGAGGGTCGAGTGAAAACATGTCCCAATGACTCAAACCCATTGAATATATCTTTAGACCAGATTTTTCCAATTCATGGAACGTGTTTATTTCCGGATAGTGAGGTGGCTCCACCAAGAGTTTATACATGCTACCTGTTAGTGCACTAACGAGAACGATACTTGCGCAGAGCAAGCAGGTAGCGGCAACTAAACGGTCAGCAAAACGTTGAATGAAGAACATTTCCTTAGAGGAAGCGGAAACGAAAATCTTTAACGTATCGACGAAAACTATCTTCAAAGAATGTTTTTTCCTCTCCTTTTGCCTTCGTATAAACCACCAACTGAATGAAGTTGCTATGTACGTGATTATAGTGCATGTCCATACTTTTGGACTAAACGCCATATACAGTACTCTCCAAGATTCCTTTTCTAAAGCCTTTGGAACAAGAATGAGGTACGGATCCATATGCGCAAGGGCCCTAGATTGAGAGAGACCTAGTTCCAATG
Source organism: Teleogryllus oceanicus (assembly GCA_964035755.1). Taxonomy (NCBI): domain Eukaryota; kingdom Metazoa; phylum Arthropoda; class Insecta; order Orthoptera; family Gryllidae; genus Teleogryllus; species Teleogryllus oceanicus. The sequence goes on from CAXIVR010000008.1 coordinate 62,177,177, forward strand.
TATGCCCCCACTGACAGGAATTTAGAGAGAAATCACATCTGTGAAAAAAAATATTTAAGAACGCTCTCGGGCATATTCCTGTGTATTTTTCCCACTTATCCATGACTAGTCGATAACGAAAATTCATATTTTCTGTTAATATTTTTAATATCATTATGTTAGGCCCCCAAACTGATTTACCTTCAAACGTGGCATGAAACAAATGCGGATAGTGAAGATAAGTTGATATGTAAATACCGTAGCCATTCATGTTATGGAGTCTTTTTCCAAAAGTTTGAAATAGATGGGTATTAGTTGCGTTTGTCAGTAATTCCGCTTTACCGTAGTATTTCCCGTCATAAGCAAAAGGATTGTAGGTAAGCATAGCATTGGAACAATGCTGCCTTTGATATAAGAGTACAACGTGAAACACTCCCCAGTGATCCCACAGAGAATCAAACATATTCATGAAAAAATCGACATCTATCATACATAAATTGTTTTCCAGCTTCTCCCTGATAATAATAAGCGTTTTAGACATAGGATTAATAATAGATAAAGGCTGCAATCTGTTCGACCATATTTTCTCCATGATTGCTTGTATATTTGACATGTTTCGTGGCAGATGAATGCGTGGTTTCATAAAGTAGCGATCGAGAATATTTGGCGTCCGGGCGATGTAGATATGGGCCTGTCGTGGAGGTTTCACGTAGCCTGAGCCTCCTGGGTCTCCAGATGCTCAAGGGGATGATCTCGGGTTGCCGAGGCACTCTCGCAATGTGCTGAGTGAGGACGGGCAGTTGAGGTGGGTAACTGTGCAACGCGCACAGAAGATCCTCCATCGTGTCCTCCGTTTGTGGGTCTAAGCGACCCACGCTTGTCACTTTGACCTAAAGAGAAAATTTAATGTAAATTTTTTGCATGTAGATAGTTCAAATGGGTTACTACGCTCGCGCGCGCGCATGTGTGTGTGTTTGTGTGTGTACGTGGGCGTTAAGCGGTCAGGAAGACATCACATCCCAGACAGTGGTACTAACATTTTGAGTGGAGAGACATAGGTTTTAAGGGCCGTATTTATCCCTCTGCCAGGGGCCTGCCAGGCCCACCGGACTGCTAGTGTTCGGTTTTGCGTTTATCAACGGCTGCCAGCCAATTCCAGTCGCCCCTTGTCCTCATAGCAAGCCCCCAGATTTCAGGCCCTAAGAGTTCTGCTGGCAGAGCTTCATAAATACGACCTTCTCTCTCTGTCTCTCTCTGTCTCTCACTGTCTCTCTCTGTCTCTCACTGTCTCTCACTGTCTCTCACTGTCTCTCACTGTCTCTCTCTATCTCTCTCTGTCTCTCTCTGTCTTTCTCTGTCTCTCTCTGTCTCTCTCTGTCCTCCTGTTTCTCTCTGTCTCTCTCTGTCCTCTCTGTCTCTCTCTGTCTGTCACTCTTTGTCTCTCTCTGTCACTCTCTGTCTCTCTTTCTGTCTCAGAAAAAAATCTGTTTTTCCTCTCTTATGTCGACGTTTGTTCTGTTGTTTGGCTGCGATCTTAATCGGAAATAATATTCTAGGAGTCTCACCAAGTTCTTCATATTGAATTTTTCATTAATTTATTTATTTAAGTTTTTAAAAATTTAAATGTAATTTGCAGAATGTTTACATTTTTGTATGAAATATACACTTTTATATCGTATTAAAAATAGAAGTTATAAGTGCAGTTAAAAATATTTTCTGTCGATTCATTCGTTCAACCATAGACTATGTACTACATTGGATGCAACCCAGCCTTGTTTATGAAAATTAGAGCTTAAACAGTTTCATTAAGAAATTTGAGCTTAAATTTTCTTCGAATACACAGAGTAACTCTTCTTTTCGAAAAAATGAGAAATTTCCTGTGTGAAGCATCTTAAAAGTCTCTGAAGAAAAATAATGCAAATATACAACGGAATGCACAGGTATATGTGAAATATACAGTACAGCACTACAGTTTAATAATGTTCTTGATAACAATTTTGATTTGATTTATTTGATCAAAAAAAGTAAAAAATGTATACGACGTATGTATCTGCGTACGTTTTCTTGAATACCAGAATCGAACATCAAACCGTTGTTTTCAAGAGTAATATTACTTTCAATATTTTTCTTGCAGATATCAAATTTTTTGGTAAAATTAATTAAACTTAAACATCATATCATTGACAACATCTTCCATTTCCTTTGAACATTTAAGCCTGAAGAAAAATAATGCAATATACAACGAATGAAGGTTATGTAATATACAGTCACACTACAGTTATAATGTTCTTGATAACAATTGATTGATTATTTGATCAAAAGAAATTATGAATTTCTACTATTTAAAAATTAAATTTTGTTTAAAATTTTTTTGGATATACTATAATAAAGTATAAATATTGTTCGGCGAAAACATTCCATTACTACTATTCTAAAAATTTTATTTTGTAGACATGTAGTTTGTATGAAGACAAAGAGAAACGTAAGATATAATTAGGTAAGCGATAAAAGGAATATATTTCATCTCCCTAGTATATTAGCAACAAAAATACGCCCATAGATTCTATTAATTCCATTGTGAAAAAGTAATACCGCAGCATCTTCTTCTCTGTGTTTTAAGAGTAAATATTGCAAGCCTTCAATATTGCAAGCAATATTGAAGCCTACGATATCACAGTAAAATATTGTTTGATTAAAATAATATAAATGTGTGTTTAGGTTTCATCATTAGAGTAAGTTGATTTAACGTAACAGTCACGTATCATTGGAGTAACAGTATCATCACAGTAACAAAAACTTACGATTGGAGTAACAGACAGAAAGAACATGAGCAAATGAACCAATGAAGCGTTTTACCTGTCGTTGCTGATGAAACAGCCACCGCGCCACCTCTGGAAGCGGTGGTGCCAGTTGACAGTCCCTCTTCCGCCATCTGGTGATCGGTTGCAGTTGAGCCTGAGCGACGGCCACAAGCAGCATCGTTGACACCACCCACTTCGCCTTTCCCATCATCTTCATTTCTGGCTCGCGTATGGCTGCCGCTCTGCCACGCAGAAGGAATCCCAAACACTCTCACCTTTTATACGGACATTGGTCGAAGTGTGTCACATCATTTTAGTCGTAATCAATGTAGCGATTGCAGAAAATATGCTCGTATTTGGGGATTTTTTCTCAATATCCTAAGTGATCAAAGTAAGTTTCGATGGAAGTCGTTATTATGATGCATTTTCCGATTTTCATCATTAAAGAACAAACAGTAGCTATTCAAATTTCAATAAAATCTTATTTAACGTACGTGAAGTATTTTTGTAAATGTCAGCGTTATAAAGACACTTTTGTAATGGAAAATTGCTCCTCAGTTGTATATCACGGATCGTTATGCTTGATTACATAAATTTATTTACGAAAAATATGATCATCAGTCTCCTTGAGGTGCTAAAGAGTTCTGCACAAGGAGGTGGTGATATCATGTAGTTAGCTTTAAGCGCTATCATTAAACGTTTGACAATATTAAAATGGAAAACCTCCAAACGTGACATTATTTACATGTTTTAACTTTATTACATCTACATCACTGAAATTTAATATGCTCTGTGTGATTTAAAAATTACCCTCTTTTAGTAATCTCATATGTTTATTTAGCCGATATAAAAACCATTTAAATTCTTTTACGATATTTGTCTGTTTATTCGAGGTAATCTCTGCAACACCAGTGTGTGTAACCGAGGTCCTTAAAGGGCCTGTGAGCTGAAGGGCTACAGCTGCGGCTCGAAGGGTCGCGGGTTCGAATCCCGCCTGGAGCATGGATGTTTGTGTGTGTTTGTGTTGTCCTTACGTGTTTTCCCTACAGTTCTCTCTACAGTTTAAAACTCACAGTGGTCGCTACACGACCAACGATGTTGAAAAGCGAACTTAAAAACATCTCTGCAACATCATCATCTATTTCGATGCTTTTTCTCTGTGGTTTTCAAATGCACATTAAAAAAGTTACAGTTGTATCATTCTAAGTTTCTAAACGTATCAAAAATAATGAACATGATTTGATGATTTTAATTAAACTTTGAAAACCTATCAAAATGTCAATGACAATCCCAATATTTTAGAAGTAGAGTTTGACAAAGGGGGCGGCCATCATATCATGAATAAAACAACCAACCAACCAAAAAATGCATTTGTCAACTTATATATTAAAATGTAGTAAAAAATGAAACAACTGTTACTTTATTTAATAGTGCTGTTGTAAACAAGATGTCTGAGGATGGCTTTAAGGTTTAGCCGAAGCGTCACGTCACCCAAACTTACAATGAAAATAAAATTTATTCACAAACAAATACAATAATAAATACATGTGAATGGCTAAAATATAGAGTGGAACTTTGTTTTAATTGATTCTTTTTTACGTTAATTTGAGGTTTTTACGTCTTCTACTCCACCTGGATTCAGTTTGTACGATACATCACTTCTACCTAAGGTTGTTTTCTTTAATAACTTACGATAGAACATACTTAGCGTGTTTTAATACGTGTTCCAAAATTTGTTACTTTTTACTTTCTGGCCGTTATGAATGTAAGAAGAAATAGTATTGTAATCTTGCGGCGAAAAACAGCGAATTTTCGACCAAAAAGCTCTTGTCGGTTCCAGGCAACGAAAAAGTAGTAAATCCTGATCCTATAATACTAAATTATATCCTCTACCACGTGATGTAGCCAGAATTTGTGTTTCCTGGGTCCTTGAATCTGAAAAATAGATTACGAAAAAACGCCTCTCTGTCCGCCTGTCTGGCTATCCGCCTGTGGTCAACGTCAGCGCCCAAACAATTCTAAGTTTTTTCGAGAATTGATATTCCCAGATCGATCTAAACGGACTCGATTAAGATTGATTGATTTTGTCGTGTTTCCGAGCGCGTCAACTGCTTCGGTCATTAGTACCGTTAGTGTAGTGCATGTTCTTTTTTCTCGGGAGATGGCGGTGATCTTACCCCACTGTATGGCGAGATCCGGCGCCGACCTACCGTCGGCTAGTAGGGTTTCCCTCTAACCAAGACTCTCCCACCAGCGGGGCACCGCCTCAGCCGGGACAAGCTCTAAATTCCCGACAGGTCTCCCGGAACATGTGGTAGTGTAGTGCATGTTAGTGTAAGTGTGTGTGTAAGAGGAGCGGATAGGACAAGGAAGAGGAAGGACAGATCGCGCGCGGTCCGTGGCCTGTTTGGTAGGGTACTGCTCCGGCATTCGTCTGGTGTTGATCGGAGAAACCACGGAAAACTACCGATCAGAGCAGCCGACCGCTATAATTCTCCTCCCGACAGCGAATGAATTCGACCTAGTGAACGGACTCGAGGTCTTGGGAGTTTTAAACGGTAAAAACTTCAATTAAACTTAAATTTTGAGGGTACTTCTTCATGAAGCCACAAAAACATTTCCAAAAATTTCTCAGAGAGATCATCATTTATTTTTATTAAACTTTGTCCTCAGATAGAGTAAAAATCTGTTAAGAGAATGACACCGGAAGAGATGGCTCAGGGCATCAAGTGATGTCACTGCAATCCCTCTCGCCGGGAGGTCCTAGGTTCGGGTCAGGACAGTAGCAGGATTTTCGACACTAACTTGTCAGCGAGGTCTAATTCAGTCGCTCTCTGGAGGAGAATTCTATCGGCCGGTTGCTCTGACTGGTAGTTTTCCGTGTTTTTTTTTAACACCAGGCGAATGTCGGATCAGTACCCTAAGAAACGGGCCACGGACCACGAGCGATCTTTCCTTCCTCTTCCGTGTTCCATCCCTTACACACACACTTACACTAACATGCACTACACTACAACGCATGCCGGGAGACCGGTCGGGAGCATAGAGCTTGCATCCACTGGGGCGGGGCAGCGCTGGTGGGAGATACCTGGTTGAGAAAAAACCCGCTAGCCGACGACAGGTCGGCGCTGGACCTCGCCATCCTGCGGGTGAAAGATTAACGCCATCTCCCGAGGAAAATCGTGCACTACACTTACGGGAATAATCTCCAGCGTTGTTCTAGCGCTCGGAATCACTAACAATCAACCAACGAAGAAAATACTGCAGGTGTCATTCGTTAAAATTCCTGTGCCAAATTGTGAAAGTGCGTCTTCCTACAACTGCAATTTTGAAAATAGATATTTTTTCCTTAATAAATTGTTTTTACCCCTTGAAATAATGTAAATTTTTGATAAGACGAGAATTTTAAGGTTTTTTTTTTACATTTTTATCAAAAACAACAATTTTTTCTTTAAATTTTCTTCTCGAGTGTATTAAGTAACGATAGTAGCCCCATTTTCGGTGAACTGTCTAGATTTTCGAACATTGCAAATTGTAAACCAATTCAAACCTACAAATTTGAAGGTAGCGATTTTTGCTTTAAATAATTTCTGTTTTAAAACTACAGCTCTCTAAAAAGATAATGTGCAATTCTTTGAAGAAACTACTAGATTTCGCGTAATGTGTGTCGGAAATATATGTAATTTCTAAAACAAATATGTTCTGAAAAAACCTCTCTGCATTTACATGCTGCGACTCTTAAAAATTGCTTCTGCGAATATGGGTACTCCATATGTTATTAAAATGCATTAATAGTTGTTTTTCATTTTCGGGTAAGAAATGTTGCCATTACAAAAATCAAAATGTAATAATTTCTTGTTCTTGGAGGTCCCTCTTTTCGCGGTGCAACAATTCTGTTGAAGATGAGTGTATTAGGTTCTAACATATATTTGCTTCTTTAACTGTCTCGATTAATTTCAAAAGACCTACTGACTAAATTGCTTTTTTGCTTCGTTTCAAATTTCTTTAAAATATTAATGGCCTGTTACATCTTTCATTTCATTTCCTATTTATTTTCATTTCCAGAAAGCCCTTCTAATTCAGTAAATAATATTATTAACGTATGCAATTTTTATCACATTCTATATATATATATATATATATATATATATATATATATATATATATATATATATTGTGACGGAACACACACGCCGTGGACTGGTTCCGCGCGCGCAACACAATGCAACCTGGTCTTTGATCAGGGTCGTTAGCCCTGAGGGTGAAGCACCGCTCGGCGTTACAGCGCTGCGGCAGCCTACTGTCGCTCCGACGCCAGGCCTGTCAGGTTGTTCGTTCGTCTTGCCTGTGAGGAGGCAAATAAGGGGTAGCTTGCAATGGATAGAATCAGGGCGGATCGAATTCTAATGAAACACTTGGATGGCTCTGGTAAAATTAGGCTGTATTCTTAAACTTTTTCCAGAGGCACACACATACACACTAGATTATACATAACAAATTGCAATCCTATTTCATTATAATTATAATCCTAAGTCTGGATTAACGTTCTTGCTCCATCTTGTGCAAATAAACAATAACCTCCTACCTTAAATGCTCATATCATATCTTGCCCGCGAATTACAATACTCGGGCAATTTAATTCTTTTATGCAAACCTACGATCTTGCTAAAATGTTCTTTCAGTCTGTTCGTTCCACTATGCTTGGATCGAACTGAATTCCCGTGTTAAGCGTTCGGCAAGAATACTTCTAGTTATACCTTAATCACACCTTTTGAAATATGTACGACCTCGGTCATCGAATGTCGCACGGTACTACGCTTCGGCGATTGGGGAACACGTAACCTGGACCTCGGCCAACGCAGTGACCGCCCTCAGCTGTTATCGCTGCAAAACGGCTGCTCGCGCCGCAGTGACGCTCGGCCTCGCCCAGCTCGCTGCGCATACGCTCGCCGGTCGCGCTGCTCTTGCTCGCTTGATGCTGCCTCCGTTCGCCCGTGGAAGTATACAATTTTCTCCGGTCGTCCTCAGAACAGCCGTGCCTCTACGCCCGTCTTCCGTTCCCAAAAACTTGCTTCTTTGGCTGTTTGCACCAGGAATGTCGCCTCAGCCTTCCGCTTTAGCGATGCGGCGTAGTGCGACGTAATGATCGTATACTCGACCCTTCGGCGATCTCATCAGATTGTTCGGCGGTTTGTCTCAGAATGTTCTCGATTTCTATCAAACTCTCGCGGCCTTTCTCCACTGTGCGGTTTCCCGGAACCCTTCCCTCGAGACTTTCCCTCGTTTTCTATCAACGTCAATCGCAGGATTTAATTTTCAGCGCTATCGCCCTGAGAAATCATTGGCGACCACTGTTACGTCCGACTTCAGCCGCGGCTGACGTCAGATGATCGTACAACGCGCCACATTCGAAGTGGTAACACCCCATTTATCTTGGGCGTTTTTGCCTGGGGTTCTGCTTTCTCTGGGCATTATCAGACTCGTATATATATATATATATATATATATATATATATATATATATATGTGTGTGTGTGTGTATGTATATATACATATATATGTATACATATATATATGTGTATTTTATTAAAATTATAAAATAAAAAATTTGGTTAAAAATTAAATTACCTTTTGATTCTTAAATGTTTTCAAATCAACATACACAATTAAAACTAGTTTACTTTAAAGTTGATTACACAAGTAGCATATTTATCAGCATTTATGAACTCCAACTTCAACACATACATTTACTTAAGTAAAATATTTATAAAAGTATTACTGACTTGCAATTAATGATGTCGTGCAATTACATTATCATGCAAAATTAATTTGACCATATTATTAATAATTATATTTTTAAACAATAATCATTGTTATTTTTTGTATGTAGGGCACAAAGAAGAGAAAATATCTTAATAGAAATTAATTGGACATATTTCCCACTCTCTTCCTGTAACCATATGCACATAACTCAGTAACGCAAATAAAAATGCTCAAAGTAAGTCCCAAGATAAGTATCAAAAATGGCAAAATCAAGTGTGTTAACCCAAACACCCTCAGAGATTCCTCTTCGAAGAACCAAATAGACTCCCGTTTCCTAGCATGCATATGGAAAAAAATCACCGGAGGGAGCCAGAAGGTTTGCAATCCCGACTCGCGAATCCTGTCGATAATTTCATCAAAACGATCCATGTAAGGTGACTCTTCTCTGCCGTGGAACGTCATCAGATCACTGAACAAAGTCTCTCGGATCCTATGGAATTGTCTATATTGACGAGGATTCGACAACAGTGATAATTTGTACCAAAACTCGGTTCTGACAAAGGCTCCGTCTCTATTTGTCAAGAGACTATTCAGAAATTTTTTATCAAGTCTTTCCGTGTCTCGTAGTCTGTTTTGAAGTTTTTTACTATCTGCATCGATGGTAAACATTCCCCAATGCTGCAAACCCACTGAGTATATCTTAAGACCCGATTTTTCCAGTTCGTCAAACGTGTTGATTTCCGGATAATGAGGCGGTTCCACCAAGAGTTTATACATGCTGCCTGTGAGAGCGCTAATGAGAACAATACTTGCACAGAGCAAGCAGATAGCTGCAACTAACCGATCGGCAAAACCGCGAATGTAGTGTATTTTCTTCCAGGAGGCAGAAACAAATAGCTTTAATGTATCTATAAATACTACTTTCATAGTATGATTTTCCCCCTTCTTTTGTCGGCGAATACTCCACCAACAGAAAGAAGTTAACATGTACGTTATTATAGTGCACAACCATACGTTTGGACTAAACGCCATGTACAGAACTCGCCAAGATTCAATTTCCGGGGCCTTAGGAACCAGAATAAGGTAATTATCACTACGAATCATGGCCTTTGATTGAGACAATCCTAGATAATGCAAATACCCCCATTGACAAAAATTTATCGAAAAATCACATCTGTAAAAAAATATGTTTAAACGTGTATATGTGCATGGATTATCCAATATATCATATTTATCCCATTTTCTCACGACTAGTATATCAGTGAAGTTCATGTATTCAATTAATATATTTAATATTTTCATGCTGGCTCCCCATATTTCTTGTCCATTCAACTTCGCTAAAAACAAATGCGGGTATTGAGTATAACTTGATATGCGAATGCCATACCCATTCATATTACGGAGCCTTTTCCTAAATGTTTCAAACAGATAAGTATTAGTTGTGTTCTTTAGTAATTCTACTTTACCGTAGTATTTTCCGTCAAAGGCAAAAGGATTGTAAGATAGCATAGCATTTGAACAACGCTGTCTTTGAAATAAGAGCACAGCCTGATATACTCCACAGTGATTCCACAGAGCATCAAACATATTTATGAATAAATTGACATCTATCATACACAGATGGTTTTCCAGCTTTTCCCTGATAATGATAAGTGTTTTAGACATAGGATTAATAAACGATAAAGGCTGTAACTTCGACCACAATATTTTGTCCATGATTTCTGTCATGTCTGACATATTTCTTGGAGGAAGAATTCGCGGTTTCAAAAAGTAGCGATCGAGAATATCAGGCGACCGGGCGATGAAGATATGGGCCTGTCGCGGAGGTTTTTCTCGGAAATTGCTGGTATTCTCCTGGACCTCCAGGTACTCAAAGCGGACCACTTTGGGTTGGCGAGGGACTCTTGCGATGTGCCGTATGAGGACCGGCAGCAGAGGGTGACTGTGGAGCGCCCGGAGAAGATCCTCCGTCGTATCCTCGGTCTGTGGGTTCAAACGACCCACGGTTGTCACGGTAACCTGCAAACCAACGCCAGAGTTATTGAACGACTCGCGAAATAGTTATTTATGTATCAAGGGCGTTTAGAAGATATTTTTGCCCTGAGGCGAATTCGAAATCGAGGCCTCTCGCCCGAGGATTGAAGTCGTCAGAGAGGTAAAATATTTAGTAACGCCCGTGGTGCATAAAAATCTTTGTTTTGCTAGTTCGTTGCTGAATTAAACGAGAATTCGAAACATTTTATAATTTTTCTTGCGTCTAAAGTGAAAAGATCCATTGTAATAGTATTTGTCAATATGACATCAATAACAAAACAGTGTGTCTAACTACTATTGCATAATCGTTATTGGACAGATTTGTTTGTACAACATGAAAGAATACTGTGAAGTTCGGCGGAAATTCTCGCAAAAGTTAACAAAACAACCAGTACCAGTAAAATCTCACAAAATATATGAAAATGCTTGTGGTGTATTTGGAATTATTTAACAGCGTGAATGATAGTGTAAATTTCGTTGATGAAACGGTGCTTTTGAGTTATTTGCTTCTACTGCCAAAAGTTATTTATAGTATGTCATTTCATCAAAAAATAGCATTCGAGAACATTAGCCGACGTGCTTTATACATCTTATTACTACGCGTAGCACTGCTACTCAAGAAGCACATACTATGTCTCTAAAAAAAGGTGACACTTAACAGTGAAATGTCAGTGACTGTTGGCAAATATATATTAATGGGAACATACCAAAATTACAATTTTCGTATCAATTAAGCAATATAAGATTTTTATCGAAATATTTTAGTTATTGGAGCATTATTTCATTTTTTTACTATTGTATTCCCTTGCATCATAACTTTAATAAATCGTATTTTTAAAAATCCATATGTTGTGTTGGTATTAGAGCGGGCCATAAAGTACTCAAAAGGCTCGAGGGCACAAAGAATCAGAAAAGCCTGCAAGGGTATTGACAATTCCGTTAGGTGTTTTCAGGGCCGTAAACCCAGCAATGAACTAGTAAACCATAAAAGAAGTTTATGTCTATTTGACTGCTCGGAAGACACCGACTCCATAGTGTAGAAATTTCAAATATCACATTATTACCTATCTTCAATTATCTCTCTCTACATTATATTACGAAAAAACAATATCATAGCGTTATCTTAATGAAACGAGTGATTTTAGGTTGTCTATAATAAAAAAATATAAGGCAAAGAAAGATATTTTTGTAGGGGGATATTTTCATTCTTGCTTCTCCAAAATTTGGTTGTAAGGACAAATTGAGAGCATAAATATGAAATTTTTATTACTTAAGAACGATGGTTGATATCTAATTAGCTTCCTATCGGATTAATGAGGAAATTACGTTTACAAATACGATTTCATTGGAATTCTGGAAAAATACTGCACGAAAAAGTGTATTCTTTTGAGAATGAAACACTGTTTGAGAAAAATGCAATCAACATGGCGTTGAGCAACTCTTAATACAGTGAATTGATGTTCTGACAAAAAGAGACCTGAAGCATCTTACTTGTCGTTGCTGGTGAAACAGCCAACTCGTCACCTCACGAAGAGGCGGTTCCAGGTGACTCTCGCTCTTCCGCCATCTGGTGATCGGCTGCAATTGTGCCGAGTCCCCACCAGCACCGCCATCACCACCCCCATCGCCATCACCATTCCCTTCATGTTTTCTGGTCCGCGTATGGCTCCCACTCTGTCAAGGAGAAGGAATTCCAAAACCTCTTATGTTTAGTAAGGCCATCGATCGACATTTATTCCATTCTTTCCGTCGTAATAAATGTAGGTGGTTCTGAAAATCCGTGTTTTTTAATAACATTTGTCTCAATATTCTAGATGTATCAAGACATTAGGCACTAGAAATTACTGTAATAATTTTTCTGGGCTTTAAAAAAAATTCTACAATATTACCAATGCTTTTATCGCAATTATTTGTCTTGGCGTAAATATGTCATCACATTTATTTTCTAATTCTGAATGGAAAAGTAAAAAAAATTGCGGGATCCTTCGGGGTTAGTTGAAACTTAATATACCAATTAACCATGTGTAAAACTAGGAAGAGAATAATTTAGTTCAATTTCACTTCGTACCATAATTGTTATTTTATGTTGTTTTTAGTTACAAATGCATGAAAATAAGTGAAAATATGTGAAATAATAAGCATGAAGAGAACTTATCAATCATACTGGACGGTTAGTATTTTGGGGTACCATTTTAAAGTTTTGCACCCTTTGACTTCAGCTCGAAATCTTTACTAAGACATTCGTAAAAGCTTTATGTGTCAGATGATTAAAACTAAAACTTAATTCTTGCAATATATCATTCTCTGTTTTTGATTTCTGCCTTAAATTAAAGAGAAAAATACGAGTAAAAAATCACAACTCAGGTGCGTTTTCGTAATTTCAAAAATTAACATCACTTTTTTGAAGAGATGTAATTTTTTAAGTTTTCTATTTTCTAATTTGTTTACATTAGCAGTAGGTTCCATTCTAGATTATAAAAACGAAATCCCGCCCATTATTTCGTTGGCGATTAACTGATAAAATTTTAATCTGCAAAAATCATTCCTAAACGATTTCCAAGTAAAAAGTCTGCCTCTTACTATTCAAAATCTCACGAAATGACCCAGTTTACTTATATTCAAATACACTCTCATTGCAGAGAACGGCAGCACTGCAGTTTAAGGTTTGTAGTTACTTTATTGTGTTTACATGCCATTGATGAGTATATGATGTGATTTTCTGCAATTTAGCAATTGGTGTCCCGAAAAATAGATTTCTCACAAGCACACGATTTCCTAAAGGTAATGCTGCTCCTGTCGCTGTTTCTGTGTCTGACCCTCATGACGATAATAATTGTTACGTCTTGTTATTGTCTTTGCTGTGGCAGTATTCAATATACACGATACTGTTGTTCGTGACACCACATACATGTCGTGGTTAGATACGAATAAGCAAAGTGCTGACACTCAGTAGCACTTCGAATTAATTTGATTGGATTTGACTTTTTTCGTTAATAAACACTAAAAACTGTATGTGACGTATGAGTAGAAGTATACGTTTGCGCCTGTTTTCCTGAAACCCTGCTTCACCCTTGTACTCTTTTTAATTTTTGCCCTTTATGAAGCCCTTGCGGTTTAGCTCATTGGTCAGCGTGCTGGCTTTCCGTTACACGATCTCAGGTTCGATTCCCGGTCAGGCAAGATTATAATACGCGTTTTCCTTGCAATGTTGCAGTATATGTTGCTGTGTATCGATGAGGAAACTCACTCCTCAGGTTGAGAAGATCAGAGATACAACGTACTATGTGATAACAACGTAGATATGTGCTAACCACAACCTATTGCTGCAAAGCCGGGGCACCGCTGGTGGCCGTTAGCTCGTAACGTTCGCGTTATATCCTAACACCACGATAGCAGCGCATGGCACGCTCTCCGTAATATGCAAACCATTTTTATCTTAACAGTGAACTGTACTTTTGAATTGTGAAACAAAAGTCAATTTGTCAACTGAATCAAAAAAGATGGTGTATATAATTAATATTAGTCCGAACATTTGTCTGTTCAAATTCATACACTCTTAAGTTTGAAATCGCTTTGTATACGCCCGGGAGTCTAACCGATTTGTCTCACAGACGTCTGATATCTGAAGGAGTGATAAATATCGAAATAAATCACAAATCCATATCTCAGACAATGGTTATTTTTCTCATGAATCAGGTATTTATCCGTACAATTAAGTGTCAATCTCGCTAGTTGTTTGTTTTACTTCCTTTGGTTGTTATACCAGATAATCATGCACTAATGAAGTAAAAAATTAATATTTTTTCGATTTTATTGTGTAATCACCAAATTTAATTTCAAAAAAGTATGGATTGGATCTAAAGAGTTGATCTTGAACTTTGTACAATTTACAAAGTATATTTATTAATTATACACCTACGTTTTGGAAGTTTTCGCTAAACCCCATTATTCTGATTACATTTTGAATTGTAATTTAGTTGTGAACGACACAAACGGAAACCTTATCTCTCAATTCTGTGAATAATTGGTTTAGTTTTGCATCGTGAAAAACCCCTTACAATTAATACCAGAATTTTGCATGGGACGGATTTCAAAATGTTCTATAGGTGAATAATAAACACGTAACCATGTTTAGTAAATAGTACCTAAAGCAATTACGACAAAAATTACTAATCAAATCAAATTTTAAATCACAAATAAGTATTTGAAGTTTATATCTGAAAGCCTATTGCCGAGAAAATAACTCGACCTTCTCCCCCTCACTCGCATCTATCAAAATGAAAAGTTGAGAAACTTGCTCAGATATTAGTTTCGTGGATATTACGTAAGTGCTAGTCTTTTTGGACTGTCAATGCTTCGCTACCTTATACCACGACCTCCAGATGCTCGAAAGGGATGATCTCGGGTTACCGAGGCACTCTCGCAATGTGCTGAGTGAGGACGGGCAGTTAAGGTGGGTGACTGTGCAACTCGCACAGAAGATCCTCCATCGTGTCCTCCGTTTGTGGGTCTAAGCGACCCACGCTTGTCACTTTGACCTAAAGAGAAAATTTAAAATAAAATTTTTGCATGTAGGTAGTTTAAATGGGTTATTTCTACGCGTGTTTGAGTGTGTGTGTGTGTGTGTGTGTGTGTGTGTGTGTGTGTGTGTGTTAAGCTTTCAGAAAGACTCCACATCCTTGACAGTGGTACAATCATTTTCAGAGTCGAGTGTCTTAGGTGTAAAGACTTCTCTCTCTCTCTCTCTCTCTCCACACTCTCATCCCTCACTCACTCACTCTCTCACCCACTCACTCACTCACTCACTCACTCACTCACTCACTCACTCACTCCCTCACCTCACTCACTCACTCACTCGCTCACTCACCACTCCCACTCACTCACTCACTCACTCCACACTCACTCACTCACTCACTCACCACTCACTCACTCACTCACTCACTCACTCACTCCTCACTCCTCTCCTCTCTCTTCTCTCGTTTCTCTCTCTCTCTCTCTCTCTCGTTTCTCTCTCTTCTTCTCCTTTCTCTCTCTTTCTCTTCTCTCTTCTTCTCTCTCTCTATTCTCTCTCTCTCGCATTCCTCTTTTCACTATAGCATCTCTCTCTCTCTCTCTAACAAATATGGAATAGAAGCTATGGTGATTATGTAGATGCACTGTGATCTAGTCATCTATCATAGACAATGAAAAATTGAGATCATCTCACATCATTGTTTCACTATAAAATGTCCGAGTCAATGAGAATCTCATTATCTAGAAAAACAAACTGAAGTTAGTAAATTAAGAAAATATAAATTTGAATCATGTTTAGCATACGTGGACTAGACAATGAACTTCACTATCAAGAAAACAAAGTCTCAGCTCAACTAGACAACATCCACCTATCCAAATAATAAATTAAAATAAATAAATAAATAAATAAATAAATAAATAAATAAATAAATAAATAAATAAATAAATAAATAAATAAATATCTTTATTGGTGGCGAGGCTCAGGCCATTTAGCCTGCTCTTCCGCCTAACCACACCTGCCTAACGGTTAAACACATTCAGATTCACGACATAATCTCTAAATGTTGATTCTCGACAGAAAAAATGTTCTGTTTTTCTTCTCTTATGTCGTCGTTTGGCACGTTGTTTGGCTGTTGATCTTAATCGAAAATAATATTCTGGGAGTCTCAACAAGTTCGTCACATTGAATTTTTTCATTGATTTATTTATTTTAAGTTCTTTTAAAATAAATGTAATCAGCAGAATGTTTACATTTTTACTTTCTCGTATACATCGGTATATACGGGAGTAATATACGAAGTATAGAGAAATATATGTAGTGGTGTGGAAAATCGATTTTGAGATTTCAAAGGAAAAAAACGTTTTGGGGCCATCTGATACCGAAAAAGTGTGTTTTTTTAACCCGTCCGTCTGTCCGTGTGTCCCTCCGTCCGTCTGTGAACAATACTAGCGCCTAAACCATTCGTACGGTCTTTTCGAAATTGAAGAAACCCCTGTCCATCTGGCTCTAGTTGAAGCTTTGAAATTTTGAAAAGCATTCTTTAAAATTTGAGGGTATTGTACTTGAACCCCAGGGCATTTTCTGAATTTTCTCAAAAACGGCTCCAAATATTTTCTTTAAATTTCTTGTAAGAATAGCAAAAAGAAAATTGCAAAATTTTGCATTTTTCGGGGGTCTTCCTACAACTTGAAAATTAAGAATGAAAATTGAATGAATTAAATTAAATTTGTTACCCATAAATGGGTCTTACATTGAGGTAATGTAGACTTTTTTGAAAATATTCGTAGGTTTTGTAATCAAGCGTGCAATATTTGCAATTTTAAAAAATTAAAAAAACATGATTTTCTCAAAAACTGCTCCAAATTTTTTCTTTAAATATTTGGTAGGCTTAGTGCACAATCAACCCTGTGCGATGACATAAACTTCATATTGCTCTAACTTTTCTTTTCTTCAAAAGTACAAAAAAGTTTTTTATTAAAGTAATTTTTTATTTGTCTCTCACGTCAGAAATATTTATCTTCGCGGCGATTTCTTTACATTAGATTTATGAGTGCATGTGCTTTAAATAATGTCGAATGAACTTTCTCAAAAGCTCAGCAGTTTTCTGTAAAAATGAGCTCAAAATTCCGAGTATTCAGGAACGCTAAAAGGCCTTTTCCTAAAAAATGGCTCGAAATTTTTTCTTCAAATTTCTCCAATGGATAGTGCTGATTTCACTGTTTAATGTGACGTAATTTTCGTGTACTCTTTTGTTTTTTCCAAAATTACACAAATGTATTTTTTTTAATATCTCTCAAGCCGTTAAATATGCACATTTCCATCAATTTGTATGCATTATTCCATTTGTGAGTCGAAGTGCATGAAAGGACTTCAATTGATTTGAATATTGTTAACGTGTATACTTTTTATCAAATCTCGTATATATTGAAATATATTGAAACATGCCCGACGTTGACAGGTGCTAATTTGAAACAAGCCCCACTTGGAGGGACATTTTGAAACATAATTATTAATGATGAAAGTAATTTGGGCGCCAGGAAAAGGTTACACTTGAAACCTAATGATTCCTACGTAATTTAATATCTCTCCTTCCAATTGTTGCTCTTTATTCTGCAACCAGTTATTCAATCTGCTATCCATACGGAGTGGCGAGGAATCTGAAAATCTTATTAATATGCTGGGTTGCACGTAACGAACAACGGTAATAAGCTATATTTCAACTTAACAAATTAGAATTTATTATATTGATTATCAAAAATGAATTGATCTTCGGTCATGACCAGTTTTCTCTATATTACAATAGTTATAAAACCTTGTTATTCATTCGTGGGTCATCGCGCGCTCTTCACTTCTTCGTTTGATGGCGCCCCGTAGAACTTTCTCCGTCGACGCAGCAGAATCTTGCTTCTGGATAAAGTCCGCACATAATGTCCGTGATCTGGTTCCAAATTCTCCCGACGATATTATTATAATCCCTGACTTCCCTCACATGCGTCTCGGGTGGACGCCTAGACACGAATTTTTCTTCTTACAAGAACGCTCTATCCTAATATAAGAAACGATAGTTAATTTTATACAACTGTCAATTACAGTATTTCCTCGACCTGGTAAAATATATCAGGAGCCGACCCGCTCATCACCGCGATGCTCGGATGAATGAATGTTCTTCTAAAAACTCGAAAACATCCGAATTTTATATCTTTTTCTTTTGGCTCTCAAACAATGCTTATTCCGCCTCTGCTCTGTCATTTCAACCTAACGAAAATGATCCTCAACGCCGTTTGCTTATTTCTCACAGAGCGACACCCTCGCGATTATCCTTGACATTCCTATATTCAATGTCATATAAAATGACATTTCCATAATAAAAATGGTTCCTCATTTTGGTATATCACAATAAATGGGCACGTAACACATCCACAAACATAAAAAATATTTTGGGTTTAAAATAAGTAAAAAATTCCTTATATTTCTTTAATGATTGCATAAATGATTTCAAATCAACATACAAAAAAAATTTTACATTTACAAAGAAAATTTATATAAATATTACAAACTTACGATTAATAAATATCGTGCATTATCATTCAAAATTAAATTGAACATATTATTAATAATTATATTTTTAAACAATAATCATTGTTATTTTTTGTATGAAGGGCACAAAGAAGAGAAAATATCTTAATAGAAATTAAGGGAATATATTTCCCACTCTCTTCCTGTAAACATATATACATAACTCAATAATGCAAATAACAGTGCTCAAAGTAAGCCCCAAGATAAGTATCAAAAATGGCAAAATCAAGTGTGTTAACCCAAACACCCTCAGAGATTCCTCTTCGAAGAACCAAATACTCTCCCGTTTCCTAGCATGCATCAGGTAAAAAATCACCGGCGGGAGCCAGAAAGTTTGATATCCCGACTCGCGAATTCTGTCGATAATTTCATCAAAACGATCCATGTAAGGTGACTCTTCTCTGCCGTGGAACGTCGCCAGATCACTGAACAAAGTGTCTCGCATCCTATGGAATTGTCTATATTGACGAGGATTCACCAACAGTAATAATTCGTACCAAAACTCGGTTCTGATAAAGGCTCCATCTCTATTTGTCAAGAGACTCTTGAGAAATTTTTCGTCAATACTTTCCGTGTCTCGTAGTCTGTTTTGAAGTTTTTTCCTATCTGCATCGAAGGAAAACATTCCCCAATGCTGCAAACCCATTGAGTATATCTTAAGACCCGATTTTTCCAGTTCGTCAAACGTGTTGATTTCCGGATAATGAGGCGGTTCCACCAAGAGTTTATACATGCTGCCTGTGAGAGCGCTAATGAGAACAATACTTGCACAGAGCAAGCAGATAGCTGCAACTAACCGATCGGCAAAACCGCGAATGTAGTGTATTTTCTTCCAGGAGGCAGAAACAAATAGCTTTAATGTATCTATAAATACCATTTTCATAGTATGATTTTTTCTCTTCATTTGTCGGCGAATACACCACCAACAGAATGAAGTTGACATGTACGTTATTATAGTGCACAGCCATACGTTTGGACTAAACGCCATGTACAGAACTCGCCAAGATTCAATTTCTGGGGCCTTAGGAACCAGAATAAGGTAATTATTACTACGTATCATGGCTTTTGATTGAGACAAACCTAAATCCATCAAATGCCCCCATTGACAAAAATTTATTGAAAGATCACATCTATGAAAAAATATATTTAAATATGTATATTTGCATGGATTATACAATTTATCCCATTTTCTCTGGCCATATATTCTTTTAAAATGTTTAATATTTTCATGTTGGCTCCCCTTATTTTTTGTCCATTCAACATCCCATAAAACAAATGCGGGTATTGAGTATAACTTGATATGCGAATGCGATACCCATTCATATTACGGAGCCTTTTCCTAAATGTTTCAAACAGATAAGTATAAGTTGTGTTCTTCATTAATTCTACTTTACCGTAGTATTTTCCGTCAAAGGGGAAAGGATTGTAGGATAGCATAGCATTTGAACAACGCTGTCTTTGAAATAAGAGCACAGCCTGATATACTCCACAGTGATTCCACAGAGCATCAAACATATTTGTGAATAAATTGACATCTATCATACACCGATGGTTTTCCAGCTTTTCCCTGATAACGATAAGCGTTTTAGACATTGGATTAATAAACGATAAAGGCTGTAGCTTCGACCACAATATTTTCTCCGTGATTTCTCTCGTGTCTGACATATTTCTTGGAGGAAGAATTCGCGGTTTCAAAAAGTAGCGATCGAGAATATCAGACGACCGGGCGATGAAGATATGGGCCTGTCGCGGAGGTTTTTCTCGGAAATTGCTGGTATTCTCCTGGACCTCCAGGTACTCAAAGCGGACCACTTTGGGTTGGCGAGGGACTCTTGCGATGTGCCGTATGAGGACCGGCAGCAGAGGGTGACTGTGGAGCGCCCAGAGAAGATACTCCGTCGTATCCTCGGTCTGTGGGTTCAAACGACCCACGGTTGTCACGGTAACCTGCAAACCAACGCCAGAGTTATTGAACGACTCGCGAAATAGTTATTTATGTATCAAGGGCGTTTAGAAGATATTTTTGCCCTGAGGGCGAATTCGAAATCCGAGGGCCTCTCGCCCGAGGGATTGGAAGTCGTCAGAGGGGTAAAAATATTTAGTAACGCCCGTGGTGCATAAAAATCTTTGTTTTGCTAGTTCGTTGCTGAATTAAACGAGAATTCGAAACATTTTATAATTTTTCTTGCGTCTAAAGTGAAAAGATCCATTGTAATAGTAATTTGTCAATATGACATCAGATAAACAAAACAGTGTGTATCTAACTACTATTGCATAATCGTTATTGGACAGATTTGTTTGTACAACATGAAAGAATACTGTGAAGTTCGGCGGAAATTCTCGCAAAAGTTAACAAAACAACCAGTACCAGTAAAATCTCACAAAATATATGAAAATGCTTGTGGTGTATTTGGAATTATTTAACAGCGTGAATGATAGTGTAAATTTCGTTGATGAAACGGTGCTTTTGAGTTATTTGCTTCTACTGCCAAAAGTTATTTATAGTATGTCATTTCATCAAAAAATAGCATTCGAGAACATTAGCCGACGTGCTTTATACATCTTATTACTACGCGTAGCACTGCTACTCAAGAAGCACATACTATGTCTCTAAAAAAAGGTGACACTTAACAGTGAAATGTCAGTGACTGTTGGCAAATATATATTAATGGGAACATACCAAAATTACAATTTTCGTATCAATTAAGCAATATAAGATTTTTATCGAAATATTTTAGTTATTGGAGCATTATTTCATTTTTTTACTATTGTATTCCCTTGCATCATAACTTTAATAAATCGAATTTTTAAAAATCCATATGTTGTGTTGGTATTAGAGCGGGCCATAAAGTACTCAAAAGGCTCGAGGGCACAAAGAATCAGAAAAGCCTGCAAGGGTATTGACAATTCCGTTAGGTGTTTTCAGGGCCGTAAACCCAGCAATGAACTAGTAAACCATAAAAGAAGTTTATGTCTATTTGACTGCTCGGAAGACACCGTCTCCATAGTGTAGAAATTTCAAATATCACATTATTACCTATCTTCAATTATCTCTCTCTACATTATATTACGAAAAAACAATATCATAGCGTTATCTTAATGAAACGAGTGATTTTAGGTTGTCTATAATAAAAAAATATAAGGCAAAGAAAGATATTTTTGTAGGGGGATATTTTCATTCTTGCTTCTCCAAAATTTGGTTGTAAGGACAAATTGAGAGCATAAATATGAAATTTTTATTACTTAAGAACGATGGTTGATATCTAATTAGCTTCCTATCGGATTAATGAGGAAATTACGTTTACAAATCGATTTCATTGGAATTCTGGAAAAGTGTATTCTTTTGAGAATGAAACATTTTGAGAAAAATGCAATCAACATGGCGTTGAGCAACTCTTAATACAGTGAATTGATGTTCTGACAAAAAGAGACCTGAAGCATCTTACTTGTCGTTGCTGGTGAAACAGCCAACTCGTCACCTCACGAAGAGGCGGTTCCAGGTGACTCTCGCTCTTCCGCCATCTGGTGATCGGCTGCAATTGTGCCCGAGTCCCCACCAGCACCAGCACCGCTGCCATCACCACCCCCATCGCCATCACCATTCCCTTCATCTTTTCTGGTCCGCGTATGGCTCCCACTCTGTCAAGGAGAAGGAATTCCAAAACCTCTTATGTTTAGTAAGGCCATCGATCGACATTTATTCCATTCTTTCCGTCGTAATAAATGTAGGTGGTTCTGAAAATCCGTGTTTTTTAATAACATTTGTCTCAATATTCTAGATGTATCAAGACATTAGGCACTAGAAATTACTGTAATAATTTTTCTGGGCTTTAAAAAATAATTCTACAATATTACCAATGCTTTTATCGCAATTATTTGTCTTGGCGTAAATATGTCATCACATTTATTTTCTAATTCTGAATGGAAAAGTAAAAAAAATTGCGGGATCCTTCGGGGTTAGTTGAAACTTAATATACCAATTAACCATGTGTAAAACTAGGAAGAGAATAATTTAGTTCAATTTCACTTCGTACCATAATTGTTATTTTATGTTGTTTTTAGTTACAAATGCATGAAAATAAGTGAAAATATGTGAAATAATAAGCATGAAGAGAACTTATCAATCATACTGGACGGTTAGTATTTTGGGGTACCATTTTAAAGTTTTGCACCCTTTGACTTCAGCTCGAAATCTTTACTAAGACATTCGTAAAAGCTTTATGTGTCAGATGATTAAAACTAAAAACTTAATTCTTGCAATATATCATTCTCTGTTTTTGATTTCTGCCTTAAATTAAAGAGAAAAATACGAGTAAAAAATCACAACTCAGGTGCGTTTTCGTAATTTCAAAAATTAACATCACTTTTTTGAAGAGATGTAATTTTTTAAGTTTTCTATTTTCTAATTTGTTTACATTAGCAGTAGGTTCCATTCTAGATTATAAAAACGAAATCCCGCCCATTATTTCGTTGGCGATTAACTGATAAAATTTTAATCTGCAAAAATCATTCCTAAACGATTTCCAAGTAAAAAGTCTGCCTCTTACTATTCAAAATCTCACGAAATGACCCAGTTTACTTATATTCAAATACACTCTCATTGCAGAGAACGGCAGCACTGCAGTTTAAGGTTTGTAGTTACTTTATTGTGTTTACATGCCATTGATGAGTATATGATGTGATTTTCTGCAATTTAGCAATTGGTGTCCCGAAAAATAGATTTCTCACAAGCACACGATTTCCTAAAGGTAATGCTGCTCCTGTCGCTGTTTCTGTGTCTGACCCTCATGACGATAATAATTATTACGTCTTGTTATTGTCTTTGCTGTGGCAGTATTCAATATACACGATACTGTTGTTCGTGACACCACATACATGTCGTGGTTAGATACGAATAAGCAAAGTGCTGACACTCAGTAGCACTTCGAATTAATTTGATTGGATTTGACTTTTTTCGTTAATAAACACTAAAAACTGTATGTGACGTATGAGTAGAAGTATACGTTTGCGCCTGTTTTCCTGAAACCCTGCTTCACCCTTGTACTCTTTTTAATTTTTGCCCTTTATGAAGCCCTTGCGGTTTAGCTCATTGGTCAGCGTGCTGGCTTTCCGTTACACGATCTCAGGTTCGATTCCCGGTCAGGCAAGATTATAATACGCGTTTTCCTTGCAATGTTGCAGTATATGTTGCTGTGTATCGATGAGGAAACTCACTCCTCAGGTTGAGAAGATCAGAGATACAACGTACTATGTGATAACAACGTAGATATGTGCTAACCACAAACTATTGCTGCAAAGCCGAGGTACCGCTGGTGGCCGTTAGCTCGTAACGTTCGCGTTATATCCTAACACCACGATAGCAGCGTATGGTGCGCTCTCCGTAACATGCAAACCATTTTTATCTTAGCAGTGAACTGTACTTTAGAATTGTGAAACAAAAGTCAATTTGTCAACTGAAGCAAAAAAGATGGTGTATATAATTAATATTAGTCCGAACATTTGTCTGTTCAAATGCATACACTCTTAAGTTTGAAATCGCTTTGTATACGCCCGGGAGTCTAACCGATTTGTCTCACAGACGTCTGATATCTGAAGGAGTGATAAATATCGAAATAAATCACATATCACAAATC
>CAXIVR010000008.1:63413773-63432651 GCA_964035755.1 Teleogryllus oceanicus
AAATTTTACTGTTTAGTTGTAAAAATCCATGTCTTTTTTTTCAATTAACTGATGTTAGTTTTTGTAATTCTTTCTGCTTTATAAGTTTTGTTAAATTTCTGACATTTTTTAAAAGTATGTTTAATGTCCCCCCTATCTCATTTTTCGACAGAATAAAGTTTGTGTGTACTTACAAATGCTTAGCATTTTTGTCTTCAAACAGCTGTCTCATAATTTTAAAAAGCGGAGAGCATTATAGAACCCCAGTTATTTTCTGGAAAAAAAAAAAAAAACATGGGGACAAATCAAATCCCTTAATGTAATGGCAAATATTTTAAAAGGAAGATTAAAACCCACCGAGCTTTACTATATGGTTTAAAAAGTATAGTGTAGTAATGTAAAATAAAAAATGGATCGTTTATAATCTTCTTGGATGGTGGATGTGGGTTGCATTGTCAATGAAACAAAGATTTTTATGACAATCAATTAAAATTCCGATTGTGAGGGAGTGTGAGCGTGCATGGGGGAAAAATGACTATAGATAATTTATAGTTTTCTTTGGCCCTTTTAACGACAGCCACCGCAACAATAACCCACCGCCTATTGATTTATTTCCCCTGACCATATTTCTTTTCAGTCCCCCCCGCATTTTTGGGGGCAAGGGATTCGGCGATAATTAAAACCCCGGTAATGAAATATTCTTTGAATACTGTTCTGCTCGCGATTTTTGGGGGGGGCCGGGTCCAAAAGAGTGGGATGGCGCCGGTCTCTCACGGGAGACCCTTAGTTTCCCGGTTCTCTAGGGGTTTAAGCATTTGATTGGAAAGCACTGATGGGGGACAGCTTTTTCACTTCTCACACAACCACGCGCAACTCGTCATGTAAATTTTTTGGAAATTTTAAATAGTTTTCGCAATTGTGTGCAATATTTAATTTTTAAAAAATATAACTGAAATAAGATTTTCTCAAAAACGGCAAAAATTTTTCTTTAAATTTTTTGGGGCGTTCCCCAAAAGAAACCCCAACGATGACATAAATGCTATTTTACTGTTTTTTTTTTTAGTTTCTTTTTTTCAAAAAATTTCCAGAAAATATTTTTTTTTTTCTCTCACGTCGTAATATTTAAAAATTAAAAATTTATGAAGTTTTTAAATTAAAAGAGCCAATTACAGCATTTCAGAAAGGTCAAAAGGGCATTTTCAAAAAGGGTCAAGTTTTTTTTTCCCTTTTTTAACAAAAGTACTAATTGTACTGTTTAATAAATAAAAAAATTTACTTCCCTTTTATCTTATGTTTTCCAAAATTATACAAAATTTAAATTTTTTTTAAATATCTCTCCGGTTTTTATGCACATTTTCCCCAATTTGTGTAAAAATTTAATTTGTGGGTGGAAGTTCTTCAAATTAGTTCAAATGAAGTTTTTCAAAACTTAATAGGTTCCTAAAAATGATCTTCAAATTTTGTATTTAAAGTAACGCTTGAAGCAATTTTTAAAAACCGCCCAGTCCTATTTTGGACGGGGTTTTTAGTCTTCTTTAATATTTTTAAAATTATTTTTCGGTTCTACTGTTTGAAAACCGCAAAGTTGATAAAATGTAAAAATGTATTTGGGAGGCGATGAAGTCAGTAGAGAAGAAGGACCTGTTACCAATCCAACCAATGAAATTAGAAACTTTACGAGAAAGTCTGTCAATTCTGTAGCACCTCCAATTACGTTCGTTTTCCAATATGGACGTAAATGATCACCTATAACCTGTTCTTCTCGTTATTCTGTATTACACTTATACGGTATAATTTACGTAGTATAGAAAATTATGTAATGCTTCGGAAAATCGATTTCGAGATTTCAGAAAAACGTTTTGGGTTCCTTGATACCGAAAAAGTATTTTTTCAAAACGTCCGTCCGTCCGTCTGCCTGTCTGTCTCGTATTTGAACAAACCTAGCGCCTAAACCACACGTACGATCTTTTCCTAATTGAAGAGACCCTGTCCATCTGGCTCTACTTGAAGCGTTCAAAATGAAACCCCGGACGTATTCAAATTTTTCTCAAAATCGATTCCCAAATTTTTTTCTTTAGATTTCTTGAAGAAACAGAGTAAAACAGACTTATAAAATGCAATAGGTCCGATATTCGTGGGTTTAAATCTGACTTTTCGAAAATTGCAAACGTTTGACATTTTTCGTGTCTTCCTTGACTACAAAATTGAAAACAAAAGGGTTTTCCTTCAAGTAAAAATTTTTTGTGCAGAAATGTTTCTTTAATTAAGGTCATGTAGATTTTAGAAAAATTTAGTAGTTTTCGTGCAATAGATATTTTGGGAAATTTAAAAATACAAAAACGATATTTTCTAAAAAAAAGGGTTAAAGTTTTCTTTGAATGTTTGTTAGAGGGAGAACCAAATGAACCTATCCGATAACATAAACATCATATTGCTCTATTCTTTGTTTTTTAAAAATTATAAAAATATATTTTTTGATTTGTTTCACGTCAGAAATATTTACACTAGAGTCGATTTCCTCACTTTATTAAATTTACAAGTACCTTTAAATAATGTCAAATAAAGATTCTCAAAACTCAACAGTTTTCTGTAAAATTCTAAATTCCCATTTTCAGAAAGCTCAAACCCTTTTTATCAAAAATGGCTCAAATTATTTTTCAAACGGTAATCCCAAATTGCACTTTTAATATGACTAAAGTGGTTTCGGGTATTCTTTTGGGTTTCAAACACTCGCAAATGTAATTTTTAGGGTCTCTATCCGTTGAAATTTCCATCAATTTGTATACTTTTTTGTATTTGCTAGGGTAGACGTACTTTAAATAACTTTAAATGAAGTTTTCGTAAACTCAATATATTCCTGTGAAAAGAGCTTCAAATTTTGCATTTACAGTAATGCTTAATCGCATTTCACATTCAAAGTTTTGAATGAAAAGCCATTTAGGATGACTTTTTAGCCTTCTTTAATATTCTTAAAATATAATTAGTGTTGTACTTGCTGTACAAAACAAGTGTCCCCCCCAGGATCGGTGTGGTGGGTACACTGTACTAGGCAGTGTAGTTGGGGTCCACAGTAGCCTGCGGGTTCCCGGGCGCGACCCGGTGGAAATAGTTGTTCCCAATCGCACCACCAGGAACAGGATGAGCGACGGCGCTTTCCCGTCGCACCGGACCGCGTCGGGAAGCCGGTCCCCGAAGGCACATCCCCTCGTTTCCCCCGCCACGGAGGCAGTGAGAGACTCGCCCGGTGCCTCGGGTGTATAAAAGGGAGCCCGGGCCGGGCGGTAGACAGTGACTGTTTAGGAAGCTGATAGAGTGCCTTGGGGAGTTGGAAGTTCTTGTTGACGTGTGCGTGTAGGTAGTATTCAAAGGGGAATTTACAGTCCACTGGAGAATCCCCAGTGGACTGTAAAGTTAATTAGTCTCCTCTCCTGGAACTTTGTTTTTGACCTGGCTGTTTTCTGGACTAGATTTTTGGATTGTGGTTTGGCTATAATAAATTTTTTTGAAAGAACTGTTGTATTTACTTGATTTCCTTGACAAAACAGTACTATTTGAAAACGAAAATGCAAAATTTCAAAAAATTCTTCGGCCGCAATAGATGAACCAGACAAAAGGGGGGACAAGACTGTACCTTTTAGTCACCAAAGAAATTAGAAAACTTTAGTAGATAAAGTCTGTGCATTCTGTAACTCCTATTGTTTCCATTATAAGATCATTTTTAATTAGTTCGGATATTTCTGACAAAAAACGTCTATAACTACTTTTGGATTCTTTGGGTTGTAACACACCCAGATTTTGTCCCTAATTTTTAAGTTTTTAAATTTACTCCAAAAATTCAGTCTGATTTGTGTTCAGTAGGCAAATTTATAAAACAAATTTAGGTTACCATTTACTATGTTTAGTTTTAAGTCACATTAATTGAAAATCGATTTCACCTAAGAAATGCATTTTCTCTAGTATTGTATTCACATTTCCAGTTTTCTTCTTAATTGGTTCATATTCTTCAAATTCAATGTTCAAGGCAATTTGAAAATTTTTTATAAAAAAAACCAGAAATATTTCGTATCTTACAAATTCAGGCGCGCGATTTTCAGTTAATATGGCTGGTTTGTAAATAATCAGGGTGCCAACCTCATGAATAATATTTTGGTTCCCTGGACTGGGGCAAGGGGTAGTGGGTTTAATCAACGCCACCTACATAGACCTATTTAGATGGCGTTGATCGGGAATGAAATTGGGGACCGGAAGGAAAATAAGAACTAAACTCTTAGGTAAATTGCGGACCGACCCCGAGAGGGTATATAAATTGCCCCGGGTCGATACCTGCCCTTCAGGTAAATAAGATAAAAAATTTTAATAATTTCATTTCATATTTTGTCGCACCAGCATTCGGACTGATTGAAACAGGGACGTTTTTCCATTACTTATTCTGTGTCTTCTTTAAATTAATGAATCTTAATGACATATTCCCCATTCAGCGACTGCCACACAGTCTATACTGACTTGTAGGTATTCCGTCTTTTATTTTGTGCTTTGATTATTTTTTGATTAATATTCAAGGAGGAATGACGTCTATTGTATAAAGAATAGTGTTCAATATTGTATAATAAAACCTGCTAATTAGATTACAGTACGGATTAGTCCCTTGAGGGTAGTCCGCGATGCTTCGATAATTCAAAGAAGGTTTCATTGATCAATTATCAATCATCAATTCACATTAGTTTAATCGTACACTTGTATATGAATGCGCTTTCCAAACTGATTTAGTGTTCATAAGTACTTGTAGTGATTGTTAAATTATTGAACTGTGTTAAAAGTATATTTTCTTGAACGTATACATTCGACTACGTAAAGTATTAAATATTTTATTTAAAAAGAATTTTTAAAAAAGTAGACGAATAAGTTGTATTTAAAAGACAATTTTTTTAATTCTAACAATTATATTAATTATTTTTATTGTTATTTATTATTTTCAATAAAAATATAAATGGTAACAACATCGTCCCAGTTCTCATTGAAAATTGATGTGTGTTTTTTTATTCAATTTCTAATAACTGAATCTTATCGATCGTCAAGAGGTAATCATAAGAATAACTTTGATGACCTAACAAATCGACCAAATTTGTCAATAAAAAGCGCTTAAAACGTTATAAAATGTCCTAAAAGCAAAGAAGGATTTTTGTCTTCATTTTTAAAATTTGTATTCTGAGTATTAGTGTTAATCTGGCGTATGCCAATTTGTTTCTTCTTGGATGCAGTGCTCTGCCCACATGAGATTTTCATCGAATATTATTCCTAAATGTTTGAAAATGCATGCCACGGGAATTCTATATCGGTTTATATCTATCTGGGGCTTTTCTTTCCTGCTCCATGAGAATAGAATGGCTTGACATTTTCCTGTATTTAATGTAAGGCCATTTATTTTGCACTATATACCTTCATTTACTGATTTCGGAGTCTGGCGTCTACAGGAGGTGATAGACGTTTAAGTGAAAGGCCACATCGTCTGCATACAGGTATGCGGAAAATTTAGAGGAAAGGTCGAAGAATCATAAATGAAGGGTAAACAAAAGAGGTGATATCGGCTCATTGGAACGCCGGCCAAATTATTTTCTGGTTGAAAACTGGTTTGATAGCGAATTTCGAAGGTTCTGTTTATGAGTAGCTTAATAAGAAGGTAGAGATAAGAAGGAAGAAGTATTTTACATTTTGTAAGAGGACATTATGGTTTACTTTATCAAAGGCCGAGAAGACCAAAGAATATAGCTGGAAGGGAACTGAGTCTGCCAGGAGGTCGATACCTTCATTGCTGGGCGAAAGGTCTGTAGTGAAGAAAAGTGATCTTTTAAAATCCATATTGTGTGTAGTAATTATTCGATTTTCGTGCAGGTACGCGTATTTTAGATAATAACATTTTTTCGATTATTTTACAATTTGCGATAGGAGCTTATTGGTCTATAACTTTAGGATCTCTGTATTTTTTCGGGTTTATTGATTAATATTACCGTGGCGTGCGTCCACATTTTTGAATGTAACTATTTGTTTTGCAGGCGTTGAGAATCTGCAGTGGCGTAGTAAATTGCACTACAGAAATGTTCGGAGCATCAGAATATTTATCTTCTCGGAAACAGCTCAGGTTGCTTGAGATCGCAGCCCTAAGCAGGTGGTAAACTCCATCTAAGGCTAAATACAACCACGAGACCGACAGCGAACAAGTACCAGGGAAAGTTGAAAAAAACTTTGAAGAGAGAGTTCAAAGTACGTAAAATACCCTCCTTCTTTAATTTTGAGACTTTTGATTTCTGCAATGAGTTGCTTCTCTTCTATTATTTGGTATTTATTAAGTATACCGATATCTACCGTTTCTCTTTTTTCTTCATTTGATAATGGTCTTCTTCCGTCGTTTTGAATGTATACTCCATTTATTTTTGTGTGGGCTTGTAATGGGTTGGTGTAAATTCCTTCCATGAAGTTTGCGAAATTTCTTTTTTTCTAGCTGGGTTGTAAATTAATGTAGTGTTTATGTGTCACTTAGTTCTGTTACTAGGTCTTGTGGTTTCGAAGGGTTTCCAAGGTGTATTTTCCATATGTCTATGCGGTCTTGAATATCTGTTTTTTATGAGTTCTTCCTGTTTGTTTGCTCGATTTTTTAGGATGCGTAACTTCCTGTATGTGTAGTGCATGTTTTTCATCGGAAGTGGTCTTCCCGCTGGATGACGACTAGCGGCGCCGACCCGGTGACCCGCCGACCTACCGGCTGCGGTTTCCTTCAATCAGGTATCTCCCACCAGTGGGGCACTACAGCCGGGACAACTCTAAGCTCCCGACCAGTCTCCGGGCATGTGTGTTAGTGAAGTGCATGTTAGTGTGTGTATTAAGGGTGAGGATAGGACAAGAAAGAGGAAGGATAGATCGCGTGTGGTCCGTGGCCGTTTAGGGTACTCTCCAGCATTCGCCTGGTGTTGATCGGAGAAACCAGGGAAACTACCGATCAGAGCAGCCGGCCGGGGGAATTCCCCTACAGACGCGACTGAGCTCGTCCTAGTGATGGAGCAAGTGTCGAAAATCTTACCTATGGAAGTAATTACTTCTGTATTATTAAATACAAATAGGAGAGCAATTCAATGGATTAAAAAAATAATTATACCAAATTGTTTAATTTTGCCCCTATATATTGGGTTTTTGTTTACAATGAACCTTCTTAGACCTCCTGCTTTCAATACAACCTACTGGTGAAACAAAGAATTTACATAATGCCTCACGCATTGTGGATTCAAGGGGCGTTAAAGCCCCCAAACGTGGTGGCAAAGGTTGAAATCACTACCTTCCTCAGGACGTTCCTCCTCAATCCTGAATTAGTCCATCACACTCTCCATGCATGATACTGAGCAATAGGTTTTGCACTGCATGCTTTTCGCAATTTTAAATAATTGCCCAACACACTGTTGCCTTCGAAATTGTTTACGTTTTAATCCTTGGCATTAACGCGATGAAATATTTTCCATCGAAACCATAATGCCAAAAGCATTTTAAATTATTCTCCCGGCTCGTGGAAGGCAATAATTTAAAACTCTATTTGATTTGTAGGTAAATTTGCTCCTTAAAATTGCCACATTAGGTTTTCTAAAGAGAAAAGCTTCATCTCCAATCAGATAATGAGACACCACTATTGCGGAATGTAGAAGTGCAGTAGAGGTGGCAAAGAGCATACCACTGTCAAGTCTCCGCCCGAATTCTGATCCCCTAAATACACCAACATCACTTACTGCCCAAATTCACCTAAGTTCACTATGTGAAACAATAATTTGCATCGCTCCTGCTTTTAGAACTACGCCGCCAAAATCGATTTTTTTTTTTTAAAGGAAATTCCCCTGTTACCTAAAACTCTCCACCTGGGAGTACATGACCTTGTGGTTAGTGGTGGGCTTGAGCACCCTGTGATCCTGAGGCTATCCGGCGGTAGCGTGGCTACTGGTAGGCCCCCCTTCCCGGACAGGTCAAGGAGAGGGGTCAGACAACAAGTACTCCAGAAGAGGACCTCAACACGAAAGAGGACTCGCCAAAAGGGAAGGAGCCTCTTAAGTCATGGAAAAGACAACTCCTCTAGGGCACGGTGGCTCGAAAATAAAACCCCTGGTCCTCCAGGTTGGGGGTTTGGGCATTGGGCTTGCTCCCATTACCAATAAAAACCCAAACGCAAAACGTCCAACACGGAGCCTCGAAATGTCATGAAAAAAACTCGCGCTAGAAAAAGGACTTGATTTTGGAACATGGAATGTTCAGGCCTTAACACCAAAGAAAAAGAAGTTTTTATTCAATTAGAAAAATTTAAAACTGACGTTCCCTTTTCTCTGAAACGAAAAAAAGTCACGGAAATGAAGTAAAGGAATTTTTGCATTTTATAGTGGTGTACCTAAAGATAAAAAAAAGCAAAGGCGGCATCTCAATAGAAATAAAAAAAAAATGGAAGAAAATTTTAAAAAACTGGGAAGAAGTAAATGAAAGAATTATGAAGTTAGAATTAGAAATAATGGGATGTAATATAGTAATAATTGGAGTGTATGGACCAACTGAGGATGCAGATAAAACTCTAAAGATGCATTTGAAAATGAACTCACAGCTCTTCTTGATTCAATAAGTAGTGAAAAGAACTGATAAATAGGGTGACATGAATGCTAGGATAGGGAGAAAAGTAAATGATAAAGTGGTTGGTGCTTTTGGAGAACATTTCTAAATGAAAATGGAAACAGATGGTTTGGGAATATGTAATGTTTATAATTTGAAAGATCATGAATGGTTTCTATGAGCATAGAAAGACACAAATATACTGGTCACCAACGAAGAATCAAAGTCAATAATTGACTACGTAATTATGAGACAAACATCCTGCATTAGCGCAGTTGATGTAAGAGTTTTTAGATCGGCAGAATGTGGATCTGACACTATTATTGAAAGGTTTAATGTTTTTCCTTTAGAAACCGGGGAATGAAAACCAATAGTGGAAATGAAAAAAAATAGAAAAAATAGCTCATCTAAATATAAGATCAATTTACTAATGATGACTCCATCAGTTCTGTATCAGTTGAAACTAGCAAATAAAATAAGAAGTTCCCAAGGGCCCAAAGTGACGACTTGTACGATTTAAAAACACAAAAATGAAGCAGCCTTTGAAGCTTTGGGAGGAAACAATGAACCACCTAAGCAATTTGGGGGAATTCTGAAGTAGAAATGAAAATAAAGGAGAAAAGAAGGTGCTATGAAAATGGGTTTGGCCCCAAAAACTGGATGACAGAAAGGAATATGCAAGACTAAATAGAGGTGAAGAAAATGGTGAAATATGAAAAGATAAATGGTGGAACAAAAATGCGAAGTGGAAAAAAGAACATTTGGGGGCAAGTAAAAAATCATGAAACTAATAAAAAGTTTGAGACAAGATAAAAAATCAAACAAATATACAAATCATAAAATGGACGAATGGGTGAAATATTATGAGATATGTTTGAAGAGAATAGACCAGAATACAAGAATGTTTTAGAAGAAATAAACAAGACACTGGATAGAACACATGCAAACAAATGCACAGAAGACATACATTTGAATGAGATAAAAAACTCCATCAAAAAATGAAAACGGAAAATCTCCGGTCCTGGAGGTATTCCTGTAGAACTAAAATGCTCCGATAATGTCCAAATCCTACATAACATTTTTTTAAAAATGTATGACAGGCGATAAGATCCTACAGAGATGGAAACAAAGCCTTCTCACGTCATTTACAAGAAAGGTAAAAATCGGAGTGTAAAATTCAGAGGAATAAGTGTAACTTCTACTCTGGAAGACTGTATGGACGTATTATAAAGATAGAATTGAAAGGAGTTCACCACAGCAGAAGAGCAAAGTGGTTTACAGCTGGAAAAGTTGTATTGACAACATATTGTTATAAGGCAGGTTTTAGAAAGAGACTATTAAGAAATAGGGCCATATCTTGTATTCATAGATCTTGAAAAACATGAACAGTCCTTTTGGAAAATCGTCCAAATTCTGGAAAATACAAATATTGACAAGAAATACATAAATACATTAAAATATTGGTATCTGAATCAAGAAATAGGATAAAAGTAAGTGGTCAAATATCACAACTTTCGACAAACAAAGGCCTGAGACAAGGATTTGTATCCCAAGTCTGTTCCAAATATACCTGAATGAAATCTGAAAGATTGGCAAAATAAATGCGAGGTATGGGTATATGTTCAGAAGATTACCTGCATACCTTACTATTCGCGATGATCAGGGTTTTTTTAGCTAATGACGATTTTGATGTAGAATATATGATGCGAAAACTGAAGGGAAAAGTACGAGAAAGCAGGACTAAAGATCAATTTTTTCCCAAAACAAATATCTGGTGGTAGGAGAAAATGCAGGTTGCAGCATACCAATAAATGGAAGCAGATAGAAACATGTGAAAATTTTAAAAATTTAGGAGGAAACATCAGTAAAAAACGAGACTCAGAAAAGACACTATCTCAAAGATCCGCAAGAGACAATCACTCGAAAGTTAAATTCTCTACTTTGGGAAATGAATATCCTCAACTAGAAAAGACTGTTTTAAACCATCGTACAAAATGTAGTGCTGTATGGATCAGAAACGTGGAAATAAGAAAACGAGAAAAGACAAATTAAAAAGCCTGCTAATGGATTTCATAGAAGAAGTTGTAAAGTGTCTAAAATGGACCATGTAAATGATGAAATTTTTAAAAAAATGCAAATACAGAAATCGATTTTAGAGGAAATGGAAACACGAAGATTAAAATGGTCTGGTCAGTGAAAAGGCTCGGTTATGAGGTGGCCCAGAAAAAACTCTGGTGGCTCCTTAGAAGAAAAAGGGAGACCCCGAGAAGAATGGCAAAGCAAGTTATGAAGGACATGCAGAAAAAAGGCCTTGAAGAAGACGGGTTGGAATGATAGAGGCTTGGATTGGGGGGTGCAGAGACGGCCGCAGGAGCTGTAGACAACTCGCGAGAAGAAGAAGACCTAAAAACTGTTTTTTTTGAACGTCCTTCATCTGTCTGTCCCAAAAATCCGTCTCTCCGGCCGTCTCTGAACATCATTGCGACTCAAAGGAACGTAATTTTTTGGAATTATAGTGCTAATTACACTATATAAAATGAATTAAACGCCTTATTATTTTGCTTTGATGTACGGCGGGAGTGAAGGTGTAGTCATACTCAAGGAAAAATGTGCGGAGTACGTGAAATAGGGTTAGTGGTACTCACGCAAGGTGAGGGCAGATGCTGTGGTACTCACGCGAAGGCGAAGTGCGACTGGCGTGAAGAGGATGTCGTAGCGGTGAGCGATGTGAAAAAAGGGGGAAGTGTGGCTGGCGTGAAGGGGGGTCGTAGCTGTGGGCGAGTGTGAAGGGTGACGGCACTGGCGTGAAGGGAGTCGTTCATGGTATTCGCGCGACGGCGAAGTGCGGCTGGCGTAATAGGGGGGTAGTACACCGTTACTAACGCGAAGACTGGCGTGAATGGAAGTGGTCCAATCATATAGACGCGAAGGCGAAGTCGGATGGCAAGAAGCGAAGGGTACTCACGCGAAGCGAAGTACGGTTGGCGTGAGGGGTAGTACTAATGCGAAGGGAAAGTGGGGTTTGGTGAAGGTGAAGCGGTGGAGTGGTACTACGTGGAGGCGAAGTGTCTGGCGTGAAGGGAAGTGATGCAGTGATATTTACGCGAAGGCCAAGTGCGGCTGGCGTGAAGGGAGTGGTCATTACACGCAGCGAAGTGCGGCTGGACGAAGGGAAGTGGTACTCACGCGTAGGTGAAGTGCGGCTTGCGTGCGAGAAGTAGTACTAACGCGAAGGTGAAGTGGAACTGGGGTGAAGGAATAGCAGTGATAGTCAGGCGAAGGCAAAGTGCAGCTGGCGTGAAGGGGGTAGTACCTGATGCCAGACGAAGGCAAAGTGCAGCTGGCTGCAGAGGGTAGTACCTGATACTCACGCGAGGGGAAGTGCAACTGGCCTGAAGGGAAAGTGGTGCAGTGGTATCGCGAGGCGAATGCGGTTGGCGTTTAGGGAATGTCGTGGTGGGTGGTGTGAATGGGGAAGTGCGGCTGGCGTGAAGGGGATGTCGAGGGGACCAAGTGGAAGGGGTGAAGTGCGGCTGGCGGAAGGGGGTGTCGTAGCGGTGAGCGAGTGTGAAGGGAGAAGTGTGGCTGGCGTGAAGGGGTGTCGTAGCTGGGCGAGTGTGAAGGGGGGACGTGCGGATGGCGT
Source organism: Teleogryllus oceanicus (assembly GCA_964035755.1). Taxonomy (NCBI): domain Eukaryota; kingdom Metazoa; phylum Arthropoda; class Insecta; order Orthoptera; family Gryllidae; genus Teleogryllus; species Teleogryllus oceanicus. Next base: position 63,426,021 of record CAXIVR010000008.1, read on the forward strand.
GAAGGGAGTGGTAAAGTCTCTCGCGAAAGGGGAAGTGCGGCTGGCGTGAAGGAGGTGTAGCGGTGGGCGAGTGGTAGGGGTGAAGTGCGGCTGGCGTGAGGGGTGGTGAGTACTCACGCGAAGACAAGTGCACTGAAGGGGTGTCGTAGCGGTGGGCGAGTGTGGAGGGAAAATGCGCTGGCGTGAAGGTGACGTGCGGCTGGCTGAAGGAGTGTTGAAGTACTCCGCGAAACGAAGTGCAGCTGGCGTGAAGAGTGTCGTAGCGGTGGGCGAGTGTGAAGGGGCGAAGTGCGGCTGGCGAAGGTGGTGAAGTATCTCGCGAAAGCCAATGTGGCTGGCGTGAAAGGGGGGGTCGTGGGGGTGGGCGAGTGTGAAGGGCGAAGTGCGGCTGGCGTGAAGGGGTCGTAGCGGTGGGCGAGTGTGAAGGGGTGAAGTGCGGCTGGCGTGAAGGGGGGCCGTGAAATACTCACGCGAAGGCGAGTGCGGGGCGCGGAGGGGCGCGGGGCCGGCGTGCGGCAGGCGAGCGGGGACGCGCACGTCCCGGCTCAGGCCGGTGGGCGGGAGGCGGCGCGCCGGGGCCCCGCAGCGCGCCTCCACGTCGGCGGCCGAGCAGGCGGCGGGAGCACACGCCCCACTCGCCGCGAGACATTTCTGGCGAAGCCCGGGTGACTGGATGATCCAGCCTTCTCCTGTGCAATAAACCCAAAGTTTTAAAAGTCACCATACATCAAGGCTCATCCTGTTTCAACATTTCGAATTCCAGTGGCGAACGATGGATTCAAACCTTGGGGAACCCCAGACACGTTTGGCTCGGGAAACATATTGTGAAATTTAAAGTCAATGCCTTTGGTTTACAGGGAAACACTTATTTAAAATTAATATTTGTCTTCTTTTATGAAATTTTCTCCGAAAAACCACCTCCATTAAACATTTTATTATGTCCCCTGAAATAACCACAACCACCATCGCAACCACAGACACCCACTGTCTATATGACCGCAACACGCCTTTTCAGGAGAAGACTAGACGCGGAGCCTTCGTGCCGAACCACCTCGAAAACTGGACAAAACGAAACTACTCTATTTTATTAGGTTGACGGACGTTTTTTTAGCAACAGAGGAAGCGCATCAAAGGGTTTGGGAGCAAGATCAACGACTTCTTTTAAATGTTTACTCGCGACAATATAAGAAAGTCAATTCCCAAACATTTTAAAATAAAAAATATATATTTTAGTTGTTAGTCAATTTTGTGTACAGGCCTGCTTCCTTGCCCCCCTGAAATCCGCCTTTGCATAATTCATGAATATTCGGGGCACATTTCACAGAAACGAACATATTGATTTTATTCATTATTTAATATGTTATTAGTAACGTTTTCTAATGTGACACACTCATTTCCATTTTAAACTATATATATTGTGGCATACCAATATGTGAAACAATATGGTACAATATTTATGACAGCCTAAATTATGGGATAAATGTAGGTGATATCCAGCATACAATGGTAAGCGAGCCGTCTCAAGATCACAAACTTCATGCAGTGACGATCGCGAGAAAACTAGTTCTTTTTGAAAGAAATTTAGGGAATGGCGGAACGGAAGTACATCAGTGCTGTAAAAAACAATCAAAAAAGATGAAGCGAGATTTGAAGGGTTGAAAGAAATATGATAGGCTTTCATTCTGACCGATGCCGTGGTGTTGAACGGATCGTGCTCCAATTAATGTTAGGAGTTTTTTTGGGGACTTGTGAGCATCTACTAGGTAGATATTAGTAGAACTTTGAACTTGGATGCTTGTGTGGACAGTAAAACTTAAAAAATTTCAAGCGAACGAGTTAGAAGGACTTGAGGGCTTGGGGGAAGTTATCAGTAACTGGACTGGAATGCTAACAGCAGATAGTTTATTGGTCGTGAATTCAGCATACACGTGGGATGAACTTGGAATTCGTAAATTGGCGAAAGAATTTTATTAGAACTTTAACTTCGGAAACAGTGAGGAACGGTGATTGGAGTGTGCTTCTGCAAGAAAGAAGAGAGAAAAATGGTATCTGGACCTGAGGACAGCGACGTCGGAGAAGAATGAAGATGGTATAAAAGCGCTCGAAACGAATACGACATTATAAGGTTGGAACGGTCATGACCAAAGTTTTTTAATTTGTGAAAATTATCAAATCAAAATCGTTTAATAAATTTCTTTTTTGTGAAATGATTACATGATTCTCATTGAGCGAATTCCTAATAACGACGTACAAGATAGAAATATTTTGCTTTTCAGATTCCTCGACCATCTGTATCGGCAGATCGGTTAATCATCTATTAGAAAATGATTATTTCTATAACCATCGCCCAGTTGGGACACGAATTTATTTATAATCAGAGTTAAGGTTGCTTGTATGATAGTATTAGCGATTTTTTCCTGGCCCATTATACAATTCGGAACGGATTACGTTAATTAACATCAAATAAATCATTAAAATATATGATTCATTTCAATATATATATATATATATATATATATATATATATTTTAATATATATATATATATATATAATAAAATTTTATTCACATTATGTAATATATTATACATAACTATCCAAGTTGGATGGTAGAATATTTCTTTCATTTTTCTGCAAGTGCTTACATAATGCAATTAAATAATAAACCACCGAAAATTGCCTTTGAAAAGTTTGGTTGCCGTTTTTCATTTTGACAAAGTCCCAGGATTCATGTTAGTACTCCCCCCAAGTTCAAATATCGGTTTCAAATGCCAGGATCGCGATCACAGCCAGATCTCTTCTGAATATAAATTTTAGAAAGTCAGCTAAACGATTGGGCCCCTGGGGTTGTTCAGGCGGACTCAAAAAGACGTTTTGCCGTCGTTCGATTTTCTGTGTTTAAGACGCACAAAACAAGTTCTGGCTATACCACGGTTGATAATTTTTTCTTTCGAATGAGCAACTTGATTTATCCCCTTTTCGTTACCAGGATCGTAATAAAATCTTTTATTACAGCCGGAAGTAGAAAGAGCTTAGCTGGCTTGCATAGTTGTAGACTCGCGGATTGGTCGCAGCAAAGTTTCATACGATCAGACGCGTTTCTTCCACAGCAGACGAGTTTCGTGGACGTCCACCCCTTCTGGGAGTCTTTCCTCCCCCCTAGGACGAGCGACCTTTCCCAAACCCTGCAAACGCCGACTCTAATTGCGCTCCGGTGTGAACAGGGCCCCGAATTCGCGACCGCGTCTAGCTCAGATCTTTCCGCGCCACACCGCTGCGGATCTACCGCGCCGGTGTGTGGGGCCTTTATATCGGGTCGTCCATGAAAGACTTTTCCACAACGTGGTTATCCACTCACCGAAACCACGAAATCTCTAAATCAATTATAAGAAAGAGCTCATCTTACAAATTTCGACGAAAAGGAATAAATGTTAAAACCTTTCTCTGGATTCTGAGTGTTTTTTTTTTATGTAAACTAGTCCTGAACCTATTCTTTAGGGCACCGACCTTTTCCCAATAGAGCACGATTTAAACGACTCAGCACATGGACATTACTGCCCCGGACATTACATTTGTCTGTTTCAATTCATACGCTTCCATGTCTGTGTCCATTTCCGCTTTGCGATGGCGGAACTCGAGGCGTCTGCGTCCGGACGTAGCGATGTCCAGAAGGCGGGCGACGGTCGCATTTTCCCAATCCGCGTGAAGGTTCGGAGGCAGTTGCGCGTTGAGCAATGGCGCAAGTTGCCAATTAGCAGCCCGAGGCACCTTGGCCGTCGCGTCCTTCACTGTACACACACACACACACACACCCCCACCACACACACACTGCGCTATAAAATAACATAGCGAAGGGGTAAGAAGGTGGAGTGCACGTCCTTCTACAACACTACGTACTCGTTCAAATCACTCGGTGCTTCCTCTGGGCTTCCGCACAGCTGCGGAAGCGCAGCAGGCCCGGCCGCCTCTTTGACACAAACCCTACACTGCGCTGTAGAATGAAAGGAGAAAGTATTGATGTTATAAAAACCTAGTGAACAGTTACTTGAGCGCACAAGTATGACCTTTCGAATATCAAGTTACGAGCTATTAGAAAATACACAGTGTCATAGAATTAATCAATTTGGAATAAGGTAAAGTCGTTACGCTTATCGACTCCTTGCGACTAATGGTGATATTCAGCATATAATATTACAACTAGTCGAGTCCAATAATACAAACGTTCTCAGATTGTTTTTAGATTTACAATTTTCCAAAATTCAAGGGAATTATGTGATCTGGAAGATTTTAAAGGCCCTGAAGAAAATGTTTTCATAAACTACATTAATTTCAACCACGAGTTACTCAAAACGAATCTCTTTTTGAACAACGTAATAAATGAGTTTTTCTAAGTTATAATTTTTAGAACAGATTTTTTGGACAAAAATCGTTTTCTGCAATTTCGTAATTTTGATTTCTTACATTTTTGCAATTTATAAATACAGGAGTTAAACGGAAATGAAGAGCGGCAATGTTTAACTGCCCAGAAATGAGATTACGCTATTTTGAAAGTGAAACATCCCAAGGGAAAATAAAATTTTTACCTTTTTTGAAAAAATTGCCTTCTTTCTAAAGTACCAAGGATTCAATGAAAATGAAATTACTATACATATAGAAACAATGTGTGTGCCTACGTTCATATGTGTTCTGAGCACACCCATTACTAATTTCGCCCGTACTGTGAGTGCTTTTTTTTCTTTACGTCCGAGAAACAACGTTGCTCTTTTTTTGATACCTCTGATCTCTCGTCCTTCTTTTACGCCCAAAAAAAGTCTCTCGTTCTTTTATTGCTGTCACCAGATTATATTCGAACTTCCTTTTACTCTTGTATAGTGCGTATATAAGCAGTAATATACGAGTAATATACCCAGTACAAAAACGTTTGTTGCTGCGCAGAAAGGCCGTTTTTTACGAAAAAACATTGTCGAGCTCTGGGAACGTAAAATGCATTAAAAGTTACTAAATTAAGAAAAATCCCTAACATGGTGTAGCGGGAAACCTGTTTGTGTTCTTGAACCAGTTGGAAGCAAAACATCCGTCCGTCTGTCCCTCTGGAAAATTGCTAGCGTCTAAAACATGTAGAATTTTTTTAAATTGAAGAAACCCCTGTCCATCAGGTCTAGTTGAAACTTTGAAAATTTGAAAAACATTCTTTAAAATTGTGGGTGTACTTTACATAAGTTTTCGTTCATTTTAACAATTTTCTCGAAAACGGCTCCAAATTTGTCTTTAAATTTCTTGTAAAATGAGTAAAATACACTTATAACAAAGAAAATCAGACATATCTTTTTCCACTTCCTGAATTTTGGGAAATTACGAAGTTTAAATTTTCGCGTCTTCCACAATTACAAAGTTAAACATAGAGTTTTCCTTCAAATAGAAATTTTGTCAAGCATTTTTTTCATAACATGTATTTTCTTGAAAATTTTCAAAAAAGATCAATTTTTCTTAAACGTTTTGATATGGTAGTGAAACAAACCCCCGATGACATAACGCATATTGCTCTATTTTTTTGTTTTGTTTTTCCAAAAATTACAAAAATAAATTATTTTAGACTTCTTTCTTATCAGTAATATTTAAATTAGATGCTATTTTGACTTTAATGTACATATAAGTACATGTACTTTTAAAAAAATGTCAATAAAGTTACTCACTCAAAATTCCACTGATAAAATAACAAAAGTCCCCATTATCGGAAACGCTCAAACGCCAGATTTCTCAAAAATTACTCAAATTTTTCTCTTCAAATTATTCCATATAGTGCTTTACACGGTTTAATATGAAGTAGAGTTAATTTTATTGTTTTCTTATGTTTTTAGAAATTACACAAATGTAATTTTTTAAATATCTCTCACGCCGTAAATAAGAACATTTCCATCAATTTGTATACATTATTACAGTTTCAAGTGGATTTTTTAAAATGACATGAAATGAAGTTTTTCGAAAACTCAATATGTTCCTGTGACAAAGTGCTTCAAATTTCGCATTTACAGTAATGCTTAATCGCCATTTTCTTAAAACCTGCTTAAACTTTTTTAATGAAAATATCCACTTAGGACGAGCTTTTTCTCTTCTTTTATATTCTTAAAGTAATAATTCGGGTTTTACTATTAAGAAAGCGAACTGTCAAATAAAGTTACTCGAAAACAAAGTTTTCTGACAAAATGAGCCAAAAGTCCGCATTTTAAGAAACGCTCAAACGCAATTTTCTCAAAAATGGCTCCCAATTTTTCTTTAAACTTTCCATCATATATTGGTAACGGAACTCTTTAATATGACGTAAAGTTCATTTTGTTGCATTCTTTTGTTTTCAAAACTTACACAAATGTTGTTTTTTTCAAATATCTCTACCCCGTTAATATGCACATTTCGATTTGTATGTATTATGCTCGCCTTCTTTCTTACCAACGAGTGTTCTCTTTGCAAATTAGATTATTTAACGGAGAAAAAAATTTATTTGCTCTTCACGAGTGAATGGTCTACAGGATCTAGAACATTTTCCAGTCTGAGTTGCTGCTGATTCATGTCATATCTTACTCTGGAGCGCCAGTCGGTGAGATTCGAACCCTCCAGAAGCACAAAGGGCCCCGGGGG